>JAJPUD010002235.1:204852-340077 GCA_023553655.1 Myrmecobius fasciatus
TAGATAGATAGATAGATAGATAGATAGATAGATAGATAGATAGATAGGCAGGCAGGTAGGTAGGTAGACAGATAGATAGATAGTGACAGTCAGAGAGACAAAGAGGGTCAGAGATAAAGAGAAAGAAACAGGGAAATGGCAAATCACTCCAGTATCTTTGTCAAGGAAACCTCAACTGGGGGAAGGAGGTCACAAAGAGTTGGATATGACTAGAAAATGACTAACAACAACATAATGCTATGTTTTATTTACATACAATTTCATTTTTGAATCAATCTTTCTGTAAAATGAGGAGGGAAGGAAAGTAATTTGTCTAGGATCATATAGCTAGAGCTAGTCCACCCCAGAGATGACTGTAATTATTATTCTCATGCTGTCATTTCCCACTGATGAGAAAAGACCTCAAATAAAACCTTGGTGACAGACAACATTGCTGTTATCCAGGGACCATATAGCTAAATCATAAGGGCTATTGTCATCAAGTACAGAGACCCAAAGAATATTGTTCAGGACAATGAGGTGACCCAGTGGATATTGTATTGCCAGGCTTGAAGTCAGGAAGACCTCAATTAAGACACAGCCTTGGACTCCAGGCAAACCTCTGTCAACCTCAGTTTCTATAAGAGAGATAAGGAAGAACTTGAAACTTTATGTTTTCCTCCCATATAGAATGAGTACTATTCCCTTGTTCTTCTCAAACTGTAAATGCACTGTGACTGATTGGGACCTTTCAGTGGTCACTGAGGGAAAAATCTTTGTGGAGAAGGGCTCCACTCCAGCCAACACCAATGAGTGACCAGCTGCGGATAGAAACTAAAGGACCCTGAAAACCCCACTATAACAGCACTTCATGTTTGTCCCAGGCCAATGTCTCTGCTTCTGCTCTGGGATCTGTATCCATAGACCAAGGAACTAATTCTTATAAAGACACAACCAAGCAGCTCTCTCTCTCTGCAAGGACTACAGACCCTTATTTCTCAGCAGCCACAACTATAGAAGACTTGGTGAAGAAAGGACTCCACCAAAACCCTCAACAAGATCAAATAGTTCCACAACAGAAGCTCAAATGGGTTAATCAGGGCACTGCCTTCTGTTTTGCCATGTCCCCCTAAGAAGCATTGACCTTTCCATAAGACTTGAAGATATTTCCTATATGTGTTGTCTCCCCTGTTAGAATATAAACTCTGAGAGCAGGGGTTGTCTGCCTTTTCTACTTGTAGCTTCATTGCTACCTTGACACAGCACTTTGCACACTGGGTTTAATAAAAGTCTTTTCTTCATTCATTCATAAAACCTCATTTCCTATTTGTAGAGCCTGTTGCTCTCTAGAGCACTGTCCAATAAAAGATAATGATCCAGCAGGATGATTTCAGAAAGGCCTGGAGAGACTTACATGAATTAATGCTAAGTGAAATGAGCAGAACCAGGAGATCATTGTACACAGTAACAAGAAGATTATACAATGATCAATTCTGATGGATGTGGCTCTTTTCAATAATTAGGAGATTTAGGTCAATTTCAATAGGCTTGTGATGGAGAGAGAGCCATCTGTACCCAGAGAGATTGTGGAGACTGAATGTGGGTCACAACATAATGTTTTCATTTCTTTTGTTGTTGTTTGTTTGAATTTTGTTTTCTTTCTCATATTTTTTTTCCCTTTTTGATCTGATTTTTCTTGTGCAGCATGATGGTTGTGGAAATATGTTTAACTATATTGGATTACTTGCCATCTAAGGGAGGGATGAGAGGAAAGGAGGAAGAAAAAAAATTGTAACACAAGATTTTGCAAGGGAGAATGTTGAAAACTATCTATGTAGATATTTTGAAAATAAAAAGCCAAAAAAAAGTTAAAAGGTTTTTAACAGTGTCAGCATTAAAAAAAAAAAAAAAGACAGTGATGAAAAAAAGCTGCCCTTTATTTTAACTCCTGATTTTTACTGTTGGCTTTCCAACAATACACATCTATGTGATAAATAATGCCTGAAACTGTTTTTTGATCTAACTCTAGCTCTTCTACCCTCATTACTTGTATATATGGTCATCCCTTTCGCATTGAGACTTTCTCCATTATGTTTTCAGTATATTGCAGGTAAGCATAAGAAATTAAATGGAAATTTTAGGGGAGTTTTGTGGAAGCCAAGGATGACATATGAAGGAGAGCAAATGACACAGAAAAAGTCTGGAAATCCAGAAATGCATAAACATATGTATAGTATTTTTAATGCTGACTTACATATAGTATACTACCAAATACTTCACACAAATTTTAAAATAAAATATTGTAAGCACCCCATGAAGAAAAAAAATAGATTTCTCTGATACTGAAAAGAGAACTGAAAATTTTTATGCAGACTTTCTACATTACAGGAAAGGCATATCCCCAATCTCTGTGATATAAGAAATGGAAAATTACTGCAATATCTTTGACAAGAAAACCCCCAAACAGGATTATAAAGAGTCAGACACAACTGGACTGAATTTTAAAGTCATTCAGAAGAAAACAACTATTTGATAAAAGGCTTTATAGATCTTTTTCTTTGTTCTATGAGCTTGCTGCATGGTCACATAAGAATATGGAGAAACCCTCAAAAGCTATTCCTTAAAGAGATGGGAGATGCCTTTTGATCTTCAATTTCATTCAACAATCACTGTGCTAAGCACATTAACACTGTACCAAACATTATTCTCATTTAAATGTCCTTATAGGTATAAGTAGCCAATTTGTTGGTTTGTTTAGATAAACTGCATTGTTTTTCTTTTAAATCTTTGTTACAAAGATCACTGGGGAGAAAAAGAAGTACTTTAGCACACTGCCTTCCACATAGTAAGCACTCAAATATTTGTTGAGTTAAAATGATTCCTGGAAAATGGTTTCACTTCCTCCTTCCTTGGCCACCATTCTCCCTTACAATTACATTTCTCTAGTTTACTGACTGACTCATGTCCCAAATCTTCCCTATATTTTTACACAGTTAACATGAAATGCAATATCTGTGTATAATGATGTCAGACATTTACTCCACCCTACTCAGTAGTTCATTTCTCCTGGTTGCTACAACAGCTAGACTGATGGAAATACAACCACTAAATAAACAGCTCCATAATGAAAATTGAAACATCTCCAAGATGTCTACACATAATCTTCAAATTGAATAATCAGAAATTACACAAATTTTGCTGATAGCAATTCAACCCAATTCAAAAAGCAAATATTTCAGCAATAACAACTTTTTTTATATAGTGTTTTTACCAAATGCTTTCTTCAAAACAACTTTATCCAATAAGTTTAATTCATAAGTAGGAAATGTCTTATTATCTAACATAATAATATATCATCCACATTTTAAAAATAAGAAAACTAGAGAATCATCACAGGTTACATAACCATTAATGCCAGAATAAGGTTTCAAATTCAGTTCTCTCCAAATGACAATCCGAAGTTCTGTCTATGATAGTGTGCAGCTCATAATGAAGGTTGCCGAGTACTTAGCAATGAAATTTTCAATCACTTGTTTGTATGTGTGTGTGTGTGTGGGGGGGGGGGGTTTCTTTGTTTAAATCTGCTAAAACATATTTCCTGAAATAACAAAATGGTCTTGGGCAAATGTCTATTACAATGAAGTATTTTCATAGTCTATTAGTTTTACATGAATCTAGTTAATTATGAAAATATAAATATTTGTCCTTAATAAAGTAAGAAATATTTTGTTCTTATTATTCTTGCATACTATGAATAAGCTACTAGTTGTCTAGGGTAATAACTATACTTATGATTTTTTTTTCTTACAAAGGGTTTTTTATGCTGAACAAAATATTAGTCTGGTTCCCAGACTACATGTTTTTGCAAAAGAAAGATGAAAAAGGGGAGGACTCACCGTTTATGCTGTTCTTAATTATACCTTTAGATCTAAAACCTTACAAACCAGAAGACTGAATGAAGTACTATCATTCACTCAGTCTTTGAAGGAAAGAGTTAAGGTTAAATTATGTCTCATATATTCTACATTTACCTCTTTATATCTCAAGATGCAATCTGACAGTGAGGTAGTCTCAAAGTCACTTTAATTTATAAAAACAAAACCAACCCTCCCAACATATGACAAAGGAGATCTTCCCCTAAAAAAGGCAATTGTGTTTCTAAATTTGTTAAATTTAATACATATTTTAATCAAATATATAAATATAACATGTTTGCTGTTTATTACATAAAATTTTTGTATGGTATACTTTTAGTTTGCTTATAATTATTTTCTGAAGATTACAATAAAAAATTAAAATCTGATCTTTTTTCTCCTTTCTAGTCCCATTGTTGCCACCTTAATAAAGGTTCTCAATTTGACTGTCAGAGATCTAAAAGGTCTTCCTGCTTCTATTTTCTCCCCAGCTCCAACCCACATTAATATAGAACTTTTAGATTTTATTTTTCTCTCATAATAATCTACTGAGGCAGGTAATATGTATATATATGCATACACACACACACACACACACACACATATATATATATATATATATATATATATATACATATCATTGTCCCTGATTACATAAAAGGAAACTGAAGATCTGAAAGTTTAAGAGCTATGATCATGATTCCTCAGCTAGTAGATCTGTGAGGTAGAATTCAAAATAGGTCTTCTGAATACAAATGCAACTATTACACTGCCTCCTCTAGTCAAAACCCTTTGATGCACCAAGTTAAAAAAATCTAGCTTAGTGTTCAAGATACTTTTCAATATGGCATCACATCACCTGCTTAGCATTGCTCCATACTTCCTTGCATGCAATGCTTTGATTTACCCCAAAAACATGCTACCCGTGGCACATGCCCTGAATTTGTACCTTAGTTTACTTTGTTGTTTCCTGCATATCTATTCATCTGTACTAAAAATCAAAATGTGTATGTTAAGAAAAGGGGGGGAGGATATGAGAACTCAAAAAATTGTAATAATTTTTCTACTTCAGTCCTACTGAGTCACTAACAAAAATTCAAACTCTTTAGCTTTTCAATCAAGAGCCTCTCTTATTTGACACTTTTTCAGTCTGAGTCCCCTATGCTACAGTTACATTGAATTATTCTTCATATTCTATCTTGTGATTTTCCATCTCTGTTTGGAATGCTATCTATCTTCCCCCATCCCCTTCTGTTGAAATCCTACCAATCTTTTAAAGACCAATACAAATTCTACCTCCTCTGTGAAATTTTCCCTGATTCAGCATGGGATAGTACTAGGATCCTTAACCTATTTTGTGCCATAAATTCCCCGCAGGAAGCTTGATGAAGCCTCTCAGAATCATGCTTTTAGGTAACTAAAGGAAAAATAAAATTTTAGGTAGTGGCAGACAGAGCTTTCACACACACCCCTCCATTAAAATGGGTTTAAGGGAAAAATTATAAATTCAGTTCTAGATGATATGAGTTTGAAATTATTATGAGATAATCAGTTCTGAATGTCCAATAGACTGTTGGTGATGTGAGATCATAACTAAGGAGTGAGACTAAGAATAGATAAATATAGATATATTGATCATCTGCATAAATATGATCATTAAATCTATGGAAGGAAAAAAGTCACCAAGTGTGAGAATGTACAGAGAGAAGAGAGTTCAGTACAGACCCTTGAGGTCTACCCACAGTTAGATATCATTGATGAGGATCCAGAGAAGAAGGCTGAGAAATAATTGTCAGATAGGTAAGAAGAGAATTAAGAAAGCAGTCACAAAAACTCAGAGAAAAGAGTACTGAGAAAGAAAAATGGTGGTAAATAGTGTAGCAGACAACAGTGAATTCAAGAATATCAAATGAGAGTAGGTCATCACATTTGGTCATTAAGATATCACTGGAAACGTTGGAGAAAATTGTTTTAGTCAATTCAACAACCATTTATTAAATAATTTATTTTGTGCTAGGCACTGTACTAAGCTTTAAGAATACAAAATAAAGCAAATACAGTCCCTGGCTTCAAGGAGTTCATATTCTGATTGGGAATGAGAGAAGACAACCTACAAACAATTAGATATATCCATTGTAAATGAGAGGTAATTTTAGACGGAAAGTACTAGCAGTGGAGAAAAGGGGATTTGAACTGGGTTTTAAAAGACTGGGGATAGAAGTGAGGAGAGGAAGCATCCAAGACATGAAGAATAGTCAATGAAGAAGAGAGAGAGAAATTATTTCAAGTGTCCTTCAAAAGAAATGATAAGACTAGTGTCAAACAGTATATGGAAGGGAGTAAAGTATAAGGAGACTCAAGGGATAGGAAGGGGCTAGGTAGTAGAGTGCTTTTAAAAGTTAAAAAAAGGAATTTTTATTTAATTTGGGGAATAATATAGAGACAATGGTGTTTATTGAATAGGAGAGAGACAAGGTCAGACTTGAACTACAAGATTTCAATCTTTTCTTCCAATCTTTAATTCTCAGAATTATAAATCTTGCATTTCATTTGAGATATGTGATTGTAAGCCATATTGTCAAAATTGAGAAATCATTGAGAAGAAAGAAAGTGGCAGTAATGACTATAGACAGTTTTTTCCTAGATATTTCTTTGAGGAAGAAAAGAGAAGAGCAAGAAGGAAGAGGAAGAGGAAGAGAAATAAAGGTTTTTTATTTTGTTTTTTAAGGAAGAGGGAAACTTGAGATATGTTTGTAGGCATCAGGGAAGGAATCAGTAAAGAAGAGGAAATTAAGGTTAAAAAAAGAGAACATAATATGAGTCAGTTTCCTAGAAAATGTGGAGAGGATGAGGAGGGTCACTTTGGCATCAAATAAAAAGAGAATAAAACTGGGAGAAATGATGTCGAGTTATAAGATATTGTGTGTGTGTGAGAAAAATAATGGGGAATAGATTCTATTTCCTTTATAAAGTATGAAATGAAGTTCAACAATAAGCTAAATGGGTTGAGGAAAGGTATGGTATGGGAAGTTTAAGAAGAGGAGAGAATGCTTCAAACAACTTTGTAAGGAGTGGGACAGAGTATAAGTTAAGAAGGAATAAATGAACTTCCTTGCTGCAGTAAAAGCTCAGTTGAGAATAAATATCATAAATTTCTCTTAAATGGCAAAATCACTTCACTTCCTCCAGCTGTACTCAATAACAATTCAAGGGAAAAGAAAGGAGGTGGATAATAGAAATAACTGAAGATTGAGGGTATGGGGAGATATGGAAAGCAAAAGAATTGGGGATGGGAGAAGGATTAATAATAGAAGACATGATAGAATTGAGATATGTTAACTACAGGTTTGAGAATGGGAAGGAAGGAACATGAAGACTGTGAAAGAATATAGCCTGGGAAAACATTAAAGGATTAAGATAAATGTGAGAAGATTTCTAAAAACTGACACAGAATGAAAAGCACCATCTGAGAAATTATATAAATTATGTAAATAAAAATTACATGAAAAGATGATAAAGTTCAAATTTTATAACATATGTATTATGGAATATAGAGAAATAATGATGTAGTACACTTATTCCATTCTGGTAGAAAAGTATTGAATTAGTGGTGTGGATTATTGCATATATTGTCAGACTCATTTCCTATGTCCCTTTATTTTATTTAAAATTTTTTCTTTACTCTGAGAGGGTTCTATGGAAGGAGGGAGAAGGGAGAGCAGGTAATGTATATTATAACAAAAAGTGTTATTTGGTTTGCAGTTGATTGCATTTTTAAAATATATGTAATCTTTTGCTCATAATAATTCAGTCCAAATCAAATTTATTCTTGAAAAGAGGCATCTTAACTTCTAAAAGCAAATTTTACTTAAAATATTAAAAAATAACATATGCAAGCAGAAATGAAACCAATAAAATATAATTTCTTCCAATTCAGTTGCAATTGAATGACAGTCATTTTCATACAATATACATTTTCAGGTTTTGTACAATTATCAAGATGATACAATTACATCAGATAATCTAGTATATTACCTCAAAATAAACAAAAATATGTAATGTTTCCAATAACAAACTATAATGGACCTTTTAGAAATATTCTTAAATGTCTTAGATATAGAATACTATAAAATAAGTAATTTCAGCATATAAAGTGGTATATATTTTATATAGCATTTAGCATAAAACTTTAAGCATTTCAATCATTCTCATTTAAAATCTTAATACCTGGTTGTTATTTTTTTTGGTTGATTTGTTTTATTTTGTTTTAGCCCTTTAAAATCTAAGACAGCTCTAGGATTTACATTTTACACTTACCTTGATGGATTACTAATTACATGCAATGCCACTATAAAGGAAGGAGAAAAAGCTTCTCTTCAGAATTTACTTCAGAACTTTTCGAACAGAAAATGAGACTAAACAGCTTATTCCCACCACAGTCATTTCCTCTCCTATGCAATTTACTTATACTGCAGAGGCCCTTTCCAAGTTTAATTGAGTAAAGAAAGAAACCTCTGTCTTAAAATCTCAGCTACCGGAGACCTTCTCTGACTATCAATAGATGAGAATTGGTGGGCCAAAGTACTAAATATTTTACATACTGTACTGAAAGTATGTGTTAAATTTAGTTTCAATATGATTATAGTTTACCTTGGAATTTGACCTGTTGGTTGACAATATTTTATTGCAGGGTGTGAACAAGCCAACCCTTAAACACTAACACCCACTTTTTAATTCATGGAACCTAATGCTACATTTGTTTGTGAAATGTTCTAAATGCTGCATATACATTGTAAAGATCCTCTGCTTTTTGTGTTGTCAAACCTAGTACACCTTCTTTCAACCAGAATAAACTGTACTGAAAGGAAATAAATCACAGGATTTCAAGGTGAATTATTGCAGCAAATAATTCTAGCTTTAAATTTAAGTACAATTCTCAAAACTTGGTATCAAAAGAATGATTTCTCTCCTTATTTAGTCTTTTTTATTTTTCTACATATTCTTAAAGCATCTATTTATTTCTCTCTTTGTTTTAAGTAAAGTAAATATTCTGGACCTGTGATTTCATTAGCGTAGGGAACTCCCAATGAGGAAACTCCCTCTGCTAGTGGAGATTAATACCTGCTCTGCAAATTATGGTATTTACCTGGGGTTGTTACTTGCCCAGAGTCACAAAGTTTGTATGTATAACTTGTGGGGCTTGAACTCAGGTCTTTCCAACTATAATAAAGCTGGCAGTCTATCCATATATACTACACTGTTTCTCAGCACACAGAGATGTTCCTAATTCCAATATACCACACTGATTCCCAGTACACAAAAAATGTTCCTAAATATTAATAGCTAACATTCCAAACTGAAAAATAAAACTTCAATCAGAACCAAAATACTTTAAGTCAATATATGATAAAGTTAGCTAGAAAATCATTACATACACAAAAATCTAATTTACATAATTTTGTAGGTTTGATATGTTTTAGGATATAAGGTATTTATGCCATCAAACCTAAGATGATTTCAACTTCAGGGACCCCCAATTTATACCCTAGGATCTTTACAAGAAGCATATTGACTTAGGTTTAAAATGTAATCTACCTATGTTTTGTTGAGTTTACACTTATTTTGTTAAATATATCCCATTTACATTATAGTCTGATTAAAGGCTATACTTAGAATTGTGTCATACTAACTCCTCTAAGACTATATAAATTTTATTTTTAAAATCTTCCTTAAGTATTCACTGAATTGTCAGAACTTTCAGGGGAGGAAGGTAGAGGAGGTGAATGGCAATATGAAGGGTATATATAATTATATACACCTTTGTAAATAAAGCACACTCATCAACACTGCTCAATATAATGTTATCATCTGTTTTAGAATTCTTGTAGTCCAACATTCTCATTTTATAGAAGAGGAGTTTAAGAGAGGTAAAGTAACTGGCCAAAAGTCACTGTTAACAAGTAAAATAAAAGGTCATCTGCCTGCAAAACCATAATCCTTTACTTTACTTGGAAAAAGACCAACAAATAAGAGAAAATACCAAATATCCAATTAATGAGGTATATTAATTAAATTGGCTTGAACAAGACTTCCAATTCCTCAGAGTTGAAAATTGTCTTCTTTGAAGAAAAACCTCATTGGAATAGAAAATAACTCTCCCAAATAATTCCCAAATAAGAACAGCATCAAATAATGATTCTATAGCAGAGGTCACTAAGCAATGAAATGGATAGAGAGCTGGAAGTGGGAGGCAGGAAAACCAGCTTCAGACATTTATTAGTGTTGGTGAGTCACTTAATCTGCCACTATTTGCCTCAGTTTCCTCATCTGTTAAATGGAGATGATAATAACACCTATTTTATAGGATGTTGTAAAAAGAAAATGAGATACTACAGTTACATGCAGTGTCTCACAAACCCTAAGACCCTACATAAATGTCAATTGTTATATTATTAGTAGCATTATTATAGAATTTGGTCCAGAATTTCACCATAGACTTTGAGGCATATAATCAGAAATAAACTAATTGAACCTGGTCTATTTTTGTTATCAGGTTTAGAATGTGACAGAGTGGTCAATCATAGTTTGGGAAATGCTTCCTATAAAAGATGAAATTTTATTTGGGACTTAAAGAAAACCAGAGAAGTCAGTAGGTAAAGATGGGGTAGGAGAGCATTCCAGGAATGGGGGACAGTTGGTGAAAATATCCAGAAGCAAGAGATGGAATACCTTATTTGTGGAATAGCAAAGAGACCAGGAGGAAAAAGTAAAAAGATTGGAAAGGGTTGGGAGAGATTATGATAAATTTTGAATACCAAGCAGAGCATTTTATATTTCATCCTAGAGGAATTAGGAATCTACTGGAGTTTACTGGGAACAGAGGGGGAAAGGAAGGATTGACCAGGTGAACAGGGAGTTGACATGATGGGACCTATGATTTAGGAAAATCATTTTATTGACTGAATGGAGATGGATGGGGTAAGGCTGCTGGTGAGGAAAAATCCTTTGCAAACTGTAAAAATTTATAAATATATCTTCTTATCATTAATTGATATTTGATAAATTGTATTTCAGCCACAGAATCATAGCTATATATACCTCAAAGGCCATTTAGTCCAATCTCATTGTAGTGACAAAGAAAAACTCAAACCCCAAACCATCAGAGTAACACAACTAGTAAGTTTCAGGGGTAGGATATGAACTCAGGTCCTTTAATTCCATAGCAATGAGTGCTTAAATGAATGAAATGTTTACTCCTTTCTCATGCAAGATTTTTAGAAAACTAAACTGAAAGTAATTTTTTATTTGTTAAGCAGCAGTTGTGTGCTCAGTTCTGTACTAACTGTTGCAAGTGATCAAGATAGTCTTTTGTTGGAAGGCCAAATACAGTTGGGAGAAGAGGGAAACAAACATGCACAAAAATAATCAGAAAATAATAACCTATTATGAAAAGCCAGATTGTATGCCATAAGCTGCATAGTCTGTAAACTATGCTATGGCAATTGAGAGATGAGAATAGCTTGTTGTGAGGTAGAGCAGAATGGGAAGTTTGTATGTCAAGAGGTAGGAGCTGACCTGGGCTTGAAATGGGTCAGGATATTGGTAGAACTGGGGAAGCATGAGTTAACTTTCCTCACTCACACAACTCCAGCCAGGATTGTTGTAAGCAAAGAAACTAATGTGCAAAAATGGGAAAGTCTAAGTTAACTTTCACCCAGGTGGATTGATCTGGGTTCCAGCTGTTGGCAAAAAGAACATAGAAGTATTTTTTGGCAGACAACTCCTGAGATTCCATGGAACCTGCTGGCTGACTGCTTTTAATTTCCATGTCTATGTGGCTTTTATTGGCTTACACATTCATAAACTGCTTTTTAAATTACTTTAGGAACTGTTTTTACCTAGCAGGTATTTGTATATATTTTTATTAAAGGATTGGTTATTTATTTATTTATTTGAACCCTCAAGCTCTGAATGATCCATCACACCATATGCTGAACTACAAACAGGACAGAGCTTTTGTAGTTTATTTCTGAAAAAGAGGAGATATAATACAATAATAAACTTGTGGACAAGCTAGAGGAATATGGGCTAGGGAAAAATTTACAGTTAAAAAGATTAACTGGATGAATGGCCTGTGTGTAAACAATAGTTATTCAAACAACTTGAGGGAGACTTAGGGGGAGTACCTCAGGCCTTATATTTTTCCACATTTTTATGAAAGCATAGTCAGTATGATTATTAAATCTACAAGTACATAAAGCTGAGAGCCAAAAATAGAGGGACAAAAGATTCAGACTCCCCAAAAAGGCATTTCAACAGGTTAGAGGCAAATTAAATCAAATGCCATTTGGGAAAGGCAAATGTCATTAGAATATATAAGCCCCATAAAGGACAACTTAGTTTCTGTCTTTACATCCCTAATACTTACCATGGTCTCTTGCAAATTCTAGGTACTTTAGAAAAGTTCATCAAACTGAATATATGTTAATCTCTACACTTGTAGTCAAAAAGATAGCCACAAGTTGGAGAGGAAGAAGAAAAATGATAGGTAAGAAAAAAAAGCTAATATTAAAAAAAATCTGGAAATCTAGAGAATTGCAAGATCACTATGAATGAACATGATAAAAGAACAATAAAAAAGTAGTACTTTCCAAGACTATGAAAAGCATGAAAAGCACTGGAACAAAAGAGGTGATAGTCTCCTAGCACTCCGCCTTGGTCAAATAATATATAGAGTATACTTTAGGAAATGTACTGAAAAACTATATCATGTCTACAGGAGAATAACTAAAATGTGAAAGGTCTCAAGATCATGCCATGTGAGGAACAGCTGAAAGAAGATTTATGATTACCCTAGAAAACATAAATTAAGGGCAAAGACTGATATCCCTAAACATCTGAAAGGCTGCTACCTAAATAGAAGAAGGATTAGACTTGTTTTGTTTGACCACTGAAGGGAGCAATGTGTAGAAAGTTCAAAGAGGGAGATTACCACAGTAATCAAACCATTTAAAGGGGGAGTATGCAGCCTTCTGAGGTGATGGATTGTTTAATCTGTGAACAGATTGGCTTTTTAAAAACATGCATGCTCAATTGACAGTTATGAATAAACAGTGTAAAAGATAGTACATATTCATTTACTTTTGAGGACCAAACCAAACTAAAATGTTTACACAGGAATTTGGCAGTTTGAACCTGTGGATACAAGGCCAAGACTAACTAGAGACAAACTGTACTTGGTTATAAGCAGGTATTCATAAGATGATTGACATTGCACAAATATCCCAAAGCATCTAATATTTAAAGGATAATCATATTATGTATATCAGAATAATTTTGAGGTGTGGTTTTAAAATAACTTTGCATCTTATACAACTGATTTCAAAATGCCATAAACAGCTCTCCATTAATGCTATAAACAGCTCTCTAATAGTCTTTTATTATCCTTACTTTAAAATATATAAAAAATCACCACTCAGAAGTTGTGTAAAGTCTTCTCCAAAGTGGGCTCAAAATTTTCACAGATCTTGAGTCTCTGAGAGTCAGAGGTAGTAGATGACTTGTTCTTAAAGGCAGGTATTTAAAATCACAACAGATTCTGAGTCTCAAGGCATGAGAAGTAGTAGAAAACCTACACTACAGATTTTCAAAATGACTGAATTCCACAAACATTCATTAAGCACCTACTGTGTAGCAGGCACTGTGTTAGGCACTGGGGATACAAATACAAAGAATGAAACAATCTCTTCTCTCAAGGAGCTCACATTCTATTGGGAGATATGCATACGTGCAAAGCATAACTAAAAGTTAATAAATATATGTACATAAAAAGTAGTTCAAATAAACGTAGCTTGTACCCTTTTCTAGTTGCTCAAAGGCCTGAGAAATATTCACAAAGATTATGTTTGAGCAACATCTCAAGAATGGCAAAAAAAAAAAAAGTACCACCAATTATGGTCAGTGTAAAGGCAAGGAAATGAAAGACAGAGTGGGAAGGGAATGTTTGATCCATATACCATAAAGGTGTCTTCTGGGCAAGGCACACAAGCCCCTATTTTGACATGGGATTACAATGTCACTTCCAGCACAAGGTCCTCTTCTGAATGTGGAAACATCAGTTTTTCATTGATCCAGATGTTTGGATAGAACACTTTGCCACCTATTCATCACCTTCACTCCTAGCTCCTCTGAACTATGTTCAATCATCCAGGAATCTGAGTACCTAGAGCCCCAGTGAACTGGAAATTTCTTTGTTCTTTGAAGAAACTCTTAGCTCCTCCTCTTATTCCTAGGATTCAAAGTTAGTGTCTGCAGAGGGAAAAAGAAAATCCTTTCCTTCTTTCTTCATCTATTCATACTTGTTCACTTTAGTCCTTTTTTCTATAGTCCATACCCTCCCTTTGAATCTTTACCCATTTCATTGTGATCTTTAGAACCTTCACTCTATTGTTAACAAATTCTTCTTCCTAGATATCTTCTCTCCATACTTTTTCCATCATAGGCAAATAGGTGGCACAGTGGTTAAAGTGATATATTCAGAGCCAGGAAGACTTGAGTTCAATCAAATCTTACCTCAGACTCTTAATTATCTATGTGACTCTGTCTTAAATTGCTTAAATTGCTAATTGCCTCAATATCCTCATCTATAAAGTAGGGGTAAGAGCAGATGATTTATTATGAGGATCAAGTGAAATATATAAACACTTTGCAAACTTTAAAAGTACTATATGATGCTAGTCACATCATCATCTTCTTCATCACCATCATCAATCAAACTGAACCTTCTTTAGATACACTTCTCTGATAATGCTCTCTAGTACTGGGGGCTCCTTGTCTCAAGTTTCCAGTACACTGAACCACAAGAAACATAGTAATCCTCCTTGAAATTCACTATTCCTTCAGCTATTTTGTTTCTCTTGAGGTTCACTGTTAATCTTTTTTTATTATCTAGTCTAGATCCTAGATGTAGTTTTGCCACAATTATCTTTCTTTCTCAAGGAATTAAATCTCATCAAACAAACTTTCTCTTTCTCCCACCCCAGCCTTTATATTGGTACATTTCAATCTATATGGTTATGTCCTTTCAAATACTCAGTCCCTACAGTTTATCAACTAACTGCCTTAAGACCTACATATTCACTCAATCTTAGTCTATCCAGCAATTCTTAACTTGGGGTCTATGAACTTAATTTTCTTAAAATGAATTATTTTAATAGAATTCATTTCCTTTGAAATCCTCTGTATTTTATTTTATGCACCTAAAATGTTTTGAGAAGAGTTCCACAGCTTCACCAGACTGCCTAAGAGTAAAAAAAAAAAAGATTAAGAATATCTGGGGGCACAGATAGAACACTGGTCTTGGAGCCAGGAGGACCTGAATTCACTTAACACTTAACACTTACTAGCTGTGTAACCTTGGGCAAGTCACTCAACCCTAAATGCATTGTGGGAAAAAAAAAACAAAAAAGGACCAAAAAAAGAGCTTCTGTACTACTCTAAAGGGTGGCCAGACCCTTGATGTGTTTATGTCAGTACAGTGCCAGACACACAATAGGCACTTAATAAATACTGATTGATTGATTGATTGATTGATCTATCTTCTCATTATTTCATAATTTTATATTTTTATATTTATACCTCTGCTTAGTCCTCCTAAATATTTTCTTTATCCTTGCCATAACCTCCTTTCCTTCCTCTCACCCTCTTCTCATTTTTGATCCTTTCCAGTTCTGACCATATAACTGATAAAAGCTCAATTATATGCTATCATCTTTTTTTTTTAATTCCTTGTCCCCTTGTTCTACTGACAGTCAACCTGAGTCACTTCTACAATCTACCTCTCTGCTCTTACTTACACAATACTAAACACTGCTAGGAGTAAGACTGGGTCTAATGTAAATTTATGCCATACAGTATAATCTCAACTGGATCCTCTCTGTTGCTTAGAAATCCTTTTCTTCTCTTCATTATTAAATTTCCCTCACACTATCATCTCCAGATTGATGGCCAAATCCTATTACCTAGGAAATCCTCTCACTACTACCTACACCATTCTTGGTTCATGAATAGTCCTCTTAAGTCACATGTAACTACTATGTGCTTCTCAAGTGTACTCTACCCCTTTCCTGGATGCTGTCATCACTTGGTCAAAGAAAATCCACTCTTAGTTCCTTGATCTTGGATCAGTGCTCAGAAAAAGAAAATAAAAGCACAAGGAGTCCAGAAACTCTTCTCTAAGCCCAGTGAACAGGTATGCAGCTACCACATGCCCTGGGGAATCCATTAACATTTGCCCATTGCAGAAGAAAATAGTAGGAAAAGATGCTCCCCATTCCCCTACCCCCTCAGAAAAAAGAGAATTGACTGTATCTGTCAGTTTGATGTTATAAAGCAGCGTAAAATGTAGTCTTTCCTATCAGAGATCGTTTTCCTCAAAGTGTAGCCAACTCATTCATCTTAGAGGTAGCCTCAATTACCCAGATTAGGTTGGTTATGTTCTGTCCATATTCTATAAGTATAGGATCTTTCAAAAGACCAAGCTCATCAATTTAAGGTACTTATTAGATGTGTGATCTTAGAGAAGTCACTTAATCTCTCTTAAACTCAGTTTCTTCATCTGTAAAATGAAGATAATAATACCTACCATAGATATTTATAGGGATAATTAAATGAAATATTATATATTGTGTTTTTTCAAATTTTAAAGCCTTGCATAAATGTTAGCTATTATTAGTTATATATATATATATGAATGTTCTAATATATATTCAGTTCTAATTTTGCTTTTGAACTTCAGTCCACATCTATAACTGCCAATGAAATATCTCCCTTCAAGGAGGTACATTCCAAATTCACTATGTTCAAAACAAACTTATTATTTTCATCCCAATTATGCCCTGCTCCAAACTAAAGCACCAGACCTGACTATGTTGCTCTCTTACTGAAAGATATACAGACAGATAGATAGATGATAGATAGATACATGCATGGATATGTACACAGGCCTTCCTACTGCCTCTAGAATAATACAAAAACTCTTCAGTTTGACATTTAAAACCCTCCACAATCTGATTCCCCGTTACCTTTCCAGAGATTTTATGTTATTCTCTTCAAATACTCTACATTTTGACCAAACTATACTACAAACTATTGTCCAAATTCAACATTCAACTCCCATCTGGGTGTCTTTTCACATACTGGAATAAATTCCTTCTAAAACCCCAAGCTATCTTGAAGACTCATCCCAGACACTACCTCTTAGGGGAGACCTTTCTTGATCTTTCCCACCATCACCACCACTCTCTCATCATTCAAGTTGTTAGATCTTTTGAAATTTCTTTACATTTACATATATCTTGAAAATATTGTTGCAAACTGAATACAAACTCCTTGAAGGCAGGGATTCATTTTTTGGTTAGTTGTATCACCTGAACCTATCTTGATGTCTTGAATATACTAAGTATCTGATAAATGTTTGTTGAATTCCAATGAAAATAACTCTGGTTCTAGTTTCTTTGGCAAAGACAGACATTTTAGGAGACCTTCTGGTGACCAGGTGTCATAACAAATACCCAACAACTTGTTTTTTCTCAACTCAAAATTCCTACCTGAAGATCTGGAATCATCTGCATTTATTTCTCTCGTTAATTTATTTAATACCACAATTTACTGCTTGTGGGTGTAGATGCAGCAATATCAAGGTACTGCTGCTGAAATGAATTATTTCTCTTATATCTTCATCCCCAAAGCAAATTCAAATGCCTCATGGATAATATTTAGTTATATTCTTCTAAGCTGCATTGAACAGCATTCTTTGTAGCTTATTTCTGAATTCCAAATGACCTTTCCATATCAAAAGAAAGGGTGGGACCCTATGTGTCAGTTTCAGCATTGTACAAAGTTTCTCCCTTGGTTTTTCTAAGGCGGGAACCAAGACTTCCTCTTCTTGCTCTCTAAGTAAACAAAATCACAGCTTCTAATCATTCCCTACAATAGCTTTTGACAAAACAAGAAAAAAAACAGAATTTAGGAGATTAAAGCCATGTATGTATAAAGTTGGTTGATCTTAACCAGATAGAGCTTAGATACGTGAAATATTCAGTACACACAGGGCATTCATTCTTGCATTTCTATTTCACCATGTTCCAGTTCTGACCTGGATAAAAAATATTTCATTGGCATTACTAAGACAAGGGTCCCCAAAACTTAGACAAATCCTTGTAAAAGCACATTCAGGAAAAAAATAAGACCTTTGTGTTTGTGGCCTTCAGTCTATTAGACAGAGAGAATGATGATGCTCTAACCCTCTAGACAGCTGCCAGAATTATCTTTTTATACATAGATTTAGTGATGTCACCCCTGCAGAGCAATCTCCAGTGGCTTCTAGTGAATGTTACAGAAATGCTTTGTAAGCTTTATAATTCTATAACAATATGAGTAATCATCATTATTGTCTTCCAAGGGCATAATTCATACACCTTTGTCTGGTATGGTTCTACCCACAAGTCTATTATAACAAAACACTTGACTTTCATCACCTTATGAGGGAATTACTGTAATAGCTTTCTATTTGGACTACATTTCACAAATCTCTCCCTAAATCCAATCCATCCTTCCCTCAGGTTTCAAAGTGATCCTCCAAAAGTACAAATCTGATAAGATCACTCCCTACTCCAACAGTTCCCTTCAACTTCCAGGACAAATATAAAATCCCATTAGCTTTTAAAATTAGCATAAACTGACCCCTTTCTACCTTTCCAGTCTTAATACATTGTATTACTCTTATATACTCTTGTGATCCAGCAACACTGGCCTTTGTTCTATTTCTCACAAATGAGATCTTTTCTTCCAAATCTGTGCTTTTTCACTGGCTATCCCAAGCCTAGAATGCTCTCCTTTTTCACCTTTACCTCCTGGACTCCCTAGTCTTTTCAAGGCTATCTGCAATGTCATTTCCAAGACCAGGCAAAAATTCAGGTAAACCCATGGCAAGGCCCACTCAGGAGAAAAATAAAATCTTTGTATTTGTGACGTCATTCTATTAGACTGAAAATAATGATGCTTCAACTCTCTAGATCACTGTCAAAATTATCTGCGTGCACATAGATTTAGTGGTCTTACTCCTACACAACAACCTCAAATCTTACCATTGGCAAGAAAACTTTACTGATTCATCCCTTTCCTCAACCAAACTTATAGTGTCTTCCCTCTGAGATGTGCTCCATTTACATTATATACACATATACACACACATATATATATATATACATACACACATACATGCACATAAACACAACAATTGCATAGTTGTCTGCATGTTCTTTGCCATTAGAATGTGAGTTCCTTGTAGGCAGTCGTGTTTTTTTTCTTTGCATTTCCATTATTTAGAACAATTCCTGGCACACAGTAAGCACTAAATAATTGTTTGCTCATGAATTGATTAAAAACCCCATATCAGCATTTCTCAAATGGTAATCCAGG
The DNA here is from genome assembly GCA_023553655.1 of Myrmecobius fasciatus. Classification (NCBI taxonomy): domain Eukaryota; kingdom Metazoa; phylum Chordata; class Mammalia; order Dasyuromorphia; family Myrmecobiidae; genus Myrmecobius; species Myrmecobius fasciatus. The sequence goes on from JAJPUD010002235.1 coordinate 224,226, forward strand.
GAACCCTAGGAGGTCACAATGTTTCTTTGAAGTAGTCCACAAGAATAAAACTAGTTTCATAATAATAATGAAAGATTCTAATTTCTAATATTATAAATATCAATAGCTATGTCTTATAAATAAAAGCTTTTCCAAAGGTCCTTAATAATTTCTAAAAGCATAAATGGATCCTAAGGCCAAAAAAAATTTGAGAATCATTGCTCCATATAAATATGAGCCACAATAATAATCCTCCATAATCTGGCCCAGAAATGTCTATCTAACATTCATTATTTTATAGTATTTTCTTCTATACTTTGTAGGCTACAGATAACTAGGCACCTTCTATTGAACCCCTTATGTGCCAAGAACTTTCTCCCACTGTTATTTATACCTGGAATATCCTCTCTGCCTTCACCTGTTGGATTCCTTTGCATCTTTTAAAATCTAACTCAAATACAATCTTTCTCTGATCCTCCTGATTTGTAAATCAGGTCTATATGCATTTACTAAGCACCTATATATCCAGACACTATGTTAAGCACCAGGAATACAATAATAAAAACAAAGACAAAACTGTTTCTGCACTAAAGAAGTTCACAGTCTAATGAGGAAGACAACATGCAAAAAGCCAAATGAGAGATGACATGGGGTTGCACCCAAATAGTAGTATGTTCAGAGGAGACAAGGGAACATATATAAAAGATATTGTGACAGTAAAACTGTTAGGGACTGACAAAAGATTAGACAAGGAGGATGAGAGAGAATGAAGAAGCAAGGATAACACCCAGGTCATGAGCCCAGGAGATTGAGATGATGGTGTCCTTCAAAGTAATAGAGAAGTTAGGAAGAGGAGAGGGTTTTAAGGGAAAGATAATGAGTTCAATTTCAGACACAGTATGTTTTTTCCACTCAAATCCCAAAAGAAATATTTTACAACTCCCTGATGTCATAAAATGTTTTATATCTCTGCATCTTGTCCCTTCCACCCACTAAACTGTAAGTCCCATAAGTGCAGAGACTAGGTTTCTTCCAACTTTTTTGTTTACCCAGCAATTCATAAAGTGCTTTTTACCTAGGAAACCCTTACTAAATGTTTGGAAATAATATTGTTGTTTGAAGTGGAGTGAGAGAGTCTTTGTTATAGTACCAGATTATATTACTAGATCATATAATGCTGGATATAAATATGTTGATATATTCCTAGATTCAGATTTAAATATAGTCTTGCCATTGTGTGAACTTGGGAATAGGGATGATCATGGGGATAGAGACAGGGATAGATGAGGACTGTACTTTTGAGTTTATCGATATTGAGAAATTCTGAATGAAGAAAATGACTTTCTCAGAGTCACACAGAGAGTATGTGTCAGAAGAATGGCTTGAAGCAAGCAATGACTTCCTGGCTTCAAGGCTAACTCTTGGACCACTGGGAATAACAGCACAATAAGTCTTAGAGCTGAATTGAAACCTATAGAGCATTTAGTCCAATCTCTTATTTGACAATAACCCCTGTCCTGCCAACTTCATAGGGTTTATTATGAGGAATAAATAAGGTAACTTTGCAAAACATAAAAGGCTATATAAATATTGGCTACTGTTATTATAGTGGTGTGAATGTTTGGCGACACAACATCCTCAATTTTAAGACGTAGGGAGGCATTTTTTATTATCCTGAGTTGATTACCCACTTGGCAGAAAATTCACAATGAGTCAGAATTTCCTACTTTCACAATAAAATCAAGACTAGAAGGAGAACAAGGAAAGCACAGGATCTTCCATATTTATTTTGAGCATTACACTCAATGTTGAATAGAGTATTGATATTATGTTGAAAATATAAAGTTATATGAGACAACTGTTATCTTTCAGAGACTCATGGTTATGCAAAGGAGAAATAATCTATGAAATGTGGCTTGAAAATAAAGAGGAGAATTTTATGTGTGATGGTTGTGATCAACCTCATTATATAATAATCTTGCTTTCTTTACAACACAGAATAGTGGTGTAAAGTACTTTTCATAAAATGCTTTTCACCTAGGAAAATTTAAAATTTTTTTTTAATCCTCAGTTCTACATCCCAAGCACTCCACAACTTGGTTCTCATTTGCCATTTCAAAATTATTTCACATTATTTATGAATATATTCTGTGTTGCAAACTAAATTACTAGCAGGTCTTTGAACTCAATTTTCTGTCTTCCAACTCCATATGTTTACTCAGCAATTTTCTTATCTCTCCCTCTTAGAAATTCCAGCTTCCACCAAAGTTTAACTAAGTTCCTAAGAAACCTAATTTTTAGTATTCCCTCTCTTTCAAATACTGTGTGTATGTACATATGTAAATATATATGTACATACACACTCATACTTATACATGTATGTATATATATATGGATGTAAGTATAGTTTGACATGCATTTATATAGGTTTGCATTCCCCATGAGGACAGAAGTTCTATGAGGACAGAATCTGTTTCTTTTTTTTTTCTTTTATGTCCTTAGCATCTAGTATAATGTCTTATATATAGTATATACTTAATAAATAATCTCTAAATGCAATTGAATTATTTTCATGACTCAGTTTTACTAGTTCAGCCTAATATGCTTTCCACCAACATGATCTTAAACCATTCCACAATTTTTCATCATTTGGATTCTTGTGTGTCTTTCTATATGACCCTTTCACCCTATAAGCAAGTATCCTACATACAAGTACCATGCTTTTCAGTACCACATCCTATTTAGTTGCCAAAATATATATACACAATCATTGGAGTAGCAAAGACAACATAGGCACAGAGACAGTATATGTAGACCTCAGGATATACAAATGGAAAATGAGGAGTGTATTTGGGATAGAGGATGACATACTATTTCATACTGACTTCTTCATGAATTAATATTTCTGAGAATAAGGCTCATCAGAAACCTCAAAATATAAAACATATACAAAGGAATGGGTGAGACTGATGATTAAATTCATTGTTGAATGGACAAATGAGAGAGCAAAGCTTTTTTCTTTCAGAATCCATTTCTTCCAGGACTAATATAGAGAGAATAATTGAAAAAACATATTTCCCATAAGAGGGATACTAGACTTCAAAACAGACTAGAAGGCCAAAGAAATAAGGAGGTCAAAGGAAATAATTCTCAGAAGAGAAGACATAAATAAATGATATTCAATTTAAAAGGATAAACTGGTCAGGGGATGAAGGGAATAGAGAGGAAGGGAAGATTTATACCATATACTTTTCTGGGCTAGGAGAAGGAGGGGAAAAAGAGGGGGAAAAATAAACAATTTGCAATGGAAGATAATAAGTAAACCTAAATGAAATGATTACAGAAAAAGGAAGCATAGTTGAGCATGTAGGAGAACACTGGGATAAAATTAGTACAAGTAACACTAATCAAAGGGACCAAAAACTAACAAAGAGAAATGGAAAAATCAATATGAAGACATTAAATAGAGGAAACCATAAATCTAACAATTACAACATTGAATATAAATGGATAAAACTCACACAGTTTAGATAATGGGGGAAGACCAGGTAATTAAACCAAACCCAAAAATCTGCTACAGACAAATACATTTTTTTTAAATAAAGCCTTGAATAGAGAGAAAATGAAGGCAAAAAAAAAAAAAGAAAAGAAAAATAAAGGCTTAGAACAAAATTAGCTATAATTCAAGTGATTATGAAAAATAATTTCCAAGCATTATTTAAACAAAGCAACAATAAAACAATCACAATATCAAAAGACATAATAGAGAAATCACATAATACTTAAAAGCTTCAATGACATTTATGAATTATTATTGAATGTATGAACTGAGAAACATATAATCCTAATTAATAAAGGAAAAGTTAATAAATTATAAAAAGATAGAGTACCACAAAAATTGTGGGAAATGACATTCTTTTAGAGTAAAATAAATCTAACAGAAGAGTAACCAAATAATTTTCCCTTTTTTAGAAACCAAAAGGCTAAAGAAATAGTTGAAAAAAAATAGATTCAAAAGAATTAAAATATTTTTTCAAAACAAACATTTCAAATATAGACTTAAACAACATTAATAGTGACAAAACAAATTAATAATGTGCTAAGTAGGTCATAAATAAATGATAAATTTTCAATAGGAGAAAATTTGTGAACACAATGTAGCACAATTAAAACAGCAACAAAAGTAAAAAAAAGAAAAAAAGAAAAAAAAAATATCTGATGTAGCCTAAATAACAGTATCCTAAATGAGTGGATCAAAGAACAAATCATAGCAATAACTGATAATTATGTTAAATGGAATAACAATAAGAGTACATACCAATTTTTGGTAGATGTAGGTAAAGCAGTCATCAGAAGGAAAATGAGATCTCTGAAAATATTAACAAAATTGAAAGGAAAAAGTTAATAACCTAGACCAGAAATTTAACAAAAGAAAATCTAGAAAATCAACAAATAAATTAAAAATGAGCTTAAAAGATTTTTTAATTAAATCATATATTAGTTCAATAACAAAAAAAATTTTCCTCCCTGAACCTTCCCCTCCCTCCCAATTCTGCTTAAAATGACCAAATTGTGCCATTTATCTAGATTCATTTAATGTTATCCTTATCTTTTACCTTTTCAATAACCCTACCACATTAAATCATTTATCAATATTTGAATGTCCATTTCTATCTCCACAATGCCTCTCACATCTATCTCCTCTCTACCTAAATAACTATTGTCAATTTCAGACCCTAATATTCTCTTACCCGAACTATTAAAACAGCTTCTTAAGTGATCTCCTTGCATCTAATCTCTCTCCTTTTTAACAGGAAGATAGGCAATAAGTGCTCACTATTTGCTATCTTCCACATAGCTGCCAAAATGATCTTAGGATCAAGTTTGCCAAGTTCATCCTCATGATCAAAAGATTTTGGCAACTCCCCATTAGTTGGTTATGAGACAAAATACAAACTTCTCAAGCTAAATAGTCAAGATCGGTTACAACTTGGCTTCTACCTACATTTCTAGACATTCTCCTCTCCCTCTCCCCAGTCATATCTTTCCTCCTTCCTCTGTTACTTCCTTTTATATTCCAAGTAACACAGCCTATTTGCTACTGCCCAAATTTAATACCTCATCTTATATCTCAGTACATTTGTGCATGTTTTATACTTGGATCAAGCTCTATATCTACATTATGTCAATCTATCTCTGAATCCTTGGCTTCTATTCAAATGCCATCTCCTAGAGGAAGTACTTTCTGAGTCCCCTAGAAGTTAATGTTCTTTCTCTATGTTTTTATTTTTCTGTGTATATGTCATATACCCCTTACTATAAGGTAAACCTTCTTAAGATCAAGGACCATTTTTCATTTTTCTTTCATATTTCTGATGCCTTTATGTAGCAGGCATGAATAAATACTTACTGAATTAAATCTTTGTATTAGCTCATTAACACATGAAAAGTACTTGGCTACTTGGTGAAAAGACCTATGGTTTCCAACACAAACATATTCCCAGTGATGCTGAAATTGCAAGTCTTATAACACAACAATCTTCCAGGAATCAGTGTTGCTGGTATATTAAAGCAGATTCACCACATTTTCAGTAATGATCTATGCTCAAATAAGTATATATTTGAGCAAATAAATTTAAGTTCAGAAAAGTAGATGGGCTAGTGATATGGCCAGAATAAAGGCAAAAAAATCATGCTCCATTATGATCCGTAAAAATTTAAAGATCCAGAATGAAGCCTCCATGATATTACTTAGATCCTGTACAGAACATAGGAAAGAATATGGAACAGACTCAATCAGAATCCTCTGTATTTATGGAGGGAATACTGATATCAGTGAGATGATAGATACACTGAAACATGTTTATATTTATGCCAAAAATATACAGATGCTTAAACATTAGAAAAACTCATCAGTATTAATAGCAAAGAAAACCTCCTTGATATTACTATCTGGGGAGAGAGGTGAAAGAAAAACAGACTTGTAATTAAATCTATTCAGGGAACTCTAGGTAAGGAAACTTTCTATTAAAGCAGAATGGTGTCTACTCTGAAACTTATAATTTGAAATATTAAGAGGTTAAGTGACTTAGACAGTATATGCCAGAGGCTAGCACTGAATTGAAGGCTTTCTGACTCCAAGGCCTGCTCTCTATCAAGTGACAGCAATTTTTATAAGTATATTTTTGTAATGTACAGTGCCTTGAACAGACTAGGTACTTAATAAATGCATATTACCTCTCTTTCCTAGCTAAGGAATCCACTAAGCCATTTTATATTTCATGATTATATATTCATAGACAAAGAAAAATTCCAATTAAATACAATATTATTGTTAAAAATGAAAAAAGTACAAGACTAAAAGAGGAACTTTCATTAAAATGATGAAATCATTGACCTTAAACTAAGAATTAATTAGCATATATATGTATATATATATATATATATAATGGAGATACACTGAAAGATTTCCTGGTAAGATCAGTGATGAAGTTGAGACACTTTCAATTATCATCATAATCAGAAATGCTAGAAATGCTATCTATAGCAAAAAAGACTCAAGAGAAAGAAATTGGAGGACTAAACACTAGCAAATACCAGGTGAGAGCATCTGTGCTAGAAAGGGATATGATTTGGGGAAAAAAGCAGAGGATTGATAAAAAAAACATGATAAATTCAAGATATAAAAGGAATTCAAGAAAATCATGAGCATTCCTATACATTACTGGGGTGGAGAGAATACAAAGAGAAAAGGAATAAAAAGAAAAAATTGACAAAAAAAATTCACCAAATACCTGGAATTTAATCCAACCAAGTCATATAAAGGACTTATAGAAATACAACTACAAAATAATTTTGAAAGAAAGAAAACTAAGGGCCAGATAACTGATCAATGTGTTGGAGTGAACGAATCACAAGGAATCACAATCTCTCTCTCTCTCTCTCTCTCTCTCTCTCTCTCTCTTCCTTTCTCTTTCTCTCTGTCTGTCTCTGTCTCTGTCTCTCTGTCACTCTCTCTCTCTTTCTCTCAGAAACAAGAGATGTGTTGCATGTATGTGTACATAAACATGCACACATGTATATGTTTGTGTGTATATCCACATACAAACACACATGTGCATATATGTATATGTATATATACATAACCAAAAAAGAATCAAGAAAAAAAATAGATAAAATTTTAACATATTATACAAAGCAAATTATCTAAAGCATTAGAAGAAAAAGAAATAAAAAAAGAAACAAATATAACCAAATTTCCTTAGGTAAAGAACTAAAAGAAGCCTAAAATAACAATAGAAACATTCGATTTTTATGACTAGGCTATGGCAATATAATAAAAAGAATGACATTAACCAAATTATTCTATGGATTTAATGAATTAATAATGGATATGAAATTACTAAAGAAATACTATAAATACTTATTCACTGAATTAAATGAAAGGGCAAAATTCATATGGAAAAAAGTTACCTCTATCAATGGAAACAAAAAAAATTAACAAAGAAGATGGGATTATCATTATCAAAACTCAAATTATATTGTAAAATGGTAATTATCAATACTAATTTGTATTGAATGACATTTAAAAGCAAATATGCATAATAGAACAGATAATTAAAACTTAGGAACAAATGCTGATTTTGTTAGGCTTAGAGAAACCCAAAAGAACAACTATTGGTGAAAGAATGATTTAATAAGAACTCTGAAAAAACTGAATAAAAATTAAGTCTAAAAAGTGTTGCTCAATCATTTGACAATAATAAATGCCAAAGGGATAAACAATTTAAATATAAAGAAGCCTATAAATATAAATATAAAGAAACCTATAAATAAAACTGGTATATGTGACAAATTTTATGGTCTCTTAGCAAAGAATTTAAAAAGTAGATACCTATCAGTTAGAAAATGGCTAACCAAACTATAGCACATGAATATAATGGAACATTATTTGTACTTAAGAAATTATGTGCATGATGAATATGGAAAAGCATAGAAAAACTTATGTGAACTAATACAAAGTGAAATAAGCAGAATCAGGAAAACCATATATATATATATATATACAATTATTACAGCAATGTAAATGGAAAGAACACCACCAAAACAAACATTTAAAGCTGAATATTGCAAAAATTATAAAAGCCAAATTTTATCCCAAAGAATAGATATGAAAAGACATTTCTCTCTCTAGCTCCTTGCAGGTTTGAGGTACAAAAGTATGAAATGCTGAATATAATTCCAGATTTTCTCCCCTAGGTATTGGTTTTACTGAATTTTTATCTCTTGTTCATCTCTCTCTCCCCCTCTCCCATTCTTTGTTATTTAGGATGAGTCTCTGGGAAGGAAGCAGAAAATGTAAGTGATGTAAAAATGAAAAAACATGAATAAAAATCTATTTTTAAAAGTCACACTGTTACAAAGTTAGATGAGATGAAATGTTTTTTCTTTCACTACTTAGGAGGAGAAGAATTTATAACCACTGTTAGGACAGTGAGTGCCCAAATACAATTACAAAAAGCATAAAAGACTATTTTGGTTATACAAAAATTAGGCACAAATAAAATTCATGTAGTTAGGATAAAATGAGACATAAACAGGAGGAAAATTTTTGCATTGATCATCTAAGTCAGACATCCAAAATCTGTGAGTAAATGATACAAATTTATGACTGTAGCAATGTAATGCAGAAGATACTAGATTTCAAGTCAGAAAAATTGGATTTGTAAATTGGCCATATGACATCTCTATGATTCTGACTTAATCTCTCTATGTCTTAGTTCCTCTCTATAAAATGAAGGGTTTGTATTAAATAGCTTCTGAAGTCCCATCCAAATCTACATCTACCATAGAATGATCCCAGAATTCTTCAATAGATAAGTGGTCCTAAAAAAAAAAAAAGTCTACAAAAAGGAAATGCAAATTTTCAACTGTCATGTGAAAACTTTAAAACTGCTAATTAACAGAGAAATGCAAATTTAAATAACTCTGAATTACCATTTCATTTCCATCAAATTGGGGAAAAAAAGTTGAATATTTTCAATACTGCAATAACTATAGGAAAATAGAAATGTTCGTCACTGCTCATGGAGCTGTGAAATTGTCCAACTGTTTTTTAAAATCAATCTGGAATTGTGCAAAAAAAAGTTACAAAATTATATATATCTTAGACCCAATGATAACACTACTGAGTTTATACCCTCAGGAAGTTACTGAATCAAGAAAAGCCCGTCTGTACCAAAAAACATTCCTAGGAAAACCATTTGTAAATGAAAAAAGAAACAAATTATGTGCCCAATGATTGGAGAAAATCAGAAAAAAATTATGTTGTAATGGAATATTATTGTATCACATAGAAAAACAAATATGAAGAACACAAAAATGGAAAGATTTTTATGAAATAACATCTTTGTGTAGTGTTTTAAAGGTCACAAAATATTATATATATATATACATATATATGTATATTATCTAATTTAAACATTCCAAAAAAATTATGATGAAGGTGCTAAACACTTCCTTATCAATCCATTAACATATACTCAATAACTGTCAAACACTATATGCCAAGCTTTGAGCAACTGGAGATATAAAGGAAGGCAACACTTTCTTTGTCCTCAAGAGAGAATATGTAAGTAAATAGGAAAAAGCAAAATACATATAAAAGCACATAGAAGATAGCTATAAAGGTTCTACCATCTGGGAAAAACTGAGAATGGTCTCCTGTAAAAGGTGATATTTGAAGTATATTGAAGGAAAATAGGGATCTAAAAGGCAGAGATATTCTTATCCTTACGGTATAGCTGAGGAAACTAAAACTGCAAAAGGTTAACTAGCTTGCCAAGGATCATAGAGCTGACCATCTAAATATATTCTCCTCTCAGGCTTTTCATGACACTGCTCTACCTTTGTTCTCCCTCTACCAGTTGACAATTCCTTCTTAGGCTAAGCTGCTGGAGCTTCATCTATGTCACAACTACTGAGAGTAGTCCAAGGTTCTACCTTATATTCTCTACTCTTTTCTCTATTTGGTGATTTCATGTGTATAATTATTATTTTTACACGTCTATATGATCTATATATATCCAGCCCTAGTCTCTCTATTAAGCTGCAGTACCCTAGTCCTCAACTGACTATTGGACATCTAGAACTGGATGTTCCAAAGGCATCTCAAATTTAATGTGTCTAAATGAGAACTCATTATTTTTCCCCAAAACCCACTCCCCTTCCCAACTTTCCTATTACTGCTGAGAACACCACTATTTTTTCAGTCATCCTGGATCACAATCTTGGTATCCTCCTGGACTTCTCATTCTTACTCATCTCAGATACTGAATCAGTTGCCAAATATTATCATTTCTATTTCTATGATATCACACACATGTCCCCTTTTTTCCATTCATACAACCACTATCTTCATTCAAGCTTCATCACTTGTCACCTGAATTACTGCAACACCCCCCCATTGGTTTCTTTGCTTTGTTTCTTCCCACTCATATCTAATCTTTATCAGCTGCCAAAATGATTTTCATAAAACATAAGTCTGAGTAACTCTTCTCTACTTCTATGGGATCCTTATTACTTCTAAGATAAAATAGAAATTCTTGTTTGTCTTTTAAAGCTCTTCACAATGTGTTCCTTTCCTATTTTATATACTCTTTATCTTCAATGCCCTCTCCAATCCAGCTGCATTGAACTACTTGCTGGATCTCAAATAACACTTCATATTCCTTCTCCAAGTCTTTGCATTTGCTCCCCTTTATTTATCATGAAAAGTTTTGACCTGCTCTGCAGAGAAATGAATAACCAGCAGGTAATCAAAAAGCCTTTAATGTGCGTCTACTATATATTAAGCACTGGATTAGATAAAGATCAGACTACTAGAAAGAGAATGAATGAGCTTTGGGTTGAATCCAAAGAATGAATAATCTTGTTCAAAAGTGAGGCATCCAGTTACAGCCAATGAAATATTTATTGGTTTATATCTCCTTGTCTTCCTTGCCTTTCTGACTCCTCTATTTCTTCTTCCTTAGTACCTAGTTTCTGCTCTTTTTTCACTGATTTCCCCTTTGCTGTCAAAAATCAAACTACTTCTTTTGATAACTTGAGCATTTTCACCTCTTGTCCATCTTAATCACTGCCTAGGCTCCTTGGTCAATGTGCCTGTAATACTCCAAAAAGACATGAAGCCATGAAGCAGTTGTTGTTGTTCGTGTTTGTCCTTCATTCTTGAAGGGGACCTTCCTTCCAACCTCCCTTCCTTCCTGCCTCCCTCCCTTTCTTCCTTCCTTCTTTCCTTCCTTCCTTTTTCTTTTTCTTCCTTCTCCCCTCTATCCCTTCCTTTCTTCCTCCCTCCCTTCCTTCTTCTCTTCCTTCCTTTCTTCCTTCTTCTCTCCCTTTCTTCTTTTCTCCCTTCCTTCTTCCCTTCCTTATTTCCTCTCTCCCTCCTTCCCTTTCTTTCTCCTTTTCTTCCTTCCATAAGGCAGTAAGCATCAAATGGAGAATTTGAAGCTAAGACCTCTAAATCACAAAACATACTTCCTTTTCATCTCTCACTGGATGAAGAATATAAGAGAAAGGGTTAGCTTTAGGTGTGACCAAAATCTTGCCTCATAGAGATCCTTAAAGAATTTATCTTAATTACAAAGTAAATGTAATTTGTCTTTTACCATATTAAATCAGCTTTGCCTAAATGAATGAAGCAATTGAAATTGCCCTAAAATCACCAATCTATCTCATCCAATCTCATGTATATCATTTTGCTTAGTAAACACTTCTTTTATTTAAATTTTTAATTCATGGAATAAAACAAGCATTTCCATAACATAGTATATTTTTTGCAAAGTGATTGCATCTGAAACTGCAAATCTATTTTATACTTTTTGCTAATCCTTTTAAATATATAATAAAGTTATCAGATTAAACCCCTTCTTTTTTTTACAGAAGCAATATGTATAGCCCCCATTGTAAATGTCAAATTAACAAAGTTTCATCATAAGGACATACTGTGCTTGGGTCCAGTTCTTATTTTTTCTGGCTAATTTAAGACCTTATTTAGCCTTCTATGGTTTGGGACAGCTGGAATTATTTTTAGGGACAATGACCTTACATGAGAAATTCTCACACTCCAATTTGGCAGATATGACAAGGAGGAAGCACTGATAAAAAGCAGTTCAGAAAGTGTTTGGGGTTTGTGGAATTCTTAAAATTTATAATATTTTATACTATAAAATTGTTTTTAATTTTTAATGGCAGATGTAGTTTAAACAACAAATTCATCCCCTATAACAGATTCTGAAATCAATAAAGCTTTGAAATGACTCTTTAAAATTTAAAATAATGAGTAACTCTAGTTTCCCCCAGAAGAAAGATCTGAGTTTTCTTTACCCTTCCCCCTTACTTCCTTAACTACTAATGTAAAGCATACAAGGGTAATACAGTTCTGAAGGCAATGGAAAGGCTGAAAGCTTGGTTGAATGAAACAGGCTCCACTAGCTAGTAAAGAAAGGCAATTCAATGGATTAAATTTATTTACATAACTAATTCTCCTAAATTGTTAGTTTTGTATTCTAACTAATGACTTCTTAGTGACAGTATTATAATTGTTACACCAAATGTGAGCAACAGTTAGAGTGAGAAACATATGTGACTTCACATGTAAGAATTATTCTAACTACAGAATTAAGCACACTATTCATCACTATAGTAACACTGAAAAACAAATATGAAAGCCAACTCACAGAACCCATTTTTCAGGCTAAGTGTGATCTGAAACACACATATACATGCATCATTTAAGCACAATGTTCTTTGCCAAAATGGTTACAATAGCCTGCTTAAAGAACATACATCATGTTATAATATATATTTAATAAACTAGATGAAAAACACTCTTCAATAAAGGTTATCTGGATATACAAGTTTTATACATAAATGATTTTTCCCATTCTAGGGTAGATGCTGATATACCAGAAATTTACTTCCTTGGAAAAACATTGTAGCAATTAATGTATAATAGGGAGACAGATCAGTTCCCTTTGCCATATAAAGAAAAAAATATTCTGTGATCTGAAATATAGTACTAATTCACCTTGGAATTGGTCAGAAACAATTAAGTTCAAATCTTGTATTTGACAGAGATGTGACTCTGAGTCAGTTAAATCCACAGTGCCTCAGGCAACCTTCTTAGAATGTAGTTACGGATCTTATTTCTGTGTTTATATATATATATGTATATATATGTACATATATATACATGTGTGCATGATATGTGCATATATGTATTAATAAAATCAAAATCCAAAGAACTAGAAGCAAACTAGAATTCTTATTAGTATAAGTAGAATCCAAACAACTAGACCAGAATAGGGTATGTATATGTGACAAGGAAGACTAAAATTTTAATTGTTTCAATAAAAACAAGCTAACATACTTTGTATTAATTTTTAGAATAATATAAAGGAAGTGGTGGTCAGTGAAGTATTTAATAAACACTAATTATTTGCCAGATATTTTGCTAATCACCAGGGATAAAGGAAAGGAAAAGATAGCCCTGACTTATTTTAACAGAAGAGAAAAAGAGAAAGGTCCTGGTCATTTGGTTGTACCTTTTTAAAAGCTAAAAATCCTCCAAACTGAAAGTTCCAAATTAAAAATAATAAAAAGAAATTTTGAAAAATCAAAGGAGAGATAAACACAAATGAACACTACATGCTAAACACGATGAAGTGACACTTTGTTAAAAGACTGATAAAATAATAAAACCTTTATCAATTGAATGAAATCTGAGAACAGTACATTTATAAAAATAGAGAAGAAAGGAAAAAATTATCAGAAAGTTACTCCCAACTATATGACAACAAAAGTGAAATTTAAAATCAATAAATATCTACAAAAAAATAAGAATGGAAAAGTAAACATTTAAATAACCAAATATAAGAAAGTATAAACATGATATAGAAGTATGCCCAAAACAAAAAAAAAAAAATCTGGAACAGATAAATGAATTTTATCAAATGCTTAAGGAATAAATAATCTTCATGCTATATAATCTTTTAAAAACAGAGAAAGAGGGTAATCTAACAAAGTAAATTTATATCCCTAAAGCAAGTGAGAAATAGAGAAGAGAAAGAGAGCCTATATTAATCAATAAAGAACATTAATACACAATTGTATCAATAGTTTCTGTCAAAAGCATTACAACAATATTTTGTTCTTAATTTCATTTTCCCAAACTGGATTTATACCAAAAATTCATTGTTAAATATTAAATAATAAATAATATGAATCATTAAAAATTAAAACAATCACAAAATATGTTATTGCATCTTTAGATGCAGAAAAGAGTTTCAAAAAATGAAAAACCAACAGAGAAGCAGTAGCTTGAACAAAAGGAGGTGAAATATAAACTTGGGACTTCTGACTTTATGACCAATGCTTCTTTCTACATACTCAGTGTGCTTACCCTTAAGACCGAGTCATTTCCCTATAGACAAAAAAAAAAAGTTCAAAAATATGTATAGTTTTCATATGAAGAAATAGAAACTCTCAATAGGCAAATGAAAAACTTTAAAATCACCAATAATCAGAAAACCACATTAAACAATCCTGAGGCATCAGCTCCAAACCATCCAATTACTAAAGATGATAAAATTTGGAAAAACTTATCAGGAAAGAGGGTAAAGTGTATTGTTTCACTTCTGGTGGAGCTGTGCATTAATTCAATTCTGGAAAATAATTCAGAGTTATCCAAGAAAAGTTAATAAATTCTTCATAACCTTTGACTTAAAAATCCCACCACTGAGCTTATTCCCCTGGCAACCAGAAACAAACTTTCTGCATGTATGAAAAACTCCCAGCAATGCTATTTGTAATAGCAAAAACTGGAAACAGAAATATGCACTCAACCACCGGGGAATAAATTTTGCTGTATGTATATAATGAAATACCATTATATTGTAGCAAATGGGGAAATGTATGTAATAGTACCAAATGAAAAAAGGAGAACCAAAAGAACAATATATACAATGATTAAAACCAGTTAAATTAAGTTAACACTAAGAGACAACATAATTTACATTAAATTCAAGGAATAATATTGGTATCAAATGATTAATGTTAAAGGTCATTCTTCCATTCTGTTAAAAAAATGATAAACAACAAATGTGGAAAGGGATAAATACCATCAGTCATACCCATTCTATTACATAATTTTGATAAACTTTTCAGAGAATATACCTATAAGATTTTTATCATATTAAAACAAAATATATCAAGAAAATAAAATATAAAGAAGTAAAGGTTACCTGTACTTATAACCTGATGATTTTCTAAAAAATAAAAATCAACTTATCTGAGCAAACTTGGACAAAAATCCTTTAAATGTATCCTGGAATTTTCTTAAAGGAAAAAAAGCATACCTTATTTGCAAAGAAGAATTTTTTTCATTGGCATTGCTACACCAAGAACATATCTTACCTGCCCAGAGTGTACAAAAGTTTGTATTTTTCATATCCCTAAGTATTTTATTCACTCAGGGCCTTTGTCTTTTTTTACTTAAACTTTATCATGAATTCCTTTTGATCCTACTGCTAGGTATATTCTCAAAGGAGGTAATAAAAGAGATTTTTTTAATACCATATCAATCAGTTAATCAAAAAACATTAATTAAATGTCTTTCATATATCAGATGAAGGCAACTAGATGGCTCAGTGGCTAGAACACTGGCCTGGAGTCCAAAAGACCTGAGTTCATATTTAAATTCATATACTTACTAGCTTGTGTGATCCTGGAGAAGTTAATTAACCTCTGTTTACCATAACACACTAAAGAAGGAAATGGCAAACCATTTGAGTATTTTTGCCAAGAAAAGCCCATGAACAGACAATATTAGCATTATATGGTCCAAGGAGTCACAAAGAGGCAAATATGACTGAATGACTAAACAACAAACATGTGCCAGGTACTGTGTTAAGCACTGGGCAGATACATACCAAAAAAAAAAAAAAAAGAACCCAAAGATATATAGCAGTACTTTTTTGTAGTAGCAAAGAACTCAAAAGAAAGTGGGAGCCATGAATTGGGGAATTTTTAAAATAAATCTAATACATGGATGACACAGGGTATTAATATTAAATGATACTATAAACTAACAAACATGAAGAATTCTGAAAAATTTGGGAAGATTTGCATGAACTGATGCTGAAAGAAATAAACAGAACCAGAGAAAAATTTTACAAAGCTACAACAGAAAGGAAAACAACATCACTGATAGATTTAAGAACTCTGATGAATGAAATAATCAATTATGATTTTAGAGGACTGATATAGACTCAGATAAAAATCTCTTAAAGTGAAATGATATTTTTAGAGATAAAAATTTATTTGTTTTCTTTGGGAGGGGTTGTTGTTCTTAAAAATGAGGATTCTCTTGGTGGGGGTGGAGGGAGAGTCATTGGAAAATAACAAAAATGTCCTTTTTAAAGAGCATCAATAAAATATTTTAAAAACAAAAAAGGCATGCCAAAGATTCAAAGAGCTAGGAATAAATGGAGCAGAAAATATTTTTCTACTATCTTTTTAATAAAAGGCTTTAACAAGTTTAGTTTCACATTTGGAGACAGCAATTTAATATTCAAATTGTCAGGAAGCAGCCAGTCAGTGCTTCTGTTATCTAACCAGTCCAGCTTGATTTTTGCACACTAAGGTTTACAAGATGGTAGGTAACAGACAGCAGCAACAGAAGGAGAGTTTGGAAAATTCATTTAACTTCTAATAACTATAGAATAATCTGCTCTTTGAAATAAGGCTTCACATGGCGATTTATTCATCTCACATATACATATGCACACACAATGATTTAGGATTTCCTAGGATTAACAGAAAAATCCAACAATTCTTCCTTCCAAAACTAATTTGTATAAGTCATCATTCTTACTTAAAAATAAACCTAGGCAACTGTTCAATACTGAGAGTTTGAGCAAAATGGATACAAGTTTTATGCTTTGCAAAACTGAGAGATCGATGGTTCCTAGAAATGTAATGCCTTCATGACCAATTAACCAATTCCTATGAATATGTTGTATAAATAAACAAGTATGCTGGTCTCTCTTATATCCTGATAAACTTAAAAACTGACCACATTCTTTTCACCCTTGGCATTACAACATAAAAATTTTCAATGTGGTTTAAATTAAAGAGAAAAATTTATCAGTGTCACATTCAAGTTATAGACAACCCTTGCCAACCATCTCTATAGGCTTTATACTTAGATTTTATATTATTTATATCTTACTGTGGGGCAAAAGTATTTATTAAAGAGCCCTAGAATATGGTCCATTCATAAGCAATTCTCATTATACCTCAGTTTTCTTTAGGTTAGTCATCTACTCATTTACCTGTCACCAAAGTAACAAAGAATGTGACTCATATTTAACAGAGGCAAGCAATGTTACGCTACATGAGGACACTAAATTTCTTTAAGGGCATAATAACACATAATTTGAGGAAGTATAATAAGGCTATTGATAAATGGAAAGTTGAGCATTTAACTATACAATAATTAAAATGGGGGTGTGTCAATGTGAATTGAAGTTCCAGTCATTTCCATGAAGTTTAAAGGCCAGTTCACTAACAGAAAAAAAGACTTTTGTAAACAGGTGTTCTAGTCATTAAACAAGAAACTAAATATGTAGGCAATTTAATAGACACTGAAGGTCATATATCTAGCTTTTTCATATAAGGGAGTGAGGAGAAAAGAAACTGTCATCAGCAACCCTAGCATAGGAAAGATAATCAGCCAACATTTTTATCCAAACAGTAATGATCACTCAGGATACAGATTGTAGGAATACAACTCTGCTGGTGCCATCTGGCTGGGACTGCTTTCTTCCCAATTTAGCATTGCTATTTGCCCATTGGAAACAACAATTATATTGGTGGGCATTTGGGGTGGGAACAAGAATGAAAGGTCACAATGGAAAAATTTTGGTAGGAAGCACAACATAAGGATACAACATAGAAAGAATAGCATAAGGGAAGATTTACTAAAAATAGTTATCTGTCAATCATCTAAATGAATGAGATGGAGCATTAAAACACTGGAAGAAATGGGGGGGATGATCACATGATTCTTGAAACAATGAAGAAAAAAGTAAACAGAAATGAAAAGATTATTTATTTTTTCACAAATAAGGTTCTAAATTAAACCAATTCTTGAGATCTTTTCTTAAAAAAGAAAAATAACAATAGCAGTTTATATATATGTGCTTTACAAATATTATCTAATCTTATCCTGGGAGATAGATGCCATCATTATCTTCATTTCACAGCTGAGTAAACAGAGGTAGACTGAACAAATGTTGAATGATTTGTGAGATCTGAACTCAGAAGAGGGTTATAAAGCTAATAAGTATCTAAGGCTGGATTTGAACTCAAGATTTCCCCATATTTTGCAGTTTTTCTTTTCCCTTCAAATTGCCACTTTACTCTTTGCCTTCCACTAATATTCTTCTTAGTTATCCGAGTTGAAGAAATTTTCAAAATTTCATTCTTGAAAGGTTGCTGTATGGAATTTTCCACTACTTTCTTAATGCAGCTTAATACTTCAATACATCAATGAATCTGTGAGTTCATCAATTTTAGTGTTCATTCTATCAGTGGAGAAATCCAAACAACCATCGCTTCTGCTTCTTATCTCATGTAGGTCTCATCTAAGGAAAGATCTATTCAATTCACTGGAATAATTCTAGGTCTTGTTCCATTTCATGAGAAACATTGGATCACTCAAGCTATTTGTTATCATTTACTTCCTTTGACTGGTCTACCTCTCTGACAATACATCTCTTTAATGAAATGCCTTAACTACTTTTTAAGTATAAGTGAGTTCTTTGATATAATGATCTGCTCAAGGTTCTCTGAGTCTCCCAAAACTTTGATTCTTCAGAAATGAAGTTTTCTAAGATTCACAATCAGAGGGTCACCAAAAGAATATTTTTGTTGTTTTTGAAAAGACAGGCATTGGTTCTGGGGAATAGCTTAGTGTGTTACTGTGCTAAACTGCATCTAGTTTCAGAATATTGAGTCACCTCAATAAGATCCATGATTATTCAAAAAAAAAAATTTAACAACACATAGAAGAAAAACAAAAGTCATAAAAACAATGTCTATTTTATGTAACACAATATTCAATTAGGTTTTTGTTTTGTTTTTTTGCTGAGGCAATTGGGGTTAAGTGGCTTGCCCAGGGTCACACAGTTAGGACTTGTTAAGTGTCTGAGGTCAAATTTGAACTCAGGTCCTTCTGACTTCAAAGCTGATCCTCTAACCACTGCACCACCTAGCTGCCCTGAATTAGTTTTGAAAAAACAAATATTCAATGAAAATATGTTTAGAAGCATTGTACATATTTAACCTATATTGTATTGTTTGCTATCTTGGAAAGGGAAGAGAGAAAAAATTGGAACGCAAGGTTTTGCGAAGATGAATGTTGAAAACTATCTTTGCATGTATTTGGAAAAATAAAATGCTATTTTAAAAATAAAGGATTTTAGAGTTTTGAAAATGAAATTTCAGAGAGTCTTAATCCCACTGAAATAAAAGAGATTTAGGAATCAATGATCTCCCCAGGTTGTTGGGAAAAATACACAGTTGTGAAGTGAGTGCTTAACATAGTGTCTAACTTGTGTAAAGGATGAGCACTTTATTATTCAGATCTGTTGGGAATACAATTGAGTAAAATGCTATCCCATGTATAGATAATTTTTTCTAATTGCCATGGAATTTTAACAAAACTGAAATACAAATGTATACATATATCTATTTAAAGAAAATATTTTAAAATATTACTAAAAACAGGCTTAAGTAACTTTCAAGACATAGAAAAGGTCTAGCACATGGTAGGCACTACCTAAAGTACTGTGATTAGCATGAAAATGTCAGAGAATAATAAGATAAATGACTTTTTATGAATTGATAAGTTTGAAAGATATTTAAATTTTATCACATGCTTGGTGATGTTTTAAATGCAAGAATGCTAAGAGAACAGGTAAAGTAAATTTCCTCCTCTTTTCAATTTGAATATTGTTATATTATTTAAAAAACTATTATATGAAAAAAAGAAAGGAAAAAACAGGTATTCAACCTGCAAGGGTCCAAGACATAATGCTAGTTATTAGAGACATAGAGTCCTAACTTTGAAAAGAAAAAAAAAAAAGAAAGAAAGAGAAAAAAGAAAGAAAAGAAAAAAAGAAACTGTTATAGCCATTAAAAGACTTGTATTTTAGTGGGTGATTTAACAAATACATAAATAACTATATTATAAGGAAAACTGGAGCAAGAGCAAACATTAATAGGAAATGAGGGGTGGAGGAAAGGAATCACAGAAATTTTCATTAAGTGGCAGGACCTGAGCTGAGCTTTGAAGGACGACAAAGATTCTGAAGAAACAAAGAGCCTGAAATACCAGTTTAAGGGGTTTTAGTTTATTACATAGGCAATAAGGAGCCATCCATGTTTTCTGAGTCAGGGAAGTGATCACACATGCTCCTCAGTAAGATTAATTTAGCAACTATGGGGAGGGTAAATGAGAGTTAGAAGAAACTAAATGCAAGATCAATTAGGAGATCACTAAGGCAGTTAAAGTGAATGAATTAAGATAACAGCCAAGTGAATATAAAAGGAGGAACACAGTACTAGATAGTCAAGTCCACTAAATTAAAAATAGTAAGACTAATTAATGTTTGTGACTGATTCTACAAATAGATGTACATGCAGACCTTAGTAATAGGAAATTTTTAAAGTACTTTTATCAATCCTCAAGTCCAAAAATGTAAATAACAATAGTTCACATTTGGATAGTTCTATATATTTTTTCAAAGCATTTTCATAACCATTATGTGATTTCAAGCTCACAGAACTGGATGAGTGGTATTATTATTTCTTACTTTAGAGACAGAGAAACCTGTGTAGAGTTTGAATAACTTTTCTAACACTTGGTAAATAGTCTCCTAACTCAGTTTTCTATGATCGTACACTGAAGATTTTCACATCTCATGCATAGAAATACTTACCTTATAAATGAAAAAAAAAATTGGCTCCTATTCCTAGTCCACAAAGTTCACCCCTTAAATTCAATGTTGTTACTCTTAATAGATAGCCTGAACAAAAAAAATGTGAAAATTTTAAGTTTTAGCACCAAAATGTACTCATCAATTATCCTTTCAAACATTTTAATTTTTATTATACTCTAAAAAGAATGAACTTATGACAAACTCTCTTTGGAAAATCATTCAGACAACAAACTAACTTCAACAAAATATTCTGCTTTTGCTTCATTTTGAAATAAAAGAAGCTGCTTTAAAGAAATTACTTTTTAAAAAAACCCAGAAAGAACACTTTAAAATTTAAAAGTAGATGATATTTTAATTCCCTATATATTTATTATTTATCTATAATACATGAAGGACCTAGGATGTTTTATAATGTCATCTTTTAAATAATGATACTAAATGAGATCTGCTTTAAATATTGTTGCAATAGCCAATAATGAGTGTTTCATTATGTATTGATAAAAATAATTTTATAAGTAGATATTATATACACTGAAAAATGAAATTCTTTTTTATTTTTATAATAATAGCATTTTATTTTTCAAAGTTCATGCAAAAATAATTTTCAACAATTACTTTTGCAAAACCTTGAGTTCCAAATTTTTCTCCCACTCTCTCCACCTCCACCTCCCCCTTCTCCTAGACAGCAAGTAATCCAATAGGGGTTAAACATGCTCAGTCCTTCTAAACATATTTCCACCTTATCATGCTGCACAAGAAAAATCAGATCAAAAGGGGAAAAAATGAGAAAGAAAAAAAAAAAAACAAACAAGCAAACAAGAAGAACAAAAAAGGTGAAAATACTATATTGTAATCCACATTCAATCCCCACAGTCCTCTCTCTGGATGCAGATGACTCTCTCCATCACAAGTTTATTACTATTGGACTGAATCACTTCATTGTTGAAAAGAGCCAAGTCCATAGCAGTTGATTATCACATTGTTGTTGCCATATACAATGTTCTCTTGGTTCTCCTCGCTTCACTTAGCATCAGTTCCTGTAATCTCTGTAGGCCTGTGTGAAATCATCCTGCTGGTCATTTCTTACAGAACAATAATATTCCATGACATTCATATACCATAATTTATTCAGCCATTCTCCAATTGTTGGGCATCACTCAGTTTCCAGTTTCTTGCCACTACAAAAAGGGCTGCCACAAACATTTTTGCATATGTGGGTCTTTTCCCTTTTTTATGATCTCTTTGGGATACAGACCCAGTAGAGACACTGCTGGTTCAAAGGGTATGCACAGTTTCATAGCCCTTTGCTCTCCAGAATGGTTGGATTAGTTCACAACTCCATCAACAATGTACTAATGCCTCACCCCTCCAACATTCAACATTATCTTTTCCTGTAATCTTAGAAATCTGAGGTGTGTGAATTGGTATTTCAGAGTTGTCTTAATTTTCATTTCTCTGATCAATAGTGATTTAGAGAAGAAAAACAAAATTTTCAATAAATACTTATCAGGTTGTTTTAAAAGTAGAGTAGAAGTTATTTTGAAGGTGGTGAAAAATAAGTATGGAATTATCCATAAAAAAGAGTAATATATAATCTTCCAAATAACCAACATTTTCTCCACAGGTAAGTTTAAAGAGTTAGCAATATCAGCTTTTTTTCCAAAACCAATTCCTTTTTTTATAGAGTATTGTAAAGGCTTTCGATATTCTCAATCTGTAGGATAATTTCTTGTATTTAGTACTGGTTATGCTCAAGCTAAACTTTAGAAATGACAACCGTATATTGATTTTTAGTTCAAGCCCAATAGAGGAACAAGTTATGTGCACAGAGTTCATTTATTCAACAACCTCAAATATCTGAACTATAACTGAAGAATACACAAAAACAATCCATGAACTGCAAAAATGGAAATTACAAGATTCATATACTGAATTTTAGGCAATTTAATTGCATGTAGTAGATCCCTTTGGATACTCATTGAGTACTTAATTTATACACAATCCAAACAGTCTTGGTGATATGGCTTTAGAAACAGTATTTGATTTAATGCAGCAAATTACAGGTAAAAACAAGGGTTGTCATAAGCAACAAACTATGGATAGGAGAGTTGCCCAACAATAGAGACTATTGTGATACTATCTCATACAGAAATGGGAAAACTATCCATTAAAAAAATCTGTTGACATTGATGCTTCCCCCTCCCATTTTTAGTATCTTTAAGAAATAGAATTTGTCACATGGGATGACTATCTGGGAGGGGGTATTTGAGGCATACTAAGGATAACTAAGATGACATCAGTTAAAACTTATTTTTAAAATAAGAACAAAACAAAGGGAGGAAAGCCTGTAGACATATGGGCTGAATCAGTGTATATTAATTGTTTTCCCTGAAAGTTTCACTTCAATGATGATACATCAGATCTCTGCTCCTAACTTTAAAATGGAGGGAATCACTGAAATTACCTAAAAGTACTGATGCAGAAAAGAAAAAAAGGCATAAGGGATGAGAAATGGGTCCAGGTATCACCTGGGTGCAGGTAGCATGCTGATAAAATGTTCAATATATGTTCAATATGTTCTGCAATAATGTTGAGTGTAAGTCCAATCCCCTACTCAGATAAAAAAGCAGTGATACCCAAAAAGAAAGATGGAAAAAAGAACAATTTAGAAAAAATAACAATACAATGAATGTCATGGAATGAAGAATAGAACTTGAAAAATGCTCAATGAAAAGGAAGCAAAGGAATAAATTCTATGGGATCTCCAAAAATGATCAAGGAAAAATACAAACCCCAGATTCATTTTTAAAAAGAAATAAAACAATTGAAAGATTTATTAAAAAATGATAAAGAGGAATGCAAATTAGAGGGGAAATTAAAGTTCTCTAAGAAGAAATAAAAAAAGCCAAACAAGTGAGGGTGGAAGGTAAGGAGAGAGGGAGGAAGGAAGGAAGGAAATATTCATTAAATGCTCTCTATGTACCAGACATTGTGCTAAGCACTTTATAAATATTAACCCATTTATTCCTCACAAAAATTCTAAGATGTAGATGCTATTATTATCCCCACTTTACAGCTGAAGAAACTGAGGCAAACCAATCAAGTCACTTGGCCCATGTCCTACAGCTAGTAAATTTCTGAAGATGGATCTGCATTTAAGTCTTCCTGATTCCAGATTCAGCACTCTTTCTACTGAACCCAGAAGAATGCAAAGTAGAAAAGAAAGTACAGTTCAATAAAATCCAGAGAAAAATCTAAAATTTAGCTCACCAAGAAATATAGTAATCAAACTTCAGACCTTTATCACTAAATAAAAATATTGCAGGTAAGAGAAAGTCATTAATCTACCAATGGGGGGGGGGGGGAAACATACCATGTAAAGCCATCAATGAGACACAAAGAAAGAAATTAGAATATAATCTTCCAAAAAATAAAGATCATCATATCATAAAATACAACCTACAGAAATTGAGATTAATCACTTTTTTAAATGGGCTTTCAGTAAAAGATGGATTATTTGAGACATTCCTTCTACCAAAAAAAAAATGAGGTGAACAAGGAATTTAAACATTTCAAACAAAGGAGAAATAAGAAAAGTAATTAAGTGCAGGTAGCAACAACAGCAACAAAATCTAAAGAAGAAAATTAATACTTTTTCCTCCCTGGAGGAAAGGCTACTATTCAATAAAACTTCTTTAAAGAACTTTTTAAAAAAGAATTTTCTAATACCAACAAGAGAACATGTAGGAGCAAAGAAATTTAAGAGACAAAAGATTTAAGTCCAAAAGAATCAAAATGAAGAAAGTAGAATTAAAATTAATATTTTTAGAATATTTTTAGAATTTGTAAGCAAATCAAGATTTAGAAGGAAGGTATCCCTTATCAATGGAGTGATGCTGCTTATACAGAGAGAGAGAGAGACAGAGAGACAGAGAGAGACAGACAGAAAGAGAGAGAGAGAGAGAGAGAGAGAGAGAGAGAGAAACAAAAGGAAAGTTTGAGATTAAAAGAACAGAGATTATCAGTTTTTCATTCTAACACCCAAAGGAACTTGGGGTGGAGGAGAAGAGAATCATTACAGATGAGGAAATAGTGTAGAGAGAAAGTAGGGGTGTGGTTCTACTAGGGAGAAAAGATATCCTGAAATTCCAGCAGTAGAAAAGGGTAAAAAAAGCCTTTGCAGAGGCTTCTCTCAAAGAACAGTGGGCTTTTCAAGAGACCTTTATCTCTAAGCCGGGGTCATTCTTCTTAGGATTGCTTCCCATCCTAGGGAAGGAGATATTTCAATCCTTAGAGGTATCCACACAATCAGGACACAAATGGAGGAACATGGGTCCAGAAGTAGAAGAGGCAATAGGTGAATTGAAGAGCATGAAATAGGAATAGATCCCTTAGCAACTGATAGAGAACTTATTTTTTCACCAAAGCATATTTTGTTGAATTGATACATCAGAGACTAAAAGTGCAATATTCAAAAAAATAAAACAAATTGCCACAAGATAATACCAGCATTTTTTTAAATTACACCATTTACTTCATGCTTTTTATACTGCTACCTCCAACCCAATATGGACACCATATTATCAATTCCTAAACGTTTTGGTGTAAATGGTCCTTAAAAATTATAGTCACCCTGATTCTTACCACCAACATAGGATCTCAATTGTGGGATTGCTCAGATTAGTAATTACAAAATTAAGTAGGATGAAACTAATCTCAGAATGGGATAGACAAATTCTAAGGGCCCCTCACCAGCCAACATTACTAGAGACTACCCTCATAAAAAAGTTTGACAGATAAGCCCTTGGAGGAGGTAATTGGAGGGGCCCAGGAAATAGCATAGATCTTGGGGAAATGATTGAAGCAAGATATAACTACTAACACAATAAGGAAATAATCTGGAGTAAGAAAATCACAAAATAAAACTCCTAAAGAAAATTATTTTACAATAACTATTACTAGAACCACCATCTCAAAGGGTATGTTATAATAACCAAGAGAGATTGAAAGACCTAATAAAAGAATTGAAGCAAGAAATAAAAGTAAAATCAACCAACTTATAACTAAAGAGAAGAAAACTTAGAAATGGATGAGCTAAAAAACAAAATAATAATAATAAAATAGCCACACAGATATAAGAAGTCATTGAGTATAATAATGTAATTAAGAAAAAGAAAAGAAAAATTTGGGGAACAATAAAAATAAATAAATAAATTGGATATAGTGACCATTAGCTTATTTAAAACCATAAGGCACTGCTTATTTTTCAACAGACATTCCATGGCCCATTGGTTAAAAAACCATTATCAAAGATTTCTGTATCCCAAACTTAATCTCTGCTTGAAAAATTTTATTGTTGTAGCATTCTGCTATCTGGATTCTTCTATATAGCAATCCAAAGGTCCATTCAGATAATCAAAGCTTTTATATCATCTACTTTCACTAAACTTTTGATACCCAGTCACTAGAAAAGCTATTTCATATATAGCAAAAGTTCAGATAATTTCTCCTCTTCCCACTAAAAGATATTGAAAAGTGGATGTCTATTGGCTGCAAGAACTCTGCTTTACCAAATTGTATGAATTTTGAAAGCATTATAACTCTATGATATGAAGCCCTGCATTTTCAAGGTAAATATGAATTCAAATGTGAACAGTTAGATTGCCTAATGCATAGAGTGCTGTGCCTAAAGTCAGGAAGAAACATCTTCCTAAGTTCAAATTTGGCCTCAGACACTTAATAGCTGGATGAACCTGATTATGTCACTTACCCCTGATTACTTCAGTTTCCTCATCTGTAAAATGAACTGGAATAGGAAATGGCAAAACATTCTAGGATCTTTGTCAAGAAAAATCCAAATAGGTTCATGAAGAATCCTACACATCAGAAATGACTAAACAACAAAAATGAAATGAAATGCAGTCCTGGGGATGTCCATTAGCCTGTTCTGGAAAAAAATATTTCTGCATGTTTGTCTCCTCCCACTGTTGCAGTATTTCATTGGCATATTCCACCCCAGACCTGAATGGATTCTTCCTAGATTGAGAGAAATGTCCTCTCCAAAAAAATTTAGTTTTGCAGAGTGGGTTCCTTGAATTTGTACCAAGAAACTCAGAGTCTGATTGCCATCTGAAATGCTTATTAAGCCCTATGTTGCCTTTTCTAATGTCAGACACCTCAGCCTTTCCTTTTCCAATCTAGACTTTTTTTCACCATGATTACATTAAGACTTCTCACTAATTCTTAGTCCTCAGGACCCTGTCTAATAACTAACTAGTATCCAGACATTCATTTTGAGTTTTATCTTCTCAGGTATAACTGCAATGTTTTTTTTTCTAGTATAAATAACATATCACACAATGCTTTGATTGCCTTCTATATAATTTTTAAAGTATTAAATATCTTCACAAATAATTTATAATGTCACATAAGGTATTTTCATATTCTACCCTTACAGTCAACTAAGACTAGAAATCCTAACTGTTCTCCATCAATCCACTGCTTTCTACCAACATTCCAACCACCAACTCAAAAAATATAGTGTAATTTTAATGTAAATCATAATCATAACAGGCACTGTTGTACATACAAGTTTTCATCACAATAATAAGCAATACTGCTGCACCATTGTGATTCTGTTAACATTCACACACACACACACAAACTTCCATTAACACAAATGTATATCAAATTAATATTTTTATCAACATGAAAGAAATAATGAAGCAAAATTTCATCTGCTTAGGCAAAGATCCCACTGAGAAACAAAATAAAATCCAGAATTGTCAATTATACTATAGGTTGTAAGAAAAATAAATAAATAAAATCAGTCAAAAAGAAAGATCCTTAGTCTCTCCCAATGATCAAATATGCAACCTTTCTCTCCCTTTTCTCTTCCTTAAAAAAAAAAAAAAAGAAATAAAATCATACTGGAACTGAGCAGAATGATGTTAAAATATATTCTATGTACTCTCACCTATGATAGTGTGATTCCAAAGGTAACAAACCAGCTTAATCTTTCACATATGTGGCTCCAGAAGACTATTCCTAGTTCAAGGCACTTTGTGGGTTATACTGTTATACCATAGGCTCTATATCTCAGTTACTCATTCACTGACTGATCACTTCTACCTATTGGTAACTCCCTCAAGTATATCTAAGCTGTTTACATTCTTTGGGACCCACAGTTAATCAGTTTAATTTGATTACTAAAAGCAAAATATTAAACATATCATAGAGTACAACATTTCACATACTTCTCAACTCCCAAACACACAGAAAAGAAAGAATTGAGTATAATTTTTAAATAGAAAATTTACAAAATTTAGCTACCCCTAAACAGACTGAAAAAGGAAATCTTGAAAATTAGAGAAGTAAAAAAAAAAATAAAAACTGATTAACTAAATGAAAAGCTGCATGTAAAAACAAAACAAAACAAACAAACAAAAAAAAACAATAAAGTAGATCATTAGATAATTTGCTGGCCCTACCAAAAAGAGAGGAAAAAATTAGCCCCTTATATTCTAACTCCTAATCTCACTACTCAACTTGTTAGCCTTTTTGTTTCTAAGCTCAACTTCATGGTCTTTTTTCAGTCCTCATTCTAAAACATGCTTGTATGGTGATTGTCTTGCTCAGTGTCTGGTCATTATTTTATGAATCAAAAGTCCAAAAATCTCCCTCTAGATATCAAAGCCCTCTATAATCTGAACTCATATCACTTTATATCACTTCAATACCTAATACAAATTCTTTTTTTTCTAATTTAGCTATTTTCCTCACAGTTTACTGACATATATCATTGTCATCATGAAAGTTGATACTCATTTAATACCTATTCTTTGTTTAGTATCTACTAGTTCCAGTATTGTTCTAAGTATAGATACAAAAATAAAAAAAATTATAGTGCTCACCTTGAAAGAGTTATAATGGAGTGAAAGAAACATATTGCAGATAAATACAAACAATATAATACAGAGGAATCAGGAATGGCCTTCTTTAGAACATGGGACTTGAGTTAAGCCTTGTTTGAAGCTAGAAATTCTAAGAGGCAGAAGCAAAGAGTAACAGTGAGTCAGACATGAAGGATAGTCTATGCAAAGACAGAGTTAACTTGGGATGAAATGGTGTTTATGAAGGGCAGCAAGTAGGCATATGTGGCCAAAATATAGGGTTTATATAAAGGGAGTGATGTGCAATAAGCATGAAAAGGTAATGTTTTACAAGTCACTTGGAGCCATTTTTATCTTTAAGCCAACAGGGAATTAATAAAATTTCTTGAGTAGGCAAGTAAGGAAAAATGTTAATTAGAATAATCTAGGTAATTATGAGGATATTGTATCAGTCAACATGAGATATTGGATCTACATTAAGATGGTAAGTATGTGAATAGAGAAAATGGAACATGAGATAAAACTGGCAACTGATTACATGAAACACTAGTTATATGATCCTAGCCAAGTCACTTAAATTCTACCTGCCTCTGTTTCATTACCTATTAATGGAGATAATAATAGTACCTATCTGTTTGGGTGATAGTGAGGATCAAGCAAGATAATATTTATAAAGCAATTTGGAAACCATAAAGTACTATGTAAATGCTAGCTCTTGTTTCAGAGATGAGAGACAGGAAAAAATCAAGAATTTCTATGAAATTCTAAACTTTCATCACTTCAAAGAATATAATAATTTCAAAATAAACAAGTTTGACAAAGAGGTTGGGAGAAACTATGAGAAGGAAGGAAAGATAATGATTTTGGATAATCATTTTGCACATGATGAATTTGAGATACCTACAAGAAAAGCAATTAGACATGTCCAATAGACTAATTGATGATTAGAAACTGGAACTCAGGAGAAAGAATGAAGGAGTATATACACATCTAGGGAAAGTATTCATGGAGGAAAGAAAAAAATCTCATTACAGAGTACTAGGGTATATTTAGGTATGGGAACTAGAATATAATTGATAATTAAACTACAAAAATGAGAACACAGACAAGAACTATGAAAGTGTCATAAAAACAAGAAAAGAGAAAGTATCTAGGGGACAGGTTCTTAACCTGAGGTCCATCAACTTTAAAAGAGTCTATTAATTATTTCCTTATAATTGGTTTCTTTTGTTAACTATTTAAAAACATTATTCTGAATATTCTATAGGCTTCAACAGACTTCTAAGGAGGTTCTTAATTCCAAAAAGATTAGAAACTCCTGATGTAGAAGAACAGGATGGTCAATTTTGTCAAATGCTGCAAAAAAAAAAAAAAAAAAAAGCATGAAGAATAAAAAAAAAAAAAAATCATAGGAATTAGTCATTGAAATCATTGGGAAGAGCCAAGGATGACAATATTATAAACCTGAGGGAAATGGTGATGTCTACAATAGAATGGGGAAGCTGTAAAGATAGAGTGGTAATAAATAAACACCTCTGACCAAGGTGGGAAGCATGACTCATCATCAGTCTTTTAGAGACATGACTGGATATTCTATTGACAAGTTTTTAAGCCTTTCATAGATTTCCTTTATACTACTGTCCTCATGATATAAAACTGTCTTCCTGGCTTTCTTCACTTTACACATGTTCATACAAGTTTTATAGGTTTCTCATCATTTCTTATGGTAGAATAATATTCCATTACATTCATATATCACATCAAATTTAGTCTTTCCTCAGCTAATAAATACCTAATATGTTTCCAATCCTTTTCTACAGCAGCATGCTACTACAAAGATTTCCTTGGATCTCTTTGGGATCTACAACTAGCAATGGTATTATACCATCAAAGGTCATGTATAATTGAGTGACTTTTAGGATAGAGCTCCAAACTGATTTCTAGAATGACTAGATCAATTCATAACTTCACCAACAAATATTATGATTGAGGAAACCAACTACAACTAATGATATGTATCTATGGGGAAATTCATTCCACAGCAAAAAGCTTGAGGAGGGGTGGTGCTCTAAAGACCTTGTATTTCCCCCTTTTTTCAGATCATCATTTCCTGCTTTAACAAAGATTTCCCTGGTTCCTAGTAAGAAAATGCAATAACTTAAGAACCACTTTTTTTTTTCTTGGATTGCTAAGAAGATCTCATTCTCAGCACTAACATAGACCTAAATACTTATATATATATATATGACATTTACAAATCAGAGATTCATAAACTGGGTAATGTTTGCACTAGGATAATTCATTAAAGGAACCTTGATGGTAGTGAATAAGTCCATAAAATGCATCACTTCCAAATATATATTTTCCAAGTTTGGGTTTTTATATACTAGTTTTTTCTTACAGATAGAGCATATATAAACAAATAGTCTCAGACAGTCTAGTATCTTTATGCTCTTTTTTAATAATCCCTTGAGAGAAACATTCTGTACCTTTCTTTTGGCATTTTACAGTAGTATTTCAAACACAGAATAATCTCATTTTTACTATCTGTTGTAAAGGAAATAAGTCTACTACATGTACTTTAATGTTTTAGGAACCCTATTTTAAATAAAATTTTATGGCAGCTTAATATCTAAGGTCTAAATTATGACCAAAACAGATATTGTGACTTTTTTGAACTGATGACAGCCCAAGAGACTTATCCCACCAAAAGAAACGTAATCATTTGCCTCCTTTAGTTAACAGATCCCTGTTAAAATGTTGAAGATTACCCTAATTTGTCATCATTCTCCAAAACATCCAAGTCCTAAATTGAGCTTATGCTTAACCCCTCTCTCTTCCCACCCCCTCCAATCAATAACCAAGTCCTCCTTACACAATGTTTCTTGAATCTATGAAAACATTTCTGGTGATTGTGAAGATACAGAAGCCAAATCCTATTTGGGGTTTAGAGATGGCATTTACATTATATCTTATATGACAACTTAAGCTGAGATTTTTTTTCTTCTGTTCTTTAATTCCTTTAATGCATTATAAAACCAGAATCTTGAAAAGAAAGGTACATATTTAAATTTTATTTGATTTTGGTTGAAAACTGTGATATCATAGTTCCTGCATTGTTCTTAGAAGAATGTATGATGGATTCAAGTAGGCTGAAGTATATTTCCAATGACAACCTACAAGTAAGAAGTGTCATAAGGGATGTTATCAAGGAAATGTATTATGAAAAAGAAAGTAGAATGGCTCAAAGCACAAGTAAAGGTTAATAGATGGGCAGATACTGCACTCATACATGTGCAAGTTTTTTTGGGGAAAAAAAAAGGCTGAAAGGCTGTTGGCATGGTCTCTGTAGAAGATATATAGGAGAATATAAAATAGATTCACACAGCATGAAGAGGCATGAATGGGTTATAATGAGAAAAGACTCAGTGGTCCAGCTTGCTCTTAACTGAGAGCACAGTTTGTAGCAATGGAAAGAACATTAGTTTGGAGTTAGAAACTCTTGGTTCAAATAACAACTGCGCCATTTTCAACTAGTAGTACAGAGCTAGTTGGTGCAGTGGATAGAATGGCTGACCTAAAGTCAGAAAGACTCGTCTTCCTGAGTTCAAATCTAATCTCAGACACTTTCTTGCTGTGTGAACCTGGACAAGTCATTTACCCCTTCTGCTTCACTTTCCTCATCTGTAAAATGAGCCATAAAAGGAAATAGCAAATCAATCCAGCATCTCTACCATAAAAACCCTAAATGGGGGAAGAAGAATTGGGCACAACTAAAATGACTTTACACTACTACAATCACCTGTCTGATCTTGGGTAAGATTTTCTTGGGGTATCAATTTTTTCATCTATAAGATAAAGTTGGACAAGATGACTTCTAATTTCTCTTTCATCTCTAAAAATATGATCTATTGGTCTAGTCTTTCTTAAACTTTTTCCCCCTCCCAGCACAGTATTCTTTATCATGAGGAATTGGGGCACACTGAAGTTAGCAATAAATATTCCCTTCATTGGGGATTCCAGACCATTATCTAAACCTTGGGATTTCTCTGACTCTCCTTCTCCTCTTCTACTATTTTATTATCTTCCTTCTTTACTTCTTCAAGATTCAAAATAGGGAGCCCCTTTGAGCCCCTTTAGATATAGATGCTATTGAGACCTTTGAGATACCATGCTGGGAAGTAGCAAACCTCTGCTGGGAGTGGGGGCTGAGTAATGGAGAAAACAAGGGAAGGGGAAGGAATGTGAATGAATACCAAGCAAAACTAACAATTCAGTAGGGCCCAGACACATCCTTTGAGAAGAGCTGGACTATGATTTCCTCTCAGGTCTCACCACTACCTTTGTAACTTTTGTCATGTAACTAGGATACTGTATTAGCTTCTAGACTCTTCAGCTCCAAACCATCTATTAGGGCAAGTATGAGTAGACTACACACACGAACCTTGGGAATCCCACAGGGCTTTGTTCTAGACCCTCTTCTCTTCTCTCTTGATTCTACAGGAGGATCAGGTGTCATTGTTGGAAGGGACCTTGCTTTATGATAACAAGGGAAGGAGGTGAAAAGGGATGAATAACCTCCCACCAAAGAAGGGGAATAGACCCACAGAGGTTTTTCATAGAACATAGATTTTTATATTCTTATCATATGGGGCTTCTAGTGAGGGGGTCGTTGGCCAGGAACAAATAAGTAGATGGTGGATCAGAATAATCCTCCCTGACTTCTCTGCAGCCTTTGACAATGTCAATCACCCACTTCTACTCAATACACTTCTCTCTAGATTTTAGGGATGTCTGAGTGTCCTAGACTTTGTTGCCTGGTCTTCATTCAGGTCACACTTGCTAACCATTGTGTCCCACTGGGTTCTGTTCTGGGCCTTCTTCTCTTTTCCCTCTGTACTGTTTCACTTGATGATTCCATCAACTCCCATGGAATAAATTATCATCTTTGCTAATTATTTCAAATCTGCTTACCCAGCTGTAACCTCTCTGCTGTCTCATATCTTCAACTGCCTATTAAACACTTCAAATTGAATGCCCTATAGACATTTTAAACTCAACATGTTCAAAACTGATCTTATTTTTTACATTCCCCCAAACCATCCCCCTTTCCAAATTTCCTTCTTACTATTGTGGACACTACTACCCTCCAGTCATTCAGGCTTAAAATCTAAGTGTCATTCTGACTCCATATTCTCTTATAGTCATTTTACAATCTGTTGCCAATTTTATTTTTAATTTTTATCTTTAGAACATCCTCATATAAGCCTCCTCTAGCACTGCTACCACTCTAGTGTAGTCCCCTAACATCTTACCCTTAGGTTACTGTAATAGTCTGCTGGTAGATCTGCCTGTCTCAAGTATCTCACTCTTTAAGTACATTCTCCATTCGGTTGCCAAAGTGATTTTCCAAAAACTTAGGATTATGTCACACTGCGCTGCCTCCCCCAAATAAACTCTAGTGGTTCCCACCTCAAAAACAAAATCCTCTGGCATTCAAAGCCAAATTTAGTCCCACTCCTAATTTTTTTCTTACACATTATACCCCAGCCACCCCCAGCATAATCTCCAATCCAGTGACACTGATTTATTAGCTATTTCTCAAATAATATACTCCATCTTTTGAATGTAGACATCTTCTCCAGGCTATCTCCCATGTCTAGAATGCTCTCTCTTTATCTTTACCTCTTGGATTATCTGGCTTCCTTCAAGTCCCAGCTAAAATTCCATTTTCTACAGGAAGGCTTTCCCAATCACTCTTTTTTAAAAAATATATTTTTAATTCATAGAGTAAAGCAATCATGTTCATAACATTGTACAACAGCAAAGATGATTGCACATGAAACTGCAAAACTACTATGCACAAATGTGTTATTCCTTTCAAATATATAACAAAATTATGATAAACAAAAAAAGTTTTCTTCCCTTCTTCCTTGCTATCTTAGTGGGGTTAATGTAACAGGGGGCTAATGGGGCTAGGGGGTAGCTAATGGATACTATTAGACCCAAATATATATATATATATTTGTATATATGTATACATATGTATACATACATATATACATATATAACATATACACATACATATGTATGTGTGTGTATGCATTTGTGTATGTGTGTATGTAAAATTATCCTATACATACTTTAATTCATCAGTTCTTTCTCTGAATGCAGATAGTGTCTTCCTTCATCTGTCCTTATAATTATTAAAACTCTATTGCTTTTACCACATAAAATATTCTTTTGGGTGTGCTCATTTCATTTTTCATTATTTTGCATGAATTTCCATGTTTTTCTTCAATCATTAAGCTTATGATTTCTTATACCAATGTTAAACAACTATTTAGAAAAAGCCATTCTTTGCCTCATTTCTTACCTAGCCTTAATCACTGATTGGGCATTGCCTTAGTCAGACTGAGACCTATTAAAGACCTTAGCTTAAAAAGACCAACTTCTCCCACTGCAACCACAGCCATCTCCAATCATACTGATTTATATCTTGCCACTGGACTCAGATAATTCCAGAGGAGAAAAGTAAGGCTGATGAACTTACATAGCCCTTTTTCACTCAAATCCAATTTACCTGCATATCCCAGCATCACTTTCCTGCTATCATGGTTATCCTTAATAATGAAGAACAAAGAAGAATAACCACTGTACTCATCTTTTCTTACAACATGGTAATATTGCATCACAATCATAGAACAGCATATTCAGTCATTCTCCAATTGATGGATATCCCCACAATTTTTAGTTCTTTGATACCACAAAGAAATCTAGTATAAATATTTTAGAACATATAGGTTCTTTTCCTTTTCCTATAATTATCTTTGAAAACAGACTAAGTAGTGGGTCAAAGGGTATAAATAGTTTAATAAATTTTGGACATAATTCCTGACTGCTCTCTAAAATGATTAGATCACTTCAAAATTCCACCAATAATAAATTAATCCCAATCTTACCAACATCTTTCTCCAATCTCTCTTAATTCTAGAGCCTTCCCTTTGTTGATTATTTCCTATTTATGCTGGATATAGTTTTTGCATACATTTGTTTACAGTCTCTTCCATTAGATTATAAGCTTCTCAAAGATGAGAACTATCTGATACCTTTCTTTGTATCTCCAGCAATTAGCATAATGTCTGGCACAAAATGAGTGCTTAATAAATATTTACTGATTAACTGCTAAGGCAATGTCAGAAAATCTACCCTCTCCAATCTAAATGGCAACCTGCTGGTTCCTGAAGGAATCATGTTCATTTCTACTTTGCATGCTTGAGAAACAGATGTCCTGGTAGATAAAAGATCAGCATTTTTTAGTCAGGAAGTCTTGGATTCAAATCCTGGCTTATGACACAAACTGGCAATGAGATTCTTGGAAAATTCAACCTTGAAGTGCTTTATAAAACTCTATAAAAATGACAAACTATAGAGGAATTTCAGATCTTTACCAATGGAAAGAGTTTCCATACAGAGGATTTTGCATAACAATAAAAATCACTGGTCCAAATGAAAGAACAAAGAAGAAACCTGTACTGTTTGCTTCATCTGAAATGCTCTTTCTTTAATCTCTGAAAAAGACCCAACTTTCATTCAGGCTCAAAGCTAACCAAATAAAACCTGCCCTCCTCTGAATAGGAGTTTTTATTTGGACAACTTTTGGTACTTATTAAAGCCATAGCTATATACTAAAGGAGGAGGTCCAATGATTCAGATTCCTCCATGCTAACAGATAACTTTCCATTACAATGCACAGTTCCCAATTACTATCTAAAAAAGAATAACTCTACCTACACCTATATCTACACCAAGGCCCCAGGTACATGAGGAAAATTGTTCCAAAAGCACAGAGAGAAATAATGTCTCATGAATTATGATAATATAAATAAACTTTTCCTCAAGCTCATGTTATCATGAAATGACAAAGCACCAGTACTGCCCCCTCTCAAGGACTGTGATGGATAGAGCCAAAAGTGAAGTAAAACCCAAGCCTCTTACATGCTTGAGTTAGTTTTTCTAACATTTTCTAACTACCAAAAAGATCAGTGATGGAATAGGAAGTGAATGGTTGCCATAGGAAAGGGAAAATGCCAGTTAATCAGGATACTCAATTGATCAAAGGAAGATAATTAGAAAATGCTGGTAGAGGAAGCTATTAACCCAGACATATAAGGAGGTGAATGGAGGATGGAGATGAATGGAGGATGGAGGTGAATGGGGGATGGAGTAGAGGGAGGAGAGAGTTGAGGTAGATGGACAGACCAACAGGCTATTGCAATAATCCCCAAGTGAGGTGACCAGGATCTTGCAATGTAAGATGAGAAAAGAGAGTGAACATGAGAGATGTTGCAGAAGTGAAATCTATAGACTTTCACAAAAAAGTTGCAGAAGGTGGGATGGGGAAGGATGAAAAATAAAGATGAGTCAAAGATAATTTATAGGTTGGGAGCTCAAGGGACTGAGAAGATGATGTTGACTTCTGATTGTTGTCCTTTGTTCTTATTGGGATCAAGGGACACTTGCATTTCCCTTATCTTCTACATTTCACCTACAACAAAGACCCATCCATTTTATTTCTACAATCTAGTGTAATGCAATGGGAAAAACATTAGTTTGAATCCCAGCATTAGTATTTGCTTACCTACATATCTGTATAAGTTTTTTAATTTGTTTGGTCTAGGTTTCTTCAATTCTATGAAACTGATCCTTCTACCCTTGTCTTATTGCTATAAAACAAGTTCTACTTCTAATCACTTCTAGCCTGAAATATAATAGTCTTTGAATTGGGCTTCTTCCTTCTTCTCCCAATGGACTGCGTTGATTAATTCTTGACAAAGCTGTTAAAATGATCTTTTGAAATTGACCATATCATTTTCCTATTCAAAAATATTCAGTATATTTTATCTCAGAAGTAATAGAGAGTTGGACTCTTCAACTGATCATTTAAAGCTGTCCACAGTCCAGCTACAACCTGTTTCTGCATTCATTTGTGGACTAAAAAAAAAAATGTGAACAAAGATGTGGGAGTTATGTTTGCTCTGGATATGTCAAAGACTAGATGGAAGTAACCTGAGCTAATCAAGGACAAAAATTGCATTCAAAGAAGCAGATTCAGATTTGATGCAATAAAAAAAATGTCTTATCAATTTGAGTCATTCAGAAGTGGACAAGTGGAATCTTCTTCACTACAAGTCTTCAAGAAAAGGCTTTTAAAAAAACTTGTTAAATATTAGAAAAGATTCCTTGCAATTCTGAGCTTTTATTTTTTCCTACCTCTACTTCATTTCATATTAGTCCTCTTCATTGCACCATATTCCCTATGAAAAGGATTACTAGTTATTCCCCAAACTTGACATTCTACCTCCTTTCTCCTGATATTTGCTCAAAATACCTAGAAAACATTCTGAGTTTTACCTATCAGAATCCTTATCTTCCTTGAAGGCTCAGCTCAAGTGCCATGTTTTTTATAAAGCAATGGATTTCATGATCCTCCCCTTCCCCTTGTCAGTATTCCCTACAGGTTCAAATGATTTATTTACTCTTCAATATCAGGGGATGTCCTAGTCATATACTCCTAGAAGGGGACTTCTGCTCTCCAAGACAGTTTTCTACTTCTTACCTTGGAGTCTTGCTTACTCTTGTTTGTTGAAAATTCTGCATAATTAGCCAAACCCAGCGACTCTGTTATCATTCCATGCCCATTCCATGTCCCTTCCACTCTCCCCTCAGTTTCTGCCTCTAACTTTGAGAATGGTGACTTTTCAGTCCAAAACTATCTTCTCTGGCTTTTGCTCCTCTTGCCTAAGTAGAATCTAAGCTACTGGAGGGCATTGAGTTTTTGTCCTTTTGCATTCAGTTCTTACCATAGAGCGGTTATATAACCCTCTACTCAATAAACATTAGTGGCTTTCTATTACTTCTCCAATTAAATAAAAATTCCTATTTGGTTTTCAAAGTCTTTGACAACTTGACTCATTCCTACTTTTTCATTCCACATTTATTTATTTCTCTCCACATACCCTGCAGACTAGCAATACCTGCTTTCTTGCTTTTCTACACATGTAATACTTGAACTCTAGACTGTGCCTTTTCATTGACTGTCTCCTATGCCTGGAATACTCTCCCTCATCACCTGCACCTTCATTCAAGGCTCAGCTAAAATCTCACCTTCTACAAAAAGTCATCTTTGGAACACCCTTGCCTCAAATCCTTGACATCCACCCTTCTGTCTTCCTTCTAGAATTACCTCCCATTTTCCAATATCTATTTCATATTTACATAATTGTATACATATTACTTCCACTAGAATGAGAGCAAGAGACTACTTTTTGTCTTTCTTTGCATTCCCAGAACTTAGAATAATACCATACAAAAAGTAGATGCTTAGTAAATGCTCACTGACTTGATGAAAAAAGTATTTTTATTACTGTTTAGTCAATTAGTCACTTTAGACTCTTCATGATGCCATTTGGGGTTTTCTTGGCAAAGATATTGAAGTGATTTGCCATTTTCTTCTCCGGTTCATTTTATAGATGAGGAACTAAGGCATAAAAGGTCAAGTGACTTGTCTAAAGTCACACAAGTAAATGTCAGAGAGTGGATTTGAACCCAGGGCCTCCTGACGCTAGTGGTGGTATCTATTGTACTACCTAGTTGCCCCCAAAAGTACTTACTAGATGCTTTTTCATTTTCATTAATCCATCCATCCATTCTTTTAAATTTTGTATCCTCAGCATGAAGTACACAGAGGTTGCTAAATAAACATATGCTTAATTGAATCAGTCTTGTATTATTATTTGTTCTCAATAGTATATTCTTTTTGTTGAATGAAGTTATAAACTACCTGAGGACAGATATCATGTGTTTGTCTCATTTACTGAGCCCATAATAATGGATGCTACTGATAATAAACTTTCTTAAAAAAAAAAAAACAAAAGACATAAAATAAAGTAAATACTACAAGGAGGTTTAAAAAACAAACATGCAAACATATCAGAGAGTTATTGAAAAAAAAACTCCATAAGATAATGCAGGTTTGTATTTTTGATTTCTAATAGAACCCAACAGCATGAAAATAGTTGTGACCTCCCACACACAAACACATACCATAAAAAGCACTGAGTTTGGAGTTTTGTTGTTGCTGCTGTTTGGGTATTTTTTAAACAAATGAAATTAGTTGGCCAAAAAAATGTTGATGAATCATAAACTTGTTACCTCACCATAGGAGAAATAGAACCATCACCTTCATTCAGGAGATTGGGGAGGAGGGGAAAGGATTGCCTCCAGCCTTTGGACCCCTACCAATGGAATTACACATTCTTACCTTTCTCTCTGATTTCTGTCCGGCTGAGAAAGGCTATTTTGAAAGTCTCTCTGAATCTGGTGGTGCTAGAAGCTGGCCAGAAAATAGTCAGGATCCAGGGTGAGAATGTTTATCTATCCTGTAGAGTACACCTGCCTTTCCTGTAACACTTGGCTGGGCTCAGTGCAGCTTTGCCAAAGTTCAGATCTAACAACTACTTTGGTGTTAGCTCAAAGGCTGCAGGAACTTTACCTCAATTAACAGAACTGATTTCATGCCTTGTCATATTAATCACAAAACTATTGCTATCACAGTCAGGACTGACTTGATTTTTGATATTATGTAAGCAACCCTTGGCAGATGATATCTAAAAGAAGCATTACATTCGACAGTATTGCCCCTTTCCCTTTAATATGACTGGCTGGTTTATTTCCCAGACAGATCCACTTCTCCCTTAGATCCCCAAATTTTCCCATGATAATCTAGATCCTTCCTTAGAGAAGAAAGAGGTATATACATGCTTTTGGTTTGATGGATTAAGTCTGAACCCTAAGGAGATTTAGATACTTGGAAATGATGAATCTTTGTCACACTGGTGCAGACTGAATGACTGCTAAAAATTACTGAAGGTAATAAAGAGAGATACAGAAGGAATAATGACAATTCATGGAATTTATCTTGATTCCTTAAAACCACAGCTATTATTTAGAAAGCTGTGCTTAGAAATTGTTGCAATGAATAATTTTTGTTCTAAGTTTGTTGTTCTTTATCTTTGCCATAGTTGCTGCTCATGGTGGCAGCATATATACAAAGCAGTCCCTAGAAATACAGAAGAACAAATTGTTACTATGCCAGAACACAGTGACCTTGGTGAAAACTCCCATTTCTTTCCCACTCCCAAATTTCCTGCAAGAAGCCTTCAATCCAAGTACAATTCACAGAGAACTGAAAGCCCATTAAAATAAACATTGAAAGCACTATTAGAGCATTATGGAAGATTAAATCTCTGCAAATCATAGTCAGGATTTAAAACTGTATTGGACTTTGGTACTCTATCATCAATACCCCTTATTTTACAGATGAAGAAATGGAGGGTCAATTAAGTTAAATATTTTGCCAAAAAAATCTAACTAAGTAAAATAATATGGATTTGAACTTCTAGCTTCACTCCCAATTACATGATTCCATATCATTTCTTCCATACATCATATTGCCTATCATTAGTTACATTTATAATCTATCCTTCTCCACTACAACAGAAAAAACAAAAATAGGGGAAATCCTTGTAATTTCTTAGCCTGACATTCAAAGAATTGCACGACATAAAGTGATTTACCTTTGTATTCTACAGTGCCTCTCTACATGGATCCTCTCTGCTCCAACCAAAGTGACATTCATCTTTGTCCAAATACATTCTGGGCTTTACCCATCCCATTCTTAAATATCCTATGTTAACATTATTATCCTCAGCTGAAATACCCTTTCTTCCCATTTGCCTCTCTTAAACTCTACTTATGATTCAGCTATGGTGTTAATGAAATAGACTTTATATAGTAACAACCTGCTCACATTTAATATTGTTTCCTTTGAGAAAATGGACACAAAGTTACACAAATACACTTTAAGCACCTTTCCAATTTCTAGTGAATTTGGAAGCAGGAAATGGAAAGGTTAACTTTATAGCCAAAAATTCCAAGGTTAAAATAGTACCAATAGTTCTGTGTTTCATATATCCATGTCTTGTTTCACCAATGATACTGTCAACTGCTAGAATATAAATTGCTATTTCAGCAAAATTATGGATTAAAAAGGCTTTTGTGGCTGGTCTGGGAACAGAGCCACTGTTTATAACATTGTTTCTGAAGATAATAATACAATCCAAATTC
The DNA here is from genome assembly GCA_023553655.1 of Myrmecobius fasciatus. Lineage (NCBI taxonomy): Eukaryota > Metazoa > Chordata > Mammalia > Dasyuromorphia > Myrmecobiidae > Myrmecobius > Myrmecobius fasciatus. The sequence continues at coordinate 266,353 of JAJPUD010002235.1, forward strand.
CAATCTGGGAACTTGGTGCACCAATGACATACCTTTCCCTTCAAGAGTATAAGTAGAGGTTTTTCCTTATTCCTCATTTCTATAACCACTGTGGAACACAAAAAAGTTACTCTAAAATATGAGAGAAAATTCTCTTTTCTTTACATGTCAACCATACATACATATCCACTTGCACACATACAGAATCATATTCAATGTTATAGCTTTTTTCTAAAACTTTACTATCTCCCAAATAAGCAGGTCTAGATCTCAATCTCTACTGAACCAAACTATGAGACTATAAACTAAGAAAGCAATATCAGACAACTGTTATCCTTTTTTAACATATCATATCATATTTTAACATATCTAGCTTCCTCCTAACCTAGTTTGGCAAAATAAAACAAACAAAAAGGCATATGAAAAAGTCTTTTGACTTTGAAGCATGTTTTATTCGTCTTGGAAAAGAATATATATGTATTCAAAGAATAAAAGTAAGTTTATGATTCCTTGCTTTTTCTTTCAAAATAGAGAACATACTTAGATATCAGAAATTATTCTTCAATACAGCTGAAACAATTTTAGCTCCTTAAGGGAACATTTGTATCTCTCAGATACAAGCCTTAAAATATAAAGCTTTTGGGTTGATGTTCAGTGATTTTCAAACACATGCATCAGTACAGATATAGATATATAAATATGCAAGCATACCTTATTTTATTTCACTTAGCTTTATTGTTCTTTGGAGCTATTATGTTTTGAGATTTTTGTTTCTTTTTACAAATTGAAAGTTTGTGGCCACTCAGCACTGAGTGTCTCTCAGTGATATTTTTCACTCACATCATGTCTCTGGTAATTTGTGCATTTTGGTAATTGTTGCAATATTTCAAACATTTTCATTATTAGTATATCTGTTACAGTGATCTGCAATCAGTACTTTGGCATTACTATTGGAACTGATTTGAGATACCACAATTATGCCCATTCAATATTGCAAACTTAATTGATAAACAGTGTGTATGTTCTGATCACTTCACTGACTAGCCATTCCAGTTTCTCTTTCTCTCCTCAGTTTCCCTATTCTCTGCAAAACAAAATATTGAAATTAGGCCAATTTATAACTTTACAATTGTCTCTAAATGTTCAAGTGAAAGGAAGAGTCAACTGAGGAACAAACTTCATTGCAATCTCATTTTTGAAAACTTGTCCCATCACCCCAACTTTTAGCATCCATCAATATCAAAGCAAGACTCTCCATGAACAAAAAGATGAATAGATACATATACAAAAATGAAAATAGATATGTATATAATATATAATAAACATATAGTATCTATAAATGAACCTAATAAGTGAAACACATAGTTTCAATTACGTGTTTATACCCACACACATATATATAATCTCATTCAAATAAAAATATTAAAATCAAGAATATTTTTGGTTCCATGTAAAAGGAATAACTTCATAACAATCAGAGCTATCCAAGAAAATAATGAACTTAACTGCTTTACTTAGCCAAGACTATTTGACTAGAAATATTCAATAGTAACTGAAAAAAATTGAAGCAAATTTCTCTGTAGAGCAATATGAAACTATGTTCAGAGGACTCTAAAATTCTTTGACAAAACAATACCGCCACTAAAGAGATAAAAAAAGAAAAGGAACATATGTGTGTGTGTGTGTGTGTGTGTGTGTGTGTGTGTGTGTACAAGAATATTTCTGTGGACAAAGATTGAGAATAGAGGGGATACCCATCAACTGGAGGGTGACTGAGCAAATTGTGGTATGTGATGTGATTATGAGCAGGATACTCTCAGATAAACCTGGAAAGATTTATATGAAATAATGCAAAGTAAAATATACTGTGTACAAAGTAACAGCAATATTATAAGATGATCAACTATAGCTATTCTCAGTAATACAATGATCCAAGACAACTCTGAAGGACTTATGATGAAAAAGTACTATTCATTTCCAAAGAAAGAATTGATGGTGTCTGAAGACAGATTGAAGCATATTTTTTTCCACTTTATTTTTCTTTAAAAAAAATTGGGGGGTCTGTTTTTTTCCACAACATGATGATTACAGAAATGTTTTACATGACTAGACATGTATAACCTGTATCAAATTGCTTGCCTTGTCAATGAGGCAGGGTGGGGAAGGGAAAAAGGAAGAAAATTTGGAACTCAAAGTTTTAAAAATTAATGCTAAAATATGTTTTTACATGTAACTCGAGGCAAATAAAATACAAAATAAAATTTTAAGAAACTATGTTAAAGAAGAAGAAGAAGAAGAAGAAGAAGAAGAAGAAGAAGAAGAAGAAGAAAGGAGAAAGGGAGGGAGGGAGGAAAAAAGGAAGGAAGGAAGGAAGGAAGGAAGGAAGGAAGGAAGGAAGGAAGGAAGGAAGGAAGGAAGGAAGGAAGGAAGAAAGGAAGGAAGGAAAGGAGGAAGGGAGGAAGGAAGGGAGGAAGGGAGGAAGGAAGAAATCCAGATTTCCTTTTGGGAGAAGCCTCTGACTCCTGTTCCTTTATGTGTTAGACTGGCACTTAAGGAAGGAAAAAAATTTCAAGTAAATCTAAAATTATACTATGTATGAAAATTTTTTTAAATGATACTTTTTTAGTAATTCAAAATTCTGTATCAGTACATGATCCATACAAGTTCAAACTAATCCAAAATTTCATTCTTATTCATCTGATATCACCTCATATCAAAATGATTTAGTGGAAAAAGAAACCTCAGAGCTCATCCCATCTAATACCCTCCTTTTACAAATGAGGAAATGGAGGTCCAGAAAATTTAGGCAACTTGTCCATTGCAGAAAGTAGCCAAGCTTTGATTTGAGCCCATATCCTCACCCAACATTCTTTCCATTACTTAAAATGCTTATAATGTGTCAAATAACTTTTAGTGCTTATATAGTTTAAGATTTAAGCCTTGACTAATTCCAAGATATAATTAAGACATTAAGCATAACCATATAAGTATTAAATAGTAATTATAAAATTATCTGGTTATCAGGGTTGCTATTGCAAGAGAAGGAACAGTTGGACACTTTATGTCAGCCCCAAGGTGACAAAGAATCAGTGTGCTATTCCCCCTACCAAGTTTGCCATCTGGCTTCTGATCAGACAAGTCAACATAACTCAGTAGGGTAGTCACTGTGTTGTGTCTATCCAATTGAGCATCAACTACACTTCAGTGGATTACATTTTTGTCAAACTGTCTCACACCATTCCTCCACTCTACGAATGCTTTCTCTGTGCCAAGAGCGTGGAGTGAAGGTCCTGTGACAGGTGGTGTTGGCCTGAACCTCAATCCCCAAATGGCAGGAAATACTAACGATGACTGCCATTCATTAGTGTCCCAATGAGCTAGAAACCTAAATCTAAATTGGAGTATGCACAAAAGTAGAGAGTTAAGGACAAGATTTTATCTTTCCATTCCAAGGCATTGTAAAGCTGGAGAAAACTGGGTTGAAATGGGTAAGTAATCTATCCGTTGTTTTGTCACTAGATGAACTAACAGTGTAAAGTCACTAGGGTTTGACAGCAAGAATAAATGAGTAATACTCAGTAACAGGTAACTGGAAAATTAAGTAATGATTTTTGCTTATTACAAGACTGCTAAAAGAACCCCAAAAGTTTCTGAACAGAACTTCCACTCTTAAGAATTCAGCTTTTTGGCCCCCAACCAAATTTTCTCTGGGGTTCAATATTCACTTTAAATCAAAAACTTTTCTTTCACATCTGTAGTAGAATTTGAAACATAAGAATTGATTGAAAAGTACCTCAACATTTAAGTATTCTTGAATTATACTTTCATGAAAAGAGGATTCAGTCTGCCTATAAAATGTGTAACATGGTATTATGATGAAACAAGCCAAAAGGAAAGTTCCCTGGGTATTTTGCCACTTGTTAATTCTTTACTTCTGACCCCCCAAGGCAACTAAGAAAAAGGAGGTGCACTTCCCTTAAAGACAGATCCCTTAGGCATTTCCCTTCCCCTTAGTTTCTGTAATATATTTCTCCCACAAGGCCTATTCAGTACAGATATAGTACAAAACACCTATTAGATATAAAAATCTTAGGGCTTTTTCACAGTAGAGATACTGACTAGAGCTTAACTAAGGTCCAGTTTACCTCCAATTTTCTAATATACAGATAATGCAAATTACCTGTACACAAAATCTTATTACTTAAAGGTCTTGGAAGATATGCATTCATTCAAATTCTTAGCAAGCTGTTGCTCCAGATTCCACTGACAACAACTATACCTTAAAGATATCACGTCTCCTGACTCCTACTTCAACGGGCTTTTCCCTACATCACAATGTCTCCTTAAATTATTTATCTAAAATGTAGCTACTTCAGCATGACTTTTAGATGAACAAAACCTATGTTATGAGAAAAAATAATGGTTTTCAAGTGGTTTAACACTGTTTTTATGAATCAACATTCTACAATAACTTAATTGTGAACTTTATATTTACCCCACTCAATTATAATTGCTGGAGAATGGGAGGCTTAGAAATTTTCACAGAAGAAACAAACTAGCTACTGATTCTAAAAACAATTGGCACTTTGGAGGCACATGTTAAACTTACACAAAAGGAGCCCAGTGACTTAACTTGATCAAGAAGAAGGGAAGATGTAGCAAGGATGGGTCAAGATTATAGTCAGCTAATGATATATTAGTCAACTAGTCTGTCCCAAGCCCTATTATGTTCCAACATGTGGATGGCTCAGTGGATAGAGTGCTGTGCCAAGAATCAGGAAGACAAAAGTTCAACACTTAACCTATTAACTCTATCACTCTAGGCAAGTCACTTTACCTCTGATTGCCTAAAACCACTAGAGAAGGAAATGGCAAACCACTCCAATATCTTTGACAAGAAAATTCCATGGGCAAGTATGATCTATTGGGTCAAAAATAATTGGATATGACTGAACAATTGAACAACCCAACAACTATGTTCCTAAGCATTAGGGATAGATGCACAAAATACTACTACCAAGAATCTTATTCTCTATTGAGGAAGAAAAGTGTGTATAATAATAAAAATAGAATAAGTATAAAGTGAATAAATACATATATATATGAAATAGTTGAATAGTTTGGAGGGAAGAACACAAGCAACTGGGATGATAAGGACAGACTTCATGTATAAGATGGTGTTTAAGCTGTGTTTTTAAGATAAAATGGTAGATATCATCTGCATTGATTCAACAGTCAGATACATAGGATTATGAAAGAGGAGAGGGAAAGAAAAGGAGAGGAGAAGAAGGAAGAAAGGAAAAGGAAGAGGACCAAGGACGGAACCTTGAGGAGCACCCACAGTTATAGGATAAGATGTAGATGATGAGCCAGCAAAGGGAAATGTAGACTAAACAGTCAGCCAAAGAGAAGGAGAAAGAAGAGAGTATCGTGAAAATGTAGAAAGGATAAAACATATACAAGAAGATGGTGAACAATATCAAATCCTTCAGATAAGTCAAGGAAAATAAAGGCAGAAAAGACTCTCAAATTTTACAAATAACATACAAGTGAATCTCTACATGGTGAAGTAGCATTTACAATGTAGCCAGAAGGAGAATCTGGACCTCGAGTGAGATAATCATGAAGAAGTAGTTGGAGGGATAATTATGTGACTTAAAGAGCATCAAGGCTGTACAAGGCTTTCATCCCATTCCCAGTTTGTTCCCTCACAATTGCTTATTCAATAGCATGAAACAGTCCTAGTTATTTTATAAGAGATGGCTCTTGCACCTAACTGATTGATATCTTGTCTCTGTGTCATAGGAAAGCAGATATTAATTGTGTAGAAAGCTAGAAATTTCCAGAAGAAAGGATGCCAGATATGGGGAATTAACAAAAAAAAAAAAATAACTTAGGGTGGAAAAAACAGGTAGAAGAAAAAAAATATCATTTAGAACAGAGATAGTTTTTCACAAGAAAGGAAAGGTCCCCAAATCAGAAGGGTGGTGGGTTTTTTTTCAGATTAACATAATACTCTAATAAATTTAACTTATAATGATTCATTCATAATTTAAGATTGTGGTCTATAATCTTTTTTAAAATTTTTAAAAATTCTGTAATGACTGGCATGAGACAACCATTTATAATTCAAACTTTTAAGTTAGTTATACTAATAATATTAATAATAACTTAATGTATACCTTTAATATTTTCAAGGTGTTTTATATTCATCATTCTGTATATCCAATTCTCCCAAGAGGTAGATCCAAGTATAATTATGTACATTTTTAAAAATAAGGAAATTGAAATGAAGAGAGATTAAGTCCATGGTCCAGAATGTTTCCATTGATGTATTCCTGATTACATCCACTAAACCAAGGCTATTTGTTGCTTACAAGACCACAAATATCATAATGTATGTATAATTCTTACAAATTCTCTTTTCTCACTACATATAGAGTATCTCAAAACTCTTAGAGTAATTTCATGCTTTAGTAACTTGAAACTTCCCTAAAACTTGGAGTACCCTGTAAAAGCAGATTTATAGAAAGCCACAGGATATAGCACCTTGTAATCCAGCAACAAGCATTCTACAATTTACATAATGTTCTACATTTTACTGTCAAGGGAAACAATAGTAATTAGCAAAAGTAACTTTCAATACAAATGTATACTTATTTTAATCTAATTCTCTGCTTTAATTTCCCTGAGTTCAAAATGATGATGTGGGTCAGAGAATCTGTAAACTCCCTTCTAATTTTATAATCTTGTGTTGCAAAAAAAAAAGTATGCAATAAAATTTAAGCAACAGCATAAAATAGATTGCTAATTCAAAGAAGCATGCATATATACCAAACCTCTCAAAAATTGCATTTTACTAATTTTATATTATAATTTCAGTTCTATATAATTTGGAATTTTATTATAAAATATCATGTAGCATACAAGGGTACACATGCAACTAGTAAGGCCAGGTCTACAAATATGTTTAGGTTTAAGGTAATCTAGAAATGCAAAAATACTAAACATCATAGACCACTAATCCTCATTGATGTATTTACTTTTAAGCATCAACCAAAGAATGTAAATTAATCCAATGCAAAGTCATTTAATGAAATGGCATTAAACGAAAACACAATTCCCACATTTCTCTCATACACCTGAGGCTGTGCCACAAAAAGTATATACTACCAGTCAGAAGAGTGAACTTATCTAATTAATGGGTGGAAAATTACATCCAAGTTATCCTAAAAGTCAGTGCAGTTTTAAGCTAATAAACTTACATCATGAACATTTCTATCTGATGTAACATATAAAGAATGCATATGGCCAAGATCCAGATGCAAAAGGATACTTCTAACATTGTGATTTCTACAAGTGAAATCATCACACAGCTACCAGCCCTGTTCCTCATTTATCTCTCTCTGCTAGACAATGCCTCACTGGATAAATATTGTTCTCTCGGAAACTGCTGTCAGATATGTACAGAATGGTGCCAAGTACAACCCTGATATATGTGTAGAGTTTCTAATAGGATCATAGCTCTGGAAATGAAAGAGACTTCAGAAGCCATTTAACCCAAAACTCACATTTTACTGATGAGAAAACTGAGACCTATAGAAATTAAGTTACTTGTCCAAAGCCAAAAAAATTCAGAAATGGGATCTGAACCCAGATCCTCCAGAATTTTTTAATTTAATTTTTTTTAATTAACAAGTTGTTTTCTCCCTCCCATTTTCTGCCCTACATTCAAAAACAAAACAAAATCCTTATGACAATTATGCATAATTAAGCAAAACCCACATTGGCTATTTTCAAAAACATGTCTCATTGTACATCTTGATTCCATCATTTGCCTTTTAGGAAAGGAATAGCATGGTAAGAAGAAAGCATTCTTTAGATTTGTTGTTATTCAAAAGCCAGAGTGCTTTTTTTAAAAAATAGCTGTAGGAAAAGAAGTCACCCTAGACTCTTGCCCCTCTGTTCTTTACTAAATGATCTGACATTTTTCCTTCACACACCTGCCTGTAAAACTTCTCATCTCAACTTCCAAGGGCCCAATAATTTAGAATACAGTAAAGCCCTCTTCCTTTCTAAATCCTAGTATTCCCAGACTGATCTGTGCTTTTTTTTTTCTTTTGACTAATCTTCTTTCTTACTGAGCATGGGAGACTACTACACAGTTCATGGTAAAGTTTTCTTGATTTTAATCTCTAAAAGTAGTAAGAGAGAAGTAACTCTCAAACAATGCTTTTTTCAGTCCTCTAGTTTTTCCAACTCTAATTGTCTTGGTTTTCCCATGTTGTCAAATGGGAGGGGAAATGGCACTGAGCTAAACTCAGAAGGGACAAAGTCATTGTTCTCTTCCACCCACCTAGTTACATTCTTTGCCTTTACTATAGAGATATGGTCAGCAAAACCTGAAAAGGCTTTGAACTCAACTTCACACCATGTTACCAAAGTATTTCATGTGTATATGCCTAACCTCCCCAGCTAGACTCCCAGTTCTTTCTGAGTACAGATTGTACCCTATAATTCTTTTTTTTTTTTTTAAATCACAGAGCACTTAACATTGTGCTAGGCATATCTGAGCGGGAAGAAGGATAGGCCTATGATGTCATTGGTATAGAAATTCCCAATAAAGAAATTTCTCCTACCAATTCACTGCCAAGTTAAGTAGCATAATCTTGGAGAGTGACATGTGACTAAGGTAAGTCTTGAATTTGGGTCAAGGATAGTCCTCAATCCACTATGTCATTCTGTTTCATCCCTTATATGCAGATTGGGTAGCCAAATGTCAAATATTCCATATTTCACCACTTTGCCCTGTTTCTTAGATTTTCAGGTTCTTAAGTTTTTCAATAATAATAATAATAATAAATAATATAATATATGATAAATAAATAAAATAATAAATAATATTAAAGTAATAAATAGTATTAAAGCAATAAATAAAATAATAATAAACAATAATTCAGTTAAGTTTTTTTTAAAAAACTTAGCCTACCTTTCCTCAGAAAGATTCATTCTGTAAAACAACCTGAATGTTAATTTTTGTGGGTTTTTAAAATTTTAAAACAGTACCCAGTAATAAGTAATTTTACTTTTAAAAGTGAAAGAATGGGCTACAATGAGCCACAAATTAGAAAAATTAAATGTGGTAAATGTAAATATTGATTATCAAGTAATTCTCCTAGTTCCACAACATTTATTCATCCTTACATAAATTGAGGTCCTTTAAATTCAATTTAAATAGAACTTGTATCAAGCAAGATTTCATACAATTTTAAATAGAAATTCCAAATGAAGAAACTTCTATCTTTTATGATAGGCAAGAAATGACAAGAACTGTTCCCTTTATTAGTTGCAGGTGATATAATGAGACTGTTTTAAAACAAAAATCCTGAGATACTGATATTTATTGAGGATATTCAAAGAAAACCAAAATGGTGCAAATAATGTTACTAAGGAAATATAATTTTCTTTTTTTTTGAAATATAATTTTCAAAGAAACTAAGTAAATGATAAGTCTTGCCTCCTAAAAACAACCATTTTTTTTTTACCAAAAAGTTTTTAAACCGTTATGCTATGCAAATATTTGTCTAATGGAATGAAATAAGTCTAAGGAATTGGTATGATGGAAACCAAACCCAACTCTTATTCAAGGAGCCCAAAGATAAATAATCACAAAAACAATCCCCTATACAATTTTTTTTTAAAAATCTTCTCAACAACATGAGTATATTCCTTATGACCTCAATTTATGAAATTTTATAAAACTGAAAAAAAAATCAGTCATTATAACACATTGAATCAATAAGGTTAGCCTTAAATTCTGGATCTATACAATGATTCAGAGCTTGAATTTCATAGTCACATATCAAGATTCTCAATTTGAAATTCTCCTTGATTTATTCAAAAATAGTCCTAGAAAGTTCTGTGAAGTTACACTTTGTGTTCACATGGCAAAAAGCAAGGAAGAAATTCTGGTTAGTCCTTCATATTTGGCTTAAAAATGTATTAACAAATATGCTTAAGGATATTTTCATGAATACTGCTTAAAATATGGTCTTCTTTTTGCAATATCTATGATAAATACAATAAAAAGACTACAATGGAGTTAACTGAAACTCATTTACTCATATCAACTACAGAATATTAGAGAAATTCTACAGAGAAGTTAATAAGATTCTCCAAACCAAGCCAACATATGCCATCATAGTTGCTCAATTAAAAAAAAAAAAAAGTGGGATAGAGATGGGGAATGGCAAAAATCGAATTCCAATTTCAGAAATAAAAGAGATTAGGAATTATAGTCTATTTAGAGAACCACATTCCTTTTCCTAGAGTCCCTAGAAAAACCAGGATGTGGTTAGAATCAAATGACATAATAAAAACTGAAAACGATTGTACCAAAGTCATTAGAAAAAGACTGTTATGGGAGTCAGATAAAAATTATCTGTTAAAGTTCAATGAGAACATAACCAATCAGAGCAAGGTCAAATTTATCATGAAGACATAGGAAAAGCTAAACAATTGTAACAGAGGCTAGCTGTTGATACCTCCCCACCCCCCCAAAAAAAGGAAGCAAAATAAAAACCCACAACAGGAATATATTATTTATTTATTTATTTATTTTTAATTTTATTTTATTTGCATAACATATGTGTGGGTAATTCTCCAACACTAACCCTTACATAGCTTTCTGTTACAATTTTTCCCCCCAACTCCCCACCCCTCCCCTAGATGGCAGGATATCCACTACATGTTAATTATGTTAAAATATTGGCAAATCGAATATATGTATACATATTTCCAAACTTATCATTGTTGTGCAAGAAAAATCTTATCTACACAAAAGATAAGGAATATATAATTTAAAAAAAACAGAATGTAAAGAAGTGATACAAGGCAAACACACACCAAAAAAAAAAAAAAAACCAAACAAACAAACAAAAAAAAAAACCTGAAAATAAAAGAAGAAATCTATATTCTAATGAATTTATGTGTCACATTAGTCAAAGGTCCTATAGTACCTTTAAGAGATTTCTGATAAATATTCACAGAAATTTCACAGGATCACAGCCCTTGAGCTGGACAAGACTAAAAGATTTCAGTAGCTAATCCAACTACTAGTCCAACAATCCCATCAATTAAGTAATGAGAAATCTCATAGAGGCTAATTCAATTCAAAATGGATTCAAAAGATTCTTTAAAGAAAAAAAAATCCAATTCAACTATTCTGGGTAGAAGAAAAGATAGAAAAATGGAAAGAGTTAGCAGGCATCTCAATTCCAAAAGACTCAATGGGAAATGCTGCCTAAAGAACATATGCTTTCTAAGAACTAAGAGAGAAAGTAGGTAAATAGCTATGGACCTGAAATTCTACAGATTCATTTCAATGGTCCAAGAATCATTCCCATAAGAAGTGAAAAGGATAAGGAAAGTAAAAGGGTATGTCAGCCTTAGGTATAAAAAAAAGCAAGCTTCAAATACAGGAGAAACATTCAATACCACGGAGATAGAGGAAAAAAGATATAACACTGTCAGGTTAGACTCTAGTATAAGACTTCTATGCTTAAAAGCCAGTAGTACCTAGAGAGGAAGTATGAATACACTTGAGAAGTCTAAGTGGGATACAGTGAAGTCAAGCTGAGGATTGTGATATCAATTAAAATAACTCAAGACTACAAAAACGAGCCCCATAAGACTACCAAGAACTCAGACCATGAAAAAGAGAGAAATAGGGCCCTAGTGGGAAGAGAACTATCAATAAAAGACATGATGAAAAGATGTACAAGGTCCTAACATGTAGGAGCAAATACCAGCCTAGGCCCTAGAAGGAACCCAACCAGGGGAGTGCTAAGTAATTGGACCATCATAAGTTGCTGTCAGGGTTGCCTACTAAAGGTCATCCTTTCTCTTTTCTGGGTAAATAAAATTGATTTATGTTTTTAAAGTCTGACTTCTGGTAAAACTCAAGGTCACTCTTAGAAGCATAGCAAATACCTAATTTCCCAGGTTCCACCTTAGTGAAACTTAGTATTGAGCCATGCCAAAAACATGAAGAGAACCTCTGGCACTGAGGCAATGTTGATAAAAGAGAGGATAAAAGAACCAAATCTGTAAAACAAGAGGACTGAACTAGGTGGCCTCAAGTTCCTTCCAGGTCCAAATCTGCAATCCTCCAAAGTGAATTAAAACAAAAAGCCTCTTTGCTTAAACAATGGTAAACAATTAGCAAAATTAATCAGAAAGAAGAGTGAAAAAAATCAAATGACCAAAATAAAATGAGGAAAAATATAATGAATACAAAAGAAATAAGGAAAATTCTCAGTTAAAAATCTGAGTTAAGAATTCTTTTAAGATTAATGTTTATAAAATACCAGAGGAGCAAATTTAGAAAATAGAAAATGTGTGATAAATAAGTCAACCTCAGAAGAGGAAATTAAAGGAGGCATCTGAATTGCAAGATGAAAAAGATCAGATCAATTCACAAATATCAAATATTAAAAAAACAAGTGAAATGAACTAATTTGAAAAACAGAAAAAGATGCTAAGCGTTTGCTAATTCTTGACACAAAAAAATATAAATTTGATCCACAAAGCTGGTAAAGACAAAAAAAGAGACATAAAACTAAAGACACTTAAAGACATTTCTTTTGTTACTGAACTCAAGATTTTATCAGCATAAGGAATTCATGGTGGAAAAACACCCTTTACAAGTGCAGATTGCCAAAGGTCTAGTAATTTAAAGTCTTAGAAAGTTGCTTAGGATAGCAAGATAAAGTGATTTGTCCAGGATCACACAAAAGCCCCATTCTAGATGAGGCACATCAATCAAAATCTCCCTAAGCCTGAAGCTAGTTTCTCTACTAAACCACATTATCTTTTGATTGAATCATCTTAATTATACCAAAATAAACATTTTTTTTTAATTATACGCATATTCAAAATGTTCTCCAGGGCTTTATTCTGACCTCAACTGTACTTTCTACATTCTCTTATCTTCTTTCTTTGTGTTGATCATTTTTTTGACAGATGATTTCCAATCTTTTTATTTAGTCTACATTTCCTACTGGATATATATCATAGACATGTTAAACTCAATATATCTAGAACAGAGTTCATGATCTTTGCCCCTAATCCAGATTCCCCTGTTTTTGTTGTTGGCACTACTAACTATCCTCCAGTCACTCAGGTTCACAACTTCAATCACATTCAATTTTTATTCTTTCATCATTCCTCTGTAGCCTATCAATCATTCAATCTTGTCAGTTTAGCGCCACAATTTTTTTCATATTTATTCCCATTCATCTAGCCACATCGACCATGAGGAATTTAGCTCAATCTCACTAGCCTATAGGGTACATTTTTTAAAAAGTGGGACATTTGTTCTGGAGAGCAATTTGGAGCGATGCTCAAAAAGTTATCAAACTGTGCATACCCTTTGACCCAGCAGTGTTTCTATTGGGCTTATATCCCAAAGAGATCTTAAAGGAAGGAAAGGGATCCACATGTGCAAGAATGTTTGTGGCAGCTCTTTTTTTGTGGCTAGAAACTGGAAACTGAATGGATGCCCATCAATTGGAGAATGGCTGAATAAATTATGGTATATGAATGTTATGGAATATTATTGTTCTGTGAGAAACAACCTGCAGGACGATTTCAGAGAGGCCTGGAGAGACTTGCATGAACTGATGCTGAGTGAAGTAAGCAGAACCAGGAGATCATTTTTCACAGCAACAATAATACTATATGATGATCAGTTCTGATGGACATGACTCTCTTCAACAATGAAATGCTTCAAACCAGTTCCAATTGTTCAGTGAAGAAAGCCATATACACCCAGAGAGAGGGATGTGAAATGTGGATTACAACATATCATTTTCATGCTCTGTATTGATGTTTGCTTGTATTGCATTTCCTTTATCTGATTATTCTTTCTTGTAGATATGATTTCTCCTGCACAAAAATGATGTGTGGAAATAAGTATACATATATTTGATTTCTTAAGTATTTTAACATAATTAACATGTAGTGGATATCCTGCCATCTAGGGGAGGTGTGGGGAGTAGGGGGGAAAAATGTGTAACAGAAAGCTTTGTAAGGATTAATGTTGAAGAATTACCCATACATATGTTTTGCAAATAAAAAGTATTAATAAAAAAAAAAGAAAGAAAAAAAAAGTAGGACATTTGTCCCCTAGTCTCTCTGCACTTCTCCCATTTTCTCCCATTTTTCAAAAATAATCTAGTGGCTCAGTAATTGCATCTACTAATTCTTTCAGAACTCAAGTCTCTAGCACTCAAGTTAATAACTTGAAGGAGAAAGCTCATATCCCTTTTGTTCTATTCTTTGCAGTCCAAGAATCAGTCTTCTTGGCAGAGAAATCAGATGTGAAATATAATTCTTTTTTGAAAACTTTTCCGTTAATTTTTCTCCTTTCCCCTCTAGCAACCCATCCAGCTCAAGCTGTTGTCCTATTTTGAATGTTCTTCCTCCAGCCCCAACCCTAATATAACTTAAAAAAAGAAAAGGAATGAAAAAAAAACTTTTGTTGTTCTCATTCATTACCAGCTTTGGTTTATTTTTAGACTTAGTAGTCTTGCCACTTTGCATATTTTGTATTCATCTCTTACATATTCTTATTTTTTACCTTTCATACATTTTTTTAAACCTAAGTTGATCAATGAATTCCTTGTATATATTCACATTGGTCTTCCAAAGTAGATCTGTTACCTTGAGAAACTGATGTTCCCTATCAATGGAGGACTTCAACAAAAGGTTGGTAGATCATGTGTCCGGCAGTGCATCGGTGATTTCCAGATAAGTTGAACTAGATGGCTGGTAAGGTCCCTTCTAACTCTGAGATTTTGTGATTCTGTATACATAATTTATACAATGTATACCACCCTTTTATAGCCTTTAATTTCTACATGTTTGCATAATGGACTATTTCATTTTCATCTTCCCAGCTCTACTATATACTCCTTAAGAAAAGGAACAGGATTATGCGTAGATTTCTATTTTTTATAATGCCTACCATACTTGTGAGCACAGGAAATAACAATCTTTAGCCCTTTCATTATTCCTACTTTACAGAAGGTTCCTATTGACAAGTCAGTGTAATAGAGAATTTTACAGCTGGACAGAAACTTAAAGAGAGCCAGATTCAAACACATTCACTCATTCATTTTCTCCATCTTTCTTCTCTCTTCTTCTCTGTCTCTCTCTCTCACTCAGCATCCTCTCTCTCTCTGTGTCATACACACACCCATATACACCCACACTTTGAAAATGTGTCAGTTCTTCATCCCTCTGGTCCTACTATATATTAATATTTTACAAAAGAGAAGGTATACATTATCCAAATTCCAGTTGAACATCACTAAAATAAGTATCCATACATGTGTCAAAGATACACATAGTAGCTTAAGAAGGATGGATACACTATAAACTGGCTGCCAAAAGAGCACGCCTAACATATTTTAGATAGAGAATCAATCAACTGAATAATTAATAAAGCACCTCCTATGTGCCAAACATCATTCTTTCACTGAGAATATAAACACAAAGAATGAAACAATTCTCATTTTTTTAATTTACGTAGTTAATTTAAAAAAAAGAGTGCAAGGACATGAAAGGTTTTTTTGAAAAGTAAAGAAAATAAATATAAATAAATAAAAGATATTTGGGGAAGGCCACTAGCAGTTGGGTACATCAGGAAAAGCTTGAGCTATGGTTTTTTTTTGTTGTTTTGTTGTTTTGTTTGGGGGGGGTGTTTTGTGTTGTTGGTTTTTTTGTTGTTGTTTTTTTTTCTGAAGCAATTGGGGTTAAGTGACTTGCCCAGGGTCACACAATTAGGAAGTGTTAAATGTCTAAGACCATATTTGAATTCAGGTCCTCCTGACTTTAAGGCTAGTGCTCTATCCACTGAATCAATTAACTGCCCCTTTGAGGTATGTCCTGAAAGGAGAAAGGATTCTGTGACATAGAGGTGAGGAAAAAAATATATTCCAGGCATGGGTAAACAATCAGTGCAAAAATATAGAGCTGGGAGATTGGCTGTTGTATGAGGAACAGAGAAAAGGCACAATGTGTAGGGGTATTCAGAGAGAGTAATGTACAGTGAGGTTGGAAAGATAGACTGGGACAACATTGTGAAAGGGCTTTCAAAGATAATTCAAGAAGTTTCTATTTTATTCTGGAGTTAATAAAGAATGATTAGAGTTTACTGAGTAGGGAAATGAAAGACTTAGAACTCCACTTAAGAAAAAAGTACTCTGGCTATAATGTGGATATTGGACTAGAATGGGAAAAGAGTTGAGAGGTAAGCAGGTAAACAAATTAAGAGGTTCTTTTAATAATCTAGATAAAAGGAGATGAGAATATAAGCTAAGGTGGCAGCTATATGAATAAAGACAAGGGGTCAGAAACAAAAGATGCTATGGAAGGAGAAATGGCAAAACATGGCAATTAACTGGACGAGGTAAGTTAAAAATAACATCAAAGTTAGCAAATCTGAGAGACTGGACAACTGTAGTACTTTCAAGACAGATGGATTTGGACGAAAATATAATGGTTTCTTTTCCCTACATGCTCTCTATACCCTTCTGGTAGAGCTAGATAAGAAAATATATGAGAAGGAGCTTGTATAGTGCTGGAGACAATAAAGCATAATAGGGCATGAATGTAAGAATGGTGTATTCATAATAGGTGCAATGATTCAAGCAATGGGAAGATAGAAAGATGGGTTGTATCCCACTCTACATGACAAATGACAATTGTAGAACTTGTTTCCAATACAACCACACCTTTATTTTATCCATTATTGCTCCCAAATCACTTTATTCCTCTCTCTCCAGTGGCTATACATGCTTCCAACCTCACCTCTTTTCCTCAACTTTTCCTTAACTGAGAACTAGACATTCACAGAAGTATCTGTAAAAATATCATTAGAGAAAAATTCTCCCTCTAAGCATACTCATCCCATACCTTGAAAATCACAGTAGAAATAATAAAATTTAGAGCTGAAAAAATATTTTGAAATCATCTGACTCCCTCCACTCCACAATCTCAACATCTGATCATTTTATAGATATATTGCTTTTTCCTCTCTTAATCTTGTTATAGTTTGTTCATAAGAAAAAACAATAAAATTTCACCAATGTGGTAACCAATCATGACTTTAGATGACTGATGACCAAGCATGTTTCTCATTTCTTTACCCAGAGGTACTGGATTATACATTGAGAAGAAGACATCATATTTTCAAAAATGATGTGTTGATTTGTTCTGCTTGTCTATACTTATTTGTTACAAGGGAGTGTCTTTTTTTAGGGGGCGGGAAGAGAAGTGAGTAGATAATGATGGATAAAAAAAGAAAGGAAGAAAACAATAGAAAGAACAGTAATGAAACTTTAACAATTAAATGTACACAAGTGAGCGATAGAAAGTTCAGACAATACCCTGCAGACAAGCAAGGCAATTTTGTCACTGAATATTAAATTTAAAATAGTCTTGAAAACTGTATAAAACATTGTTAATTTTATATAAAATAACCTTTTTTCTTCTTTGTATATAAAAATGTCTATGTTTATTGATGTCTATTAGGTTTATAATAATTTTTTAACATGACAACATTAGTTCTATAGTCTACTATAGAATTATGCCCCAGCCTGGGAAAACATGGTACAATAATGGCCTATAAATAGAGAAGTCACCTTAGGCACAAGCTGGACAATATTGCAGCTATAATCTCTTTCTGCTAGAACCAATAATGTCTCATTTAATCAATAAGTCTGCTATGTGCATAAAATGTGTAAAGAAAAAAAATAAGTGCTGATCATAATTAAAGTATATAATTTATTATTACAAAATGTCTGGAATCATAGTTGCCAAAAGGGCTAACTTCTTTGCAATATATATAGCCAAAGCAGATGGTTTTGAAATAGATAGTTATGAATCTTTCATTCAGAGCAGCTAACTAGACACACATGAGCCAGACACACTGTAAGGATAACTCCGAAACTGTGTAATCTGAGAGCCACATTTGAAAGTGCCTGGTTTCACTAATCGCAAGAAGGAGTTAACTGATGATTTCTTAACTTATTATTATTATTATTATTTTAGTCATGGTTCCTTCTGGTAGTCTGGTAAAACCTAGGAACTACTGCTCAGAATCATTCTTTTTAAATAACTGAAAGGAATGCTATGTTTCAGTTAGAAGTTAGTGAAAACCAAAATGTAAATTTTTACCATTTAAATTCACAGACTCCCTGAAATCTATCCATAGATAGATCCTTGAGGGTCCACAGATTCCAGAGTAAGAATGTCTGAACTATTTTTTAATTGTCACTATGTGAAGTGAACAAGTTAAGTTTACTAATTTGCTTCTATAGAATTAGCATTGTGATCTAACTGGTATTTTTTTCCTCACCAGAATAGCATTTTATAAGCATTCTGAAATCTTTGTTTTACTTCATTATTAGTTTTTTAATTTAATTTTCAAGAAAATAATTTTTTAATATTTATAAATGAAAGACCTCTTAGTTATCATTTATACTCCTCAAACAACAGAGAGTTGGCAGTAAATGATAGGAAAATACATACCAACAGACATATATGCATGTATATATAAATATAATATATTCAAATGACCATAAGAAAAACAGGCACATTAGTTCAATGCTGATGGCAGTGTGAAATGATCTAGTCATTCTCAAAAAGAATTTGAAGTTATAAAAGAAAATGTATTAATTATTTAAGTTCTTGGAACTAGTGATCTCTCACCACTATGCACTCTGTAATCTAGTAGCAACTCTTGCCTCTTTGCTCTTCCTTACAACACTCCATCTCCCTCCCATTACAAATCTTTTCATTGGCTGTCTCCAATGCATGTAAACATCTGCTCCTTATCTCTGTTACCTGACTTACCTGATAGTCTTCAAAATCAACTCAAATCTCACTTTTTTAAAGAAGCCTTTCCTGGTTTTCCCCTCCCTCCATCCATCCCTTAATACCTTCCCTTTGAGACTACCTCCAATTTATCTTGTATATGTATAGTTGTCTGAATGTCAATCTCATTAGAATGTGAGTTCCTTGGAGGCAAGAATTCTTTCTGCTTTTCTTTGTATTCTTAGCACTTAACAAGACATCTCAATCATAGTAAAGCATTGCTTGATTGACTAATGGATTTATGCCTCACAATAATCAATTTCACAAAGAAAAGCCACATATAATACAATAGAACTAGTGCCATTTAGTTCAACTTCATTGTACAGATGAGGAAACTGAAGCCCAGGGAGGTTCAATGATTTGCCCATGAGCACTCAGATACAGTATTAGAGAAATTGAACCTGGATCCTATGCCTATGAACAGACATTTCTTTCCACTATACCAAAAGGCTGCCCTATATAAACATATTTATATCAGCATAAAACTGATTACGAATTATATGCTCAAAAACTGAAGAAATGGCTGAACAAGTTGTAGCATGTGAATAATTAAAAATTCTTATACCACGAAAAACAACAAATATAAGAATTAAGAAAAGCATATGAAATCTTATACAATCTGATGGGAAAAGAATAATAAACACAATGAAAATAATACTGTCATTAAAAACTTAAAAGGAAAATTTTAGGTCAAATGCCATGTTAATTTTAAATTACTTAAAGCATGAAATTCTTTTAATGGAAAATACTATAAAATTATTACTCTATGAAAATTATTTTCAAATACATATATAATCAGACCAACAATTTATTAAAGCAAACATTAAAATCAATACCAATGAAGAATACAAAGAATAAAATTAGAATGTAGGGAGACAAGTTTTTCTGCTGGTCAAAATGCAATAAAAAGGCAAGCCTTTTTTTTTTTTTTTTAAACTCACTCACAGATATATATAATACAGGCATGAATGTTGGTCATATCAGGGAGAAGACAATGTCGTAGCCTCCTAAACTTAGTTCTGGTTGAAATTCATTTGGGGGGAGGGAAGGAGGAAGAAAGGCAGGAAGAGGAGGAAGGAAGAAGAGAGGGAGGAAGTAAGTAAAGAACAGAGGGAGGCAGGAAGAAGAAAGAAGGGAAGGAGAAAGGGTGGAAGAAAAGGAGAGGGAAAGGGAAGAAGGGAAAGGAAGGGAAGAAAGGGAAGAAAGACTATGTACAAACAAGATATGAATAGGATAATTTGGAAATAGTCTCAGATGACAAGCACTAAGAGATTAAGAAGGATGAGGAAAAAGATCTAATTAGGTAAAGACATCCTGAGAAAATGTAAGAATGAAACTGAAAGCAGGACAATAAATAAACAAGGAGACAAAAGAAAATAATGATTTTTTTAAACAAAATTATTCAGGTAAGAATAACCAAGTAAAAGAAGAATGCTTATTGCTGAGATTCCTAAGCCATCTAAAAAGGGACAAAGGACAATAGATAATTGGAGAGTTTGCTTGATTTAATTGACTCTGCAAACTGTAAGAGCTCCCCAAATTCCATGTGTAAACTTCAGTTGCAATCTCTGTTTCTTAGGAGTGAAATACTACCCATCTCCCATCACCTGTAGAAGAAATCACAGGATATGGATAGAGTGATTGGATAAACTTAAGGCTTTCTTATCACCTGTGAGTTCCAAGTTTCTTCCTCCTACTTTCATTCTCTTCCTCCTATCAAACTGATTAGTACTCAGGCTTTCACAAAATCTGTTTAATAGTAGGTCCTTGATCTGTTGTAATCAGAGATCCTTGACATATAGGTATATTCAGTGATAGACCAATTCTTTATAGTCACACAACTGACTGAATGGTACAGACAATACAAGATTCAAATGTGTTTATTGATTTTACAAATCTCAAAGGCTTTCTTCCAACTAGGAAACCCTTGCATCTGTCAAAATCATAGAGTTCTTGAAAGATATCACAAAAGTGGCACAATGGACAGTTAGACTTGGAGGTAGGAAAATGTGAAATTAGCCATTTATTAGCTGTGTTGTCCTGGATAAATCACTTGATTTCTCTAAGTCTTTGTTACTTATTTATGAAAATGGGGATAAATACAAAATCCTCAGAGGATAACAATAGGAATCAAATGAAATAGTGTAGAAAAAAAATGCTTTGCAAATCTTAAAAGATTACATAAATGTTAATTGCTATTATTAATATTGGTAAATTTTGTTCAATAATCTTTTATTTTTAACATGAATAATTATGTTAAACATAAAAAACAGAGAGGTGGATATTTACCCAAGATATTTGCCATTGTGATGGAGGACTTCTGAAGCCTAATCCATATGTTAATATGGTCTTCCATATATTATGGCTTTCAGATTACATTTTGCTGGATGCATTAAGCCCCAGAATACTTAAGTTCCTCCGAAATGAGATCTAAAATCATTCCCCAAAAAACTCAACCTAGTTATCCACATAGTGGTAAATAAGTAGAGGAAGAATACCCATGAATCAGACTATGATACACAAATGAACAATCTATAAACTTCATCCATTAATATATATGTTTTGGACAGACATGATACAAGAACAATAAACCTAACCAAGAATTCATGAGAAGGAAAAGAATAACTTAGATTGAATTTGGGAAGTTGTACAGTATTTTCATTAACCATGAGTTTCTCACTGAATAAAACAAACAAAAATACTTTCAATACTAGCACTCTTCAGATAATGTTCTAATGACCATGAAACATAAAAATTACTATCTTCAAGAAATTGCAATTGTACATAATCCAAAGAACAGAGAAGACAGGCAAGGTTGAGGTAAACAGCTTATAATAGAATGTTAAAAAGCATCCTTAAGAGAAAGGGACCCACATGTGCAAAAATGTTTGTGGCAGCCCTTTTTGTAGTGGCAAAAAACTGGAAACAGAGTGCACACCCATCAATTGGAGAATGGCTTGAATAACTGTATATGAATGTTATGGAATATTATTGTTCTATAAGAAATGATTAGCAGGATGATTTCAGAGAGGCCTGGAGAGACTGACATGAACTGATGCTAAGTGAAATGAGCAGAACCAGGAGATCATCATACATAGCAACAAAAAGATTACATGATGATCAATTCTCATGGATGGGGCTCTTTTCACAATGAGATGATTCAGGCAAGTTCCAGTGATCTTGTGATGAAGAGAGTCATCTACATCCAAAGAGAGGATTGTGGGAACTGAGTGTGGTTCACAACATAGCATTTTCACTCTTTTTGTTGACGTTTACTTGCATTTTATTTTCTTTCTCATTGTTTTTTCCTTTTTGATTTGATTTTTCTTATGCAGCAAAATAATTGTATAAATATGTATGCATACATTGGATTTAACATATATTTTACCATGTTTAACATAATTACTAATTAATTAATAATCAATCCAATATATATTGGATTACTTGCCATATAGGGGAGGGAGTAGGGACAAAGGGGGAAAATTGGAACACAAGGTTTTGCAAGGGTTAATGTTGAAAAATTATCCATGAATATGTTTTGAAAACAAAATCTTTAATAAAAAGCATCTTTAAAAATATAAAAAAATTATGCCAACATTATACAGTGCTCAACTTTGATAGACTTAGCTCTTCTCAACAATACAATGACATAAGAAAATTCCAAAAGATTTGAGATGAAAGATGTGCTTAAAGGGCATTGCCATTAAGAAATTTCAATTATCACATACATATATTAAAGAATACACTTTATTCTCATCAGGGCAGCCAACAAAGGGGCTTGGTGATACAATGTATCCTCAGCAAGCCATGAAGCCCAGTCACTCTCATGGTGACTTCTTCACACTGACTGGGAAGATTCAGATCTATTAACAAGAACAAAAAAATAATAGGGTAGCAAAACGGATGGCATCCAACAGACATATGATGTCATCTGTGCTCAGATGCCTTCACTCTGAGCTTTCTCAGTTACAAAAAGTTATTACTGTCTGGGGATTCTAAAAATTCACAATGTAAACTAGTGGTTCCAATATGTTAACGTTTTGAATATCATGAATGAGTAGTAGCTACTTGGCATGCAGGATTATAAAATATAAACTGTAAAAGATTTCTCTTACATGCAGTTGTTCTAAAAAAGCAAGTTTGTTCTAATGCACAAGAAAAAATACATGTATACACACATGCGCACACACTCGCACACATCCAGGAAAAGAAAAAAATTGACTGTATTCCAGAACAAACTTAAGACTTTGGCCTTATGGTAAAAAAAAAAAAAAAAAAAAAAAACACTTGAAATAAATGTATATAAACAGAACTTTATTGTCACAGACTGACTTCTGCTCTTCATGATTGTTCAACCTGGCAGTCTTTGCTCCCTACTATTGCTACAACCAGAACTTGGCTTCATGTGTCTTAGGAAAAAGGAGTAGCAATCCCAAGAATATCTGCTTAAATTCCTGAAAGTGGACAAGGCCTATCTAAACTGAGGCAAATTTTGCCCACATCATGTTACAATTAAATATGTGGCAACCTTATACATGAATATATGAGTGAAATGATGAACAGGACTCAATGAAGAAAACTTTCTGTTCATTAAGCCTTATTTCTTATATATTTAAAAAATATTTACAAAGCATGGGAAAATGCCCTTCCTTTTGTTTCTTATTTTCTTCAATATTTCAAAAGACCTATGACTCCTTCCAGTGATGCAAATGTCATACTTCAAAAGGCATCTTAATGAATTACTTTAGAAATACATACACACACACACACACACACACACACACACACACACACAAACTCAATTTCTGTATGACTCTACAATATCCATTATAGGTGTATACAAATGTGCCCGCCAAAAAACAATATGTATGAATATGGGTATATATACATATATGTGTATGACTACATATAAACACAGATGTATGTATATATATATAGTTGCCATGTGGAAATTGAGAACCTGTTCCTCTGTGTGTGAATATGTGTTTCTTGGTTATTCAACAGATAAATGAGTCTCGCTGTACTTAGGTTATCTTGACATGGATGTCTGTTCATAAGCTATTATAAAAACCTGGTCCAATTTAGTGGAATATATCAGAGCTTAGCCTCTATTGGTATGGCTTTTGGAGACCCAAGGCTATATCGATGTCACAATGAGGTGTTAGAATAGAACTTCAATGACATCTTAAATTCTATATCTTTGGGAAAAAACTTTAGGAGTGAGAAGAATGTTTGAGTTCCTTCTTTTATTTCCTAATTTCTACAGTTATTTCCAACAAGAAGATTCTAAACAACAATCTCTAAAATAATAATTGTAATAATCAGTTATTTGCTGACATTTGTGAAAGTTCCATGGCAAAAAGTAAAAAATATGTACAAAAACATGCAATTTGGAATCATATTTCTCTTCTTAATAATACAGAGTGAATTGGACTTAAAGAATATATCCCTTACATGGATAACTGCATCTACCTCAGAGACTCCCTCTCTTCCTTCCAGATGCAACCCAAGCACCATCTTCTGTGTGAAGTCTTTCCTCATCCTTCCATCTGCTCTTCCTCTCTATCTTGTATTTAACTACTTTATACTTATCATTCTTTTTTCTGTATATGCTTTATCTCCCCCATTAGATTATAAACTTTTTGGGAATAGAGACTGTTTCATTCATTGTAAATTATATGCCCAACACAGAACCTGGAACATAGTAAAACCTTAATATATATTTATTTGAGTGATTCCCAGAGCTCAGCAAATTATAACACTTTGCATTAGGTCAATGTATTAGAGAATTTCGGACCTATAAATTACTTCCTTTTCCCATTGGTGAGCTCCTCCTGGATCCTCTCTTTTGGGGAGGGGCCCAGTTCTGCCAACCTATATTCCCCTTCTGACTTTCTAAACCTTGATGTGATTCTCCCCCACCCCATTATAGTTACCTCCTTCAACTCTACTATTTGGCTCTCTTTCATGTCTTCCCCCAGTAGAATGTAAGCTCCTTGGGGATGGAATTCTCTTTATTTTTGCTTGTATTTGCTCCCCTCTTCAGAACCTCTACAGCATTTTGTGGCTTCACTACTTATCAAGCATTATTTTGCACGCTAACTATATGTATTTGTACTTTCTCTCATTAGTTTACATAAGCTATATAACAACAGGATCTAAAGCTCACTGAAACTTTGTTATCTTCCCCAAGATCTAACATAATATCCTGGAGAGAAAAAAACACTTAAAGGCTTGCTGATGAATGAATGATTCAAATTTATTTAGGATGGGATATAAATATGCTACTTGTAACAAAATGTCAAAAGAAACCTAAATTTCCAGACTTACCTGGAAACAGCTTCCTGGAGTTCTTTAAGAATGCTAGCTAGGATGTTAGCTCAGGCCACCTAGTCAAAAAGACTTAACCAATTCTTAGTCCTAATACTATTTGCTAATAATACTGTAAGACAGAATAGCATAGATAAATGTACCAAATAGTTTAGATGATGTGGGTTCAAGTTCCACCTTTGACACACAGCAGCTATATAATCCTCAGCATGTCATTTAATTTCTCAATATCCCAAGCAACTTTTTAAAATAAAGATTCTTAAACTATTTTGAAAACAATTTCAAATATAGTCTCCTTTGTTATCCTAAGCATTTTATTTAATGTACATAAAAAGAAGGGGATTGCAGTCCTCAGCAAAGGAGTCTAAGACCCTCCAAAGAGGTTAAGAAATGGCTTTTAAAAGTCTATATGCAAAATGGTCACTGGTCTGCATAAGTAAGGAGAATTCCATCATGGAAGACTCTCTTCCACTGATAACTCTCAACTCTGTAACAACAACAACAACAACAACAACAACAAAAAAAACCCAAACCCAAAATATCCACTAGTTAATTTGTCTTGATCTTAATTATGTCTAAGACAAAGTGGTTTGCACTATCATTTAGAGATAGCTAAATAATAAGTAATAGTAAAGTAGGGGTTGTTGGACTGGAGATGCTAAAATCATTTATACCAATGGCAGTTTTTTCTAACAGTTATACCTTGGATGGTATTGAATAACAGAGATGCAATCATTATCACCTACACAAAGAAGTCTCTTGCCCTAACTTATCCATAAACTTAAGCTGTCATGTATCCTTATAGATACTTTTTTCTTGGTTTCACTTGCTCACTTAAAAACAGAAGTGTCACTGTGTGAATGAATAAAAGCATCTACTCAACTCTTGGCCAAACTTCATCCTTCTAAAGATTTATAATTTAATTCACATGAGTACTCCTTCTATCAACACACACTGTAGTCAATGGTTGCTAGGAGATACTACTGCCAAGAAATTCATCAAGCAGTGGCCAGTCTTTGGGGTGGGCTCTTTGCTTAAGTAGGTTACACCTTAAACAGGAGCCTGACAAAGAGCCCATAGACTTCTCACTTTGACAATTCATAATAGAGGATTCCCTTGGATAGCATTTCAGAACTATGAAAATATTTAGGTTTCAAATAGTTATCATTGGGTAAGACATTGATTGGGGAAATTATTATATTGTACATTGACTAAATCTACATCATTAACAAATTTCCTAAGACATTTATGCTAATAAATTTAGCCAACTGCTTTACAACTTAGGAGTTCTCTTCTTGTAGCTCATAAGCAGCATGGGTGTTAGTAAACATGATTAAGAAGGTTTTTATATGCTCAAAAAATTGAAATTTTTCATCACACTTTTTTTGTCTCTGAACGCAACTAGTAGCTAACATCACCACTGCTTTGTCCTAACACTGTACCAATCTATCCTTGACTGTTTAAAAAACAAAAATACATGTTCAGCCCCTTTAAAAATGTAAATTGAATTACAGAGATTTTACACATAGGGAGAACTAATGATTACCATTCTAAAAATTATTCTATTTTTTTCATGGCTTCCTATGCTATATAGCTCAAATAGTAATCAAAGGCCTATATTTCACCTCATACTACTTTCCATTAAGAGGTAATTATAAGAACTTCTGAAAACTTAAGCAGATAATCCTATTCATAAGAAAAAGCTTCAAAGAGAATTCAAATTCAAAATTCAAAAAATTAAAGAGAAACATGGGAGTTTCAGTTTGTTAAAAATCTAATTTGAACTTCTAATTAATCTTATTTTATGACTGTTGAGGAAGGTACTTTTAGAATGTTTAAATCAAATAATACCTCAGTGAATGCATTAATGAAAATAAAGTTCTAATATTTAATTGACTTTGTTTCAAAATAATACATATGAATTATTTAACAATGAATCTGACTTTCTAGCCAGAGAGATACACGAGTCTCACTCAGCCTGCAGAGAGCTGATCCCTGCACGTTCATAATAGGGGTGAATGCCTCTTGTTTTCAAAAAAAAAAAAAGTCCTATGCTCAGATTTGCTTTTCCTACATGTGCTTAATTATGTTGACTCCTTAATATGCTCCCAGGAGAACATCAGCATCCCACATAAAATTACTCTATGCAGGTCACCACCTATGGGGAAATGATTCTTCCCAAGGCTAAATCTTTTTTTTTCTTAGAATGTTGGGGAGTAGGAGAGTGTTGCATGGAATACGTGAAGGGAGCACATTTGGAGGCAAGGACAGAGAACAATCTTTACTGCTCTCTGGAGCCTCTTTAAAATGCTGATGCTGAGAGGAAAGTCAAATTAGTTTTATAGTTTTACATCAGACTTTCCTGTATATAGTCATGCTTTAGGTGAGATGATTTGATACTGATTATATCTGTACCTACAAATTCTAAGG
This sequence comes from Myrmecobius fasciatus, assembly GCA_023553655.1. Lineage (NCBI taxonomy): Eukaryota > Metazoa > Chordata > Mammalia > Dasyuromorphia > Myrmecobiidae > Myrmecobius > Myrmecobius fasciatus. The sequence continues at coordinate 294,034 of JAJPUD010002235.1, forward strand.
CTGATGAAAATTAAAATGTATGAGCTCTCTTTGTTTAATTTCATAAATATATCACAACTGGACCTTTTACCTACCAGAATTTTACTCTGTAGATGTTTAATCAAATTTCTATTATGGTCTAATTATTTATGAAATAATATATGACAACTAGATAAGTTAATAATAATTATTATTTATATGTTTTACAGCTTGCAATGCATTTACCAAACATCATTTCATTTATATATATACATGTGTACACATGTATATATACATATGCATACATACACTCCTATACAATACACCTGTACACACATACATACACATTTGCAATACATACTCATGCATACATGCATATGGATAGAACATCCTGGAGTTAGAAAGTTAGGAGTTAGAAAGACCTCGCCTTAGACACTTACTATCTATGTAATTCTGGGGAAGTCACTTAACCCTGTTTCTCTCAGTTTCCTCATCTCAAAATGAACTGGAGAAGGAAAGGCTCCAGGCCTGGCATTTTGTCTACTAGTATACATCACCTTTCCACTTAAAAGAAATGACTTCAATAGCCTCTTTTTTTTTTTTTTCAAACAATTTAGCAACCTAAACTTGACCTTCATTGTTATAATGACCATTAATGTCTTCTTTCTTTTTTCTACTCTTTCTGACTATGACCTCACCAATCACCGTGAAAGAGGTAGAATAGCAACTAGGAGAAAATCAAGGTTACAAAAGATAACAACTGGTAACTAAAACTATTTGGAAATTGAAGAAAATTATCAGAAGCAATAAGAGAAGAAAAAACAGAAAAACAAAAAACAACCAGAAGGTCTGCCAGATGACTGTATCTGCTTCAATATTTTCATTGGACTGCTTCCTACAAGAGATTAGGAAAAAAACAATTCTTAAGATAAAACTTAAAAACATGAAATTCTGCCAGGCTCTAGAACACAGATATTAAGGCAATCTCTACTGAAAGTTTTCTTTCAACAGCTGGGATAAAAATTATACTAAAAACTGTATGAAAAACTAAACTGAACTACATGTATGGGGGGGGGGAAGATGTGCTTTTAATATTCACCACTCTTTTCAGTCAAAGACAGATAATATTTTTCACATCAAAGAAAAGCACAGAATTTAACATTCATAATGTTTCAAGTTCAACCTATGCTGAATTTTTATTCTCCCTAAAACAGGTATTGTTTCATCTTGATCATTCAAAAAAACTTTTGTATTTATTTATATGCATGTGTGTATCACATATAGATCATAATATTTACACACTTATTTATATATAAGAAACATATTCTCAAATATAGACAAGCCTGCATAGTGAATAAAGGGCATGTTTTAGAGTCAGAATCACCTAGAATCATCAAAGCTCAGACGTACACAAGCTCTGTAACCCTGGGCAAGCCACAACCTCACAGATAAAGCCCCCAGATATTTCTCAAATATAAAATTGCAGATAAATTGCTAATTAGTATCAATTGAGGGAGTTTCTTTCCTCAAAATGACATTATACATAATTCTTTACATATTGCTTCCTCTATACTTTGAGTTCCTTGAAATCAAGGAATATCTCTTACCTTTCTTTGTGTTTCCAAAGTTTAACTCAGGACCTGGAACACAGTAGGTACTTTTAAAAAGTCTTGTTGACTGACTGACTGATGAACTGATTAATTGATTGACACTAATAAAATCATAAAAAAAAATAAATCTTACAGTCCCCTACCACCAACATGTCAGTTTTATATATGGTGTGCCCAAAAAAATCTTAGCGACGTTTCAAGCTAGTAACACAAATGCAACTATAGAAAACACACACATAATTTTAATAAATATAGCAATAGTCAGACATTGATAGGAAGCAGATTGATGTACTAAAAAGAATACTAGATTTAGAGTCAAATATCCTGGTTTTGACCCTTGGCTCTTTCAAGAAGTGACTTTCAAGAAGTCATTTAACTTCTATCAGTCTCATTTCCTCATACATAAGACTTATTATAAATTACTTATTATAAATCTTCTGATCCTATAAATGTTACTTCCTTAATACTCTCACTTAAAAGCATATCTTTACTATCATATATCCTGATTCTACTTTACATGCATGAGATCATGTGAATAATGCTATGAGATTTTATCCAGTGATTATATTTTTATCACAGAAAGAATTCTATTGCTTTAAAATTATTAATAACATAAAACTGAAGAAGTAAATAAAAAGCCCCACCAAGAAAATCTGTATTCATATATATATATATATATATATGTTTACACATAGTACTGGTAATAAACCATACACAAGCTTTGAATATAATTTCACATGTTCCAAAAGCAAAGCCTATGTTTGTAAACTTATATTAGATTAAGGATTAGTGTCCTAGAAGAACATTCCTAGGTCAAAAGGATTTTAAAAAATTCCTTGTGTGTTTAGGTTTACCACAAGCAAATATAGGCTAAAAATTGATGGAATGGGGAAATCAGAGGGACTGGCCTCATCTTCTCCCAAACATAATAACTCTTTGTGAACAAAATATTCTTCCAAGAACTGCAATAAGGTTACTTCCTTCTATACATGAAAGAAAGAAATTATTAAGCAAAATGCTCTGGCAGAAGGCGAGTCACCCATTTAACGAAGTAATTCACAAACCTGAACTCAGCAAAATAGGGTAAAAGGATTAACCCAGCAAGATTTTAAATGTGACATGCTTTTATCAGCTGGATAGGAAAGTGTAAGTGTGGATTTTATCCATTTTTGGTTCTCTCTTTTTTCTTCAGGTTTTATATAAAGCCACAGGATGCTTTAATAAAATCATTCTACTGAACACCTTTATGTCTAAAGCAACCATTAAACCATAAGTTTCTCTAGGAAAATCTCTAAGAAAAACATACAGCATGCTGAGCCAGTACCTAGTGTCTTTTTAAAAAGAACTAACTGCCTTCATTACCTATTTTTTATGTTGTTCTAATGGAAAATATAACAAATTTATAAGAATTGTTATAATCAGAGAATCTTCCAGAGAAATCCATTTAGATAGTTGATGTCCACAATTATTTAATGTTGTACTCTCATTTCCCAAATGAGGAAGTGATGGAATATTCAATGAGTCTTATAAAAGAGTTCAATGTTTAAAAAGAACAACAAAGGTCACTTCAAATTAGTAATCTTCCATTAGAGGAGGTAAATTTGAACCTATAATTTCTCCCACATGGGGAAAAACTCTCCTCCATATAGCAATTTATTGTCTTAGGAAGTTGTCAGAGATACTGAGTGATTAAGTGATTTGGTCACAAAGTTTGCATCAAGATAAAATCAAGACAGAGTGGAATCCATATCTTCCAGATTGCAAAACCAACTCTCTGTCCACTCTGTCAGGCTATCTTCAGTAAGAAACTTCACTTTTGAACAGTGTGGGCCCTCTCCAAACACTTAGACTTCTTCATTAACTTTTTAACAGAGATAAGAGTAAGTTCCGAAGTCCTTCAAATATTTTTTCTTTACCCTAAAATTGAAGCATAATTTCTGCAAAAGCAAGAGCAGCAATGAGCATAGCCCTATGGGATATTTATACTGCTATGCAATAAGTACAAAATTGATTTGAGCAAAATGAGAATGGATTACCCATTTCACCCAAATCAAATTCTTTTCTCTTTTCTTCTTCCCTCCTCCAAACCTCTTGAGAATCAATGGGCTAGAAAAAGTTAGGCTCAACAGGTTAAGCTACAATAAATGTTGTTGTTCAGTCATATCAGACTTCAAACTCCATCTAGAATTTTCTTGGCAGAGATACTGGTGGCTGGTCATTTCCTTCTCTAGTTCATTTTACAGATGACAAAGCTGAGGCAAACATGGTTAAGTGACTTGCCCACAGTCACAAAGCTATGTCCAAAGTCAGATTTGAACTCAGGAAGATGAGTCTTCCTGACTCCACACCTGACCCTCTATCCACTATGCCATCTAACTGCTTTTAGAGCTTGTAGAAAGGCTCTCTAGCTGTGACTCTGGGCAAGCCACCTAACCTTCTTTGCCTCAGTTTTCCCATCTGTAAAATGAGATGGAGAAGAAAATGGCAAACCATTCCAAATATCTTTGTGAAGAAAACCCAAAGTAGAGTCAAAAAGTCTTAGAGAGTAGAACAAAACTGAAACTGAAAAACCACAACAAAATATATTAATTCCATACAGGATTACTTAAAGAACCACTCCCAATAAAGTAGGGATTGATTGTAGTAGTCTTAGCACATTCTACAACTTCCAGTTTAAATGATTTACATAGTCTAATACTCACCATTTCTAAAGTACTTCTTCCTAAGCACTACCTTAAATTTCCCCTTGTACTGCTTTTATGAAAATGAAAAATAACTAACTAGTTTCTTTCAATTATCTTAACATGTACAATTTTTCACACTAAGGGATATCAATTATGCTTAGAATGTGAAAGGAAGTCAAAGAGTATAGGTATTATAATGACTCTTTGGGAGATAAAAAGGATGAATCCTGGTGGTTTTTTTTCAGATTTCCCATCCTTTCCTTTTAACCTTCCTTTAAGAAAGTTTTTCAAAATGCCCAAGATTCATGACCAATCATTCAACTTGTAAATGAAGATTTGGGAAGGAAGAAAAAGGAAGAGGAGGAGGAGAGAGAAGTGGACAAAAGGAAGGGGAAATGGCACAAGAATTACCACAAATATAGAATTTAATATTTTACTTAAGGAATTCTAATTTTGAAAGTAAGTAAAAAAGTATATAATCTTTATTCAGCCTAGAAGAAAACTCTTGTTTTTCTTGGACTTTATAGTATAAAATGTTACAATATTTCTGCATGTGACTCTGGGTAAGTCACTTAATCCCTGCTTATTTCAGTTTTCTCATCTGTCAAATGGGGATAATAATAGCATTTACTTCCCAGGATTGCCATGAGGATTAAAAGAGGTAAAAATTGTAAATCACCTCTCACACAGTGTCTGGTATGCATTAATATTAGTTGTTATTGCTATTATTTTAATTTATTCAATCCTATTCTGGTCCCTTCCCCCTTCTTTGAAAAAAAAAAAAAATCCTCCTTATGAGTAGACTCTCCCTAATGACCAGAGTAAAGCATACTCTATCCCAGCATGCAAGAAAAGTTGATTTCAGTTCTTTTGAGCCATGGTCATTTAGCCAGATTACCATTTCATTGGTATGAATATGAGGTTACAAAAAAAAGAACAGACTAATTATTCTGACACTCTTGACTGCTTCTTTCACTGACTGTGTAGCTATTTTCAGCTGTTCATTTTACCTAACTATGCACTGAAACTATATTACTTCATGACTTTGGGAGGTAACTTGGCAATACAAAGAAGTGAACTAAGAAAATGTGGATTCAAATCTTATTTTGACCACCCTTGGTCAAGTCATAATGTCATAGAAATATAGAGTTGAAAAGGACCTTACAAGTCACTTAGTCACACAATCACAGGATCTCAGAGGCCATTTACTCCAGTTGGTAACTGAAATGGAATCTCCTCTGCTACATCCTTAAAGAGTGGTCATTACAGCCTCCACTTCAGTGGAGGTAACCCAAAACCTTGGGAGGCAGTCCAATCAACTTTTGGACACCTCTAACTGTAAGGCAAGTTATCCTGACATGAAGCTTAAATCTGCCTTTCTACAACTACCATCCATTGCTTCAACCTTAAGAAGACTAATTTTTTCCACATGATGATCTTTCACAGTTAATCTACAAATCATCTCTTCTCCCAGTTAAGCATTCTCATTTCTTCCAATAATATTCCTATATCCTCAACAATTTTCTCCTTATGTTCTTCCTCCAAATACACTTCAATTTGTTTGTCTTTTCTTAAGAAAAGTCAGAGCTGAGCATGTCAGGCATGGCACAATACAACTTATTTCAATTTCTAAAAGACAACAACTCTTATCTGTTTATTGTTTGTTTGTTTGTTTTGGGAGGAATCTGGTCTGTCATTTTATAAATATAGGGAATTCCATGTCTGGAAACTCTTAACATCAATACAGGTACACAACTCTTTCAGGAGCTCAGTCTTGAAAAGTTGCCTGAGACACCAAGAGATGCCTTAGTCAAAGTTGCTTAGCAATTTTGTCAAAGATAGAACTTCCTGAGTCTGGCATTAATGACTTCACAGCTGACCTTATATCAATTTCTTTTCATTTTTTCTAGATTTGAATACTGCAGCCCACTACCACATTACCTTTCTGGATCTGGATTTTCACATATGTAAAATAGAGATAATATCTGTATTGCCTCCTCACAAGACAATAACATTTATACTACCTTCTTTATAGGGTTCTTGGTAGAAAAAAAAGCATATGGAAAAATAAACATTTTATAATTTTAAAATGCTATATTATCAAGGCAGTTAGATAGAACAGTGGATAGAGCACTGGCCCTGGAATCAGGAGAACCTGCGTTCAAATCTGGCCTTAGACATTTAACAATAACTAGTTGTGTGACTCTAGGCATGTCACTTAACCCCAATTGCCTTGCCAAAAAAGAAAATGCTATGTGCTTGGCAACTGGATGATATAGTGGACAGTTGGACTTGGAACCTTAGACACATGCTAGTTATGTGAACCTGGGCAAGTCACTTAACTGCTATATGCCTCAGTTTCTCCATCTCTAAACTAGAAACAATAAGCCATGGATGCCATGAGGACAAAAAGGATAATATCTGTAAAGCTCTTTGCAAGGCATAAAAGGTATAATTAGGTTTTTTCATAAACTATGAATAATAGCATTAATGTGATGCTTTAAACTTTGAAAGGTACTTTGTCATTTCATTTGATCCCTCATAGCCTGAGACTCATACTATTGGACTATTACTAGTCCACTTTACAGAAAAGGAATAAAGGCTGAGAAGTTAAGAGATTTGTATAGGGATAGATGTTTGAAGTGACCTCAGGTCTTCTTACCTCCAAACCTAATACTATCTGCTTTGCCACCTACCTGAACAATGAAGACATCAGCTAATATAGATAACATTACATTAATACAAAACATTTGCCAAGAAATCTAAAAGTACTTTAAAAAAAGACATCGTATAAGGACAGGTTTGGTTGATAGGTACAGTATCTGTGTCTATCTTATAGGCTCTTTATCAGGAGTCTGATTCCTAGATAATGGACATATGTGTCACTTAAGATTCACCACCACCTTCTCATATCTCAGATTTTCCTTGTGGAAAACAAGATTATTGACATTTGCCAGCTGAAAATATCTTTACAGCTCTGATCTGTAGGTTGCCATTTACAGAAATTGAAGGGTACCATAAATGCTACACCTAATATCTAGGAAGCAAGCTCTTGATACATGGCAAACATGATACTTTAATCAACAAATCTCTCTACAAATGGCTTACAAGTGATTTTTGCAATATATTATAAATGAATAAACTGTGTTTGCAGGCTATTTTGAAATCCTAATTTCACTTAAAAACACAGTTACAAATGCCTTAAAAATCTTAGGAAATGAACAGACTAATGAGATAATCACACATTGAATTGAAATTGAAAACTTCAAGTTGCTATTTTGTCCATTCAACTTAATCAATCAAGCATTTCAGCTATGTTTTTTATGGAACCTCTCATAAATAAGAATTAAAAACCATCACCAAGTATAAGTAGCTCCCTGCAGTCAACCACCTTCCAAAAGCAATTTTTAAAACTCTTTTCCCCCCTTATATAACACTGTTGATATTAACAAGTTTACTAATGCATGTTGGTTATCTACATTATGAAATAAAAATAACCTTCCAAGTACACTTACTGAACTGGTATAAAATTAACTTAAACTTTACACCATTTAAATAAGTGATAAAATGCTAACTATGCATTAAATTTGTGATAAAAATAACTTGAAACTTTGGCTACCACTTTCCTCTAGCATTTATCCTTTGTTTCTTAAAGATTAACTATGCTTCACAAGTGGAAAACTTGTGAAAGAAGAAAGAAGAAAATGATCTTAGAATATAGAAAGGAAAAATACAGGGACCTAAAGACCATTCAAATACATAAACAATGAAACCAAGAGGAGACTCTTGCATAGAAAACCCAAAAGAGCCACAAAATTTAATGAACAATTTGGATAGGTCTTCTTTCTCCAGAAGAAAAGGATGTGACCAATCAACTCAAATACCAACTTCTGCATCTTATTTTGTTTTAAAGTATACTTTACTATTAATAAAAAAATTGAAAATGAGTATGACTTTTCAGCAAATCTAATATGTAATTACTTAACTACTTGTCAAAGATTACATACTTCTGATTCTAACTTCTTAAAAAAGAAAACTGTAATACTATCATCACAAAAGGCCAAACACATCAGTAAAGCCTATACATTTAACAAATCTGTAGCTAACTGTTCAGAGCAATGTAATATAAAGCAAAAACCAACCTCAAGTAACCTCAAATATCAGGGAATGAGGGAAAATTAAATTGAGTTGACTGAATTCACTGAATTTGAATTACTAGCATATACTATTTTCAGAAGTCAGAGAGGTATAGAAGAATTGTGTTTTTTCAACAGAAAAACCAAACTAACAGCAAAATAATCCCTGTGGGAAGTACAAAGCTGGGAAAAAAATTTTACAGCCAGTGTTTCTGATAAAGGTCTCATTTCTAAAATACCTAAAGAACTGTGCCAAATTTATAAGAATACAAGTCATTCCCCAGCTGATAAATGGTCAAAGGATATGAACAGACAATTTTCAGATGACAAAATTAAACTTATCTGTAGATATATGAAAAAAAATGCTCTAAATCATGATTGATAAGAGAAATGCAAATTAAAACAACTCTGAGGAAGCATCTCACACCTCTCAGAATGGCTAAGATAATACAAAACAGGGCAAATGTTGGAAGGGATGTGGGAAAACTGGGACACTAATGCATTGTTGGTGAAGTTGTGAAATGATCCAACCATTCTGGAGAGCAATTTAGAATTATACCCAAAGAGCTATAAAACTGTGCATACCCTTTGACCCAGCAGTGCCACAATGGGGTCTATATCCCAAGGAAATCATAAAGGAGGGAAAAGGACCCACATATGCAAAAATGTTTGTAGTAGCTCTTTTTGTGGTACCAAAGAACTGGAAAATGAGTAGAAGCCCATTAATTGGGGAATGGCCGAATAAGTTGTAGTATATGAAAATAATGGAGAACTGTTGTTCTATTAAAAAAAAATGATGAACAAGCTGATTTTAGAAAACTCTGGATAGATTTACATGAACTGATGCTGAGAGAAACAAGCAGAACCAGGAATACATTGTACACAATAATACCAAAACGTGCGATAATCAACTATGAAAGACTTGATTTTTCTTAGTGGTTCTGTGATCCAAGGCAATCCTAACAGACTTTGGATAGAAAATGTCTTCTGCATCCAGAAAAAAACAACAAAACTATTGAATGTAAATCAAAGCATGCTATGTTCACTTCTTTTTTTCTAGTTTTTTTTTTTTTTTGGCCATGTTTTTTCTTGATTTTCCTCTCCCAACATGATTTATAAAGCAATGTGTATTAAAAAAAATTTTTTTGAAAAGCAAGGAAAAACCCCAATTTCTGTGATATTATTTCAAAAATGTATCCCCCAAATCCTAAATCTCCTACCTCCTAATTACAACAAAACTCAATCAAATGATCTCTCAAATATAAAAGAATATCTCAATCTAGGTTTCAAAAACTATGTGACCAAGACATTAACTCTTTTAACTGATACTTTGGTGCAAGCATTTAACTTTGCCTAGAAAAACACTCATTTAAATGATTGTAAAAATAGGAAATATCAAGTTCTAAATATTCAACTTCTCAACGATTTTTATTTCTATAGTTAACTGTACTTAATTTTATCTAGATTTTGTTTAAGACAGCAACAATTTAGAATACATATCCTTAATAGTACTTATCAGGTCAACATCCTCTGCCTCAATAAAATAATGTTACAGTACATGGAGTGCTGGAACTGGAGTCAAGAAGACTAGGTTAAACCTACTACAACACAATAAAAATAATAGGGAATAATTAAATAGTACTTACTAGCACAGTACCAAGCACTATGAAAATGCTTTACAAATATCTCATTTGATTCTCACAACCACCCTGAGAGGTAGACATTGTTATTGTTCCTATTTTAAACTTAAGGAGACTGAGGCAAACAATAACTTATCCTGAATCATATAACTAATGTCTGAGGCCAAATTGGAACTCAGATCTCAGCCCCAGCACTCTATCTTAAGTGTCTGAGCCTCATTTTCCTTATCTGTAAAATGGAGACAATGGTTATTCTACTATCTACCTCACAAGATAATTGTGAATCTCAAGTGAAATTACATTTGTAACAAATTGTACAAACTTTAAAGCCACAAATGAATATCAGCTATTATTATCATTTTTGTACATATCTGTTAATTTTGAGAAATTCAAACAAACGTAGTCACCTTAAACTCACTGCAAGGTTTGCTGGATAATGCATACTATCAATACAACACATAAAAAAGATCAGGAAGTCAGTGGGTCAATAAGCATATATTATATGCTTACTATATGTCAGGACTGAGAATACCAATATAAGCAAAATGAATGGCATGCCTATTCTCACTGCCAACTCCACAAATCCCCTTTTTGGTAAGGTTCAGGAAAGCAGTCCTATGCCTAGGTAGATAAACAGCTCAATCCAAACAGCCAAGTGGTTCTGTATGGCTTAATAATGTCAGAGGGGTTGGGGGTTCTTTTACTGGAGAAGAAGCAGGTCCTTTTAAATGCCCCAATCTTGGGCTAAGCATGGTTGGTTGGCAGAATTTCTTTGAGTCTGGGGTTGCGCTCATGGATTTTCACTAGTCAGTAGTCTATTTGACTGCATGTCACTCCTGCTTTAGGGCAAAAAGAGACTAGTCCAACCAATTTGCCTTAATTACAATGGTCCTAAAAGTAGAAGCATTAGGATTGTAAATTTAGATCTGGAAAGGGTATCTCCTCCAATCAATCCTCTCATATTACAAATGAAAAATCTGAGAATTAGAGAGATTAAGTGACTTTCCCAAGGTAATACAGATACTATTAGCAAAGCTGGAATTCGAACCAAGGATCTTGGACTCCAAATCCAATGATTTCAATGAGTGGCAAAGCAATTAGGAAAAGAAATGCAAAAAGAATGGTGCCATGAGAGATTATGAAGCAAAAGGAAAAAAGGAATATGAAATAAATCAAACCCAAAGATAGTGAACATTAAGAGAAAGTCAGTCTTCTCAAAAGTAACATATCATTTGAAAAAAAAATTAATAAAAGTTAGTAACATAACAGAAGAAAAGAAAATCAAAATAACTTGGAAGATTAAAAAAAAAAATCCATCCCGTTCTGTTTTAATTGGGAGAGGGAATTGTAGATGACATCTTGGTCCCACCCCCGCCCCCCCCCCCTCCCAAAAAAAGACATTTTCAGAGAAATCATTGGTTCCAGTCATACTTTTCTTGGGGATGAAGAGGCAAAGAGAAAGACTATTAAAACCTGAAGTCTAGGAGCATAAGATGTGAGGCAAACACTAGGTCTATGGAAGCCCAGCTGACAAGATAAGACCCAGTGTAGTAGCTAGAGACTCAAGTTACCAGGAAACATTATAGGTACATTTTGTGTTTCTCTTTCCCCATCTTCCCAATAAAACAAACAAAAAACAAAAAAGGGATGAAATTCTTGCAAAATTGTGGCTTTAAAGCTTGAAGTGTTCTATTTGAAGATAAGAACGGGAAAAGCAGAATAAATCCAAGCTCCTGCAGGAAGAGGGCACAGGTCAACCTTAAATATTACCAGAGGGCAGGAGTTGGCACCTTACTCCAAACACCAGTTGAAAGACGCGAAAGTGGAAAGCCGATTACAGTCTTCAATCCACAATCCACAGAAAAAAGGCAACGGAGTTTGTAGTGTTTGTTTTGTTTTTTAATCAAAAGAGTTAAATAGTCAAGCACAGCGCCGACAAGATCCCTTTGTTGGAAATGTTTAGGTCAAGCTGCTCTCTTACCTTGGTAGATTGTTTCTCCTTGCTCCGAACCAGATGCGAGCGGTGCACAAAAGCTTTTCTTGGATCTCAGCTGCTCTTCTCCTTGGTGGAGAATCGAGGAAATGGACTTGAGTGAGAGGTGGACTACCAAAAGCCCTACCACTCCCCGACCTAAGCCAGCGCCTCTCAAGTCTCCCAGCCAGGGAAGCCTGTTGCCTCCCGCACAGATACTTGAGAGAAGCGGGCTGAGAAGAGGACCTTCCCAGCGAGCCTAACTCTCCTCAGCCAGACCCGCTGTGCGATCTCTCCGCTCCCACTGTAATGCCAAAGCTCTTACTATCTACTAACCTAGCCCTGTGTGCTGAGCATGCCCAGTTCGCCCGCGAACGCCACCCTAAGGGCTTGCAGCAAGCTTGCACACTCCACTTGTCCGTGTTTTGCCTGCAGCTCAGAGAAGAAGGCGGCTCGAGCCTGGGTAATGGTGAACCATCTGGCTGACACCAGCATTGAATATGAAAAAAAGCGGGGGGGAGAGGAAAGGGGAGGAGCGCAAAAGTTATTAAGAAATTGATCCGAATTTGAAACCACTGCTTTCTAGCGGATCTGTTCACCTTTTCCGGATCTTTAATGCTTCTAGGCAGATAAACAAGCAGATATGCCCAAAGGGCAGATATACGTGGGAAGGAGGAGTAAGGGTTGAGTGGGGAGAAGGGGTCCCGGGGTGCCCGTGGTAAGGATCTGTTGACTAAACAGAAACATTCGGGAAAGGAGGGGAAGAAGAGAGAATAGTGACATGCACCCAGTCAGCCTTACAACTGTTGGAAAAAATATCTTTCATGCAGGAAAACTCATTCTCTGGCGATGATAAGGCCAGTCAAATGCAGTTGATAAGTTGCTCTTCCATCTCTCTTGACTCTCCTTCCTTTTTTCCCCCCTTTCTCTTTTCTTCTTGCCCCTTTCCCTTTCTCTCCTTCTTTCTTTTTATTTCTTCCCTGTAAGTTTCTACTTCCCTATGTTATTTCTACTGAGACAGTGAGTGAGAGGAGGTGAGTGGGAGAAACTGGATTCAAATCCAACCTCTGATGTGTAATGCTTGACTGGACAAGCTCTAATCCTTTCCGGTCCTGAGATTCCTCATCTTTATTGATGGAATTGGAGTAAATGGTTTCAGATCCCTCAGAGTTCTACACCTATGAACCCTACAAAGGCTGGTTGAATAAATGAATGAGGATCGAGGCAGCAAGGGAATGTGGCTAGCTAGTACTGGAGTTTGAGGACCTAGATTCAAAGGCCACCTCTGATGATGACTTATGTGTGGGATCTTAAGCAATTCACTTGGTGTCCTGAACCTTGGTTTCCTCATCGGTAATATGAAGGAATTGGACTAGATGTCTTCTGAAGTGCCTTCCAGTTCTAAATCTATAATCCTATGAATTTATGATCCCCTCAGCATAAGACTTCCTGAAAATAAAGTCTATTCATAATATGCCTTAAATCATCAATACTCTGAAGTGGAAACTCCAGCTCAAATGAGCAGCCCATAATCAACCTTGAGTTTCTCACAATTTTTAACTAGAACCTGTTCAGTTTAGAAGAAAGAAATAAATCCTCAGGATATTTACCTTTTTTTAAAAAAAATTACCTTTAAAAAAATCTGTTCTAGAAATCATCTTCCATCTTTTGACCTTGCCACCACCCTTGCAAGCCCTCATCTCCCAATAATTGGACTATTGCAATAGACTGCTGGCTGATCTCCCTGCCACATCTCTCCCCACTCACAGCTTATCTTCCACTCGCATCCCAATAAAGTCTTCCCAAAGTAAAAATCTAATCACATCACCTCTATATACTCAATGAACTCTAGTGGCTCCCTAACACCTTCAGGATCAAATAAAAAATTTTATCCGTGGAAATAGCATTGAAAAAGAAGTGTTTCCATCAGTTTTGCCACTGTACCCTAAGCACCATGAGACTCTTCAGCTGATTGACAGCTGAAACCTTTCATATGTGCTGCCTTCATTAGAATGTCAACTCCTTAGAGCAGGGACAGTCTTACTCTTCTGTTTATATCCCCAACGCTTCACACAGTGCTTTTCCCTTAGTAAAAACTTCAATTACTCATTCACCATTTACCATTCTGGTCATATTGTTCTGCATGTATTCCAGTCTGTCAGAGTCCCTTAATGTGATATCAGATGACTGTATTGAATGGACTCAGAAGAGCCCAGTAGTTACATGTATTATGACAAAAATCTAAAAAGACTACCAGACTGAATAATGATCAAAAATAATAACCAAGAGAAATTATGTTATAAACACCTTTATCCAGCCCAGATCTGTACAAAAAAGATTGCCCTAAGTTTGTGAGCATCGAAAAGGGGATATGAGAAAAGCCAGCCCAAACACAGGTTAACAATCCAGAGACCTGTCATTGTAGACCACAGATGCTCCAGCATCACTTGAAACCCTCACTGCTCATACTCAAAAGCTAGAGAAACAGAGCACTCAGTGAAATATCTGGAGGATGGGTGGGAATTTGCCATGTTCTGGCTAATCCAATTTTGATAGCTCCTGCTACCTGCCCTTATAGTAAGACAAAAATATCCAAAAAGAAAAATTTCAAAGAGTCAGTCATGACTATTGTATTCCAGTACAATATTACAAAAAAGGAAAAGATAAAAAGTTTACAATTAAAAATAATTAACTGTCAGCCCTGAAGTCAGGAGGACCTGAGTTCAAATGTGGTCTCAGACACTTAACACCTCCTAACTGTGTGACCCTGAGCAAGTCACTTAACCCCAATTGCCTCAGGGAAAAAAATAACTAATTTTAAAACTGAGGAATTATCTTACTGAGGCAAATAGAATAGAAAATGTTCAAGTGTTCTTAATGAAGAGAACAGATAAATAAAAATTTTGAAATGCAAACACAGGAATCATGAGAAACAGAAAGTACCTACTATCCAGTCTGTAGAAATTACAGAGGCAATGGGATTTGTTAATACCTTTTGTTAAGAAATACTATTTGTAATGTTTGTGGCAACCCTTTTTGTAGTGGCAAGGAACTGGAAACTGAATAGATGCCCATCAGTTGGAGAATGGCTGAGTAAATTATAGTATATGAATGTCATGGAATATTATTGTTCTGTAAGAAACAATCAGCAGGATGATTTCAGAGAGGCCTGGAGAGACTTATATGAACTGATGCTGAGCAAAATGAGCAGAGCACAGCAACAAGAAGACTATATGATGATCAATTCTGATGGACATGGTTCTCTTCAACAATGAGATGTTTCAAACCAGTTCCAGTTGTCAAAGCCATATACACCCAGGGAGAGTCCTTTGGGAACTGAGTGTGGACCACAACATAGCATAATCACACTCCCTATTGATGTTTGCTTGCATTATGTTTTCCTTCTCAGGTTTTTTTCCCCTTTCCTGTACAGCAAGATAACTGTATAAATATGTATACACATATTAGATCTGTCAAATATTTTAACATAATTAACATGTATTAGAATTCCTGCCATCTAGGGGAGGGGTGGGAACTAGGGGGGAGGGAATTTGTAACAGAAAGCTTTGCAAGGGTCAATGTTGAAAAATTACCTATGCATATATTTTGCAAATAAAAAGCTTTAAAACAAAAAAAAAGAAAAGAAAAAAAAAGAAATACTATTTGTAAGGAAGAGTTAGTATTCAAAGATCTGAAGTGCCCCAATCTTTGTGAGGGGGAAAAAATGAACTTTTAAGTGAAATATGCAATTCCATGGTTTCTCTAGATCACCTTTGTGTATGTGCATATATATGTGATTATATATGATTATGATTATATAATATATGTGACACAACCCCTGTGTAATCTTGATTCAAATCATTCCATACACCCCAAGAATTATCAGCATCCTTTTTATGTATGGCTAATAAGAAAATTTACAAAGTGATTTGTGACTTTATAATCTAAAGGTATTTCTTTGCTGAGACAAATGTAATACTAGAGTTGCTCACCATATTCTTGAATGGGAGTAGTATGCCTTTTATGTGTCTTTGTGTGCCATACTCCCTTTAGGAGAATCTGTTGAATGTAATGGGCTTCTCAGAATAATATGTTAAATATATAAAATAAAATACATAGTTTATACAATGATATTAGAGTAATTAATTCTTTTTAAAGCAAGTTTAGGGATCCCAAATTAAAAAAAAAAACAATGTTTAGTTATAGTTGTGATTTATATGAAATGGAATGGGGCAGTTATAGTCTTTAAACTGGAATTGTGATTTCATTAGCACAGGAAATTCCCTCCACCAATGCAGATGAGTATATAATCTGCAATTTTTAATTTTAGAGATCTATCTGGGACACTGAGATTTATGTGATTTGTCCAAAATCACAGTCACTAATCCAGGGTCACTAGAGACCAGACTAAAATCCAGATCTTCTAGGATATGAATCTGATTCTCTAGACATTATGCCATTTTTAGCTTTGCCTTTCTGATAGATCTAAATATTATAAATCTATAACTTTTTCCTTGCAGCTGTGTCAAATCTTTGTCTCAGATTTAGCTTGTAGAAAACTTAAAAGTTGAGGTTTTTTCACATAAACTATTGTAAAGTGACAAATATGTCTTTTTATTTGTGTAGTTTCTCAATTTTAATGAAAAACTCTCTCTATAATACATACACACATATCTTACTGAATTTCATCTTTTTTCCATACTTTTCCAAATTTTTAATTTTTAAAAAATTCTATCATCAAACATATTAGCTATTTCTTGTAGCTTTGGTTCATTTATATATTTGATGAGGAAATATCGAAGTGTTCATCCAATTGATTTTAATTCAAGAAATAATACATACCTATGTTTAAGAAAAGCTGCTATGCACTGGTATTAATGATGAGCAGTACAAGATTAAATATAAAATTTTCAAATGTAACACTAGCATCCTTCATACAGGTTGACATTAAATCATGTTATATAAACTCAGAAGGAGAAAAACAAAGAAAAAATAATGCAAAAGATCTTTCAATATTCCTAAAAGAAATTCTTTCTTTATTGACAATAGTATAATTGTAGTACAATCCCCAAAGCTCTCTATGTAGAAGCAGAAATGATATTAAAAAAAAAAAAACAAAGATGGAAAGGATAGTCTATTTATTTATAAGATCTATAATAGATGTATTTTGATGGCTGTTGATGAACAATACCTAAGATATCTAATATCTGATAACAAAGAATCTTCAGTCAAAGAAAAAAAATTACTCCCATTGTATCAAAAGAACTAGTTTGTTGAAATGATCACCACTGACAATGGCTTTTGAAAATCATATAGGAAAATAGGAGACATGTCATGGTATTGGAGGACAAATGTTGTAGTAACTTGTTTTTTAAAAAAAGAAGAATCTGTAGGCTATAGACCAGTAAGCTTGACTTTTGTTCTTAGTAAAATGCTAGAACATAAATGTGAAGGGTTATGAGGAGTCTCTTCCATCTTGTTATGTATTTGCCACCCTTCTGATCTCTCTTTACCTAGACTTTCTATTCTAATCTAGCTGCCACACAACTATCAATGTGATTTTCCTAGAGCACAAATATAATTATGTCACATAAATAAATATAAATAAAATAATTTGATAAAATTTAGTAGTTTGCCATTGGAGCAGAGGGTTTTGCAAGGCTAATGTTGAAGAATTGTTCACACATATGTTTTGAAAAATAAAAAGCTTTAATAAAAAAAGATAGAAAAAAAGAAAACCCAGAAAAATAAAAAATTTTTAAAAAATACAATCTAGTAGTTCTCTCACACCTCTAGGATCTAATATAAATTCTTCTCTATGGCATTTAAAATTCTTTATAACCTGGCCCTTTTCTCATTTTACAATCTATTTACATATTAATTCCCTACACACATTCTGTACTGTAACCATACTGACTTAATTGTTGTTTTATCTCCCATCCCGTTGCCTTTGCATTTGCTGACCCCTGTTATCAGGAATGTACTCCCACCTTCTGTCCATCATTTGGAATCTGTTAGGTTCCTTGAACTGAAGCTCATACATCACATTCTACACGAGGCTTTTCCTGATACCCCTAGCTGCTAGTACACTTCCTCCCATAACTTCTTTGTATTCACTTTGTATATGTTGTATTATCTTAGTGTTGCCAAGGTAATTGGGACACTGGAGATGGATTTCTGATGCTTCAGCAGAAAGCAGCCCAGTGGCCCTCCTCCTCCATCCCAGGGAGTTTGTCTTGACCCTGTGACTGGCAGATTAAATGCTGACTGAAAAACTAATCTTTCTCATATTTAGATACTGGGGACAGCTGAAGTCATGTGAGTGATTCTGACATCATGCTATTAAGAGAATTGGAGATAGGTGGAAGCCCATCATCTGAATCCTCAGAGGAAAGCAGTATTATCATGTCAATGCTGGGCTTTAAGACCCAGACTGTGCATGTACATCACTGGAATGGATACCATATCTCGGAAGATCCTTTGACTTCAGATTTGAGACAGCAATTTCTACCCCTCACTCTTTCTCATTAAGTACCCACTTCTCCTTTCCTGAAGCTTATCTTCACTAAAGCTTTACTTAACTTTCCATGTTTATTTTGTTTTTAAAGTATAGTTATGATAAACATGGTAAACTGTTGTATTGATAACATATGTGTGTCTTTAAATGTAGCAGAGAGACACCATAAGGAAGTTCCTTGGAGATGAGGGAAATAGATTTATAACTGTGGTATATCCCAGGGTTGGGGCTTAAAGAATAGAGAATTATTGATTCATCATTTTCAGCTCCCTAGAAATTCATAAGAACAATATAGCACATCACCATTTCACTGCTATATATAGATTATTTATATATTTCTATAGGTATGTGTTGTCTCCTGATTAAAATGTTTGCTTGTGGAGATCAAGTACTCTTTCACTTTGGTCTTTGTATAATCCAACACAGATCATAGAGCCTGGAATGGTGAGCATTTAATAAAAGAATTTTTAATCTGGGGGGCTGTGTTCTTGTTTTTGTAATACACTATTTTGATAACTATATCAATATAATTGGTCTTCTTTATAGCTATATATCTTATTTTATGCATTTAGAAACATTATTTGAATATTAGACTGCCTAAAGAATTCAAGACCCCCCAAATAAATGCTTGTTTATTGATTGAATTGGTTTAATTAATATTTTTACTTTATATATCATGTGTTATATTTCTCTGTATATGTATGCATTCAATTTTGATGAATGCCATTCTTTTGTGGACTATATTTACTACACACCTAGATTCAAGGGAAGGCCAGGGGGTAAAAAGGAGAAGGGAATGAAAAAAAGGACTAGAGGATAAATGTCCCATCTTTAAGCTAGTGCATTAGGAGGAAATGGGGGCATGGTTTGTGAAGATTTAGATCCTCTCCCTTTTCCTGAAAGGGGAAGAGGATGAGATAGAAGGGACTAAGGAGTAAATTATCAGGTGGTCAACTTCATACTCCACTATTATGCATACTATTATGCATTTTTGCTTATTAATTGTTCAACTTTTAAAATAAATCAAATTCATTCATTAATTCATTTATTAGAATGTCTAAGTAGTATGAGAAGATTTAGCTCATAAAAGAAATTTGGTAAGAGTACTTGGTTTCACATTTAATGAACAATTTTTAGTATAGTTATTCATTGGCCTTTAAAAGGTCAGAGGAAGTTATGCTTTGTTTGGTGTCTGAGGACTAGGATTCAAATCAGAGATCTGCCATATTACCATTCTTCCATTGGGAGTGAGGTAATTTAGCTCAAACAAGAAAGAGGATCCAGAATCTCACTTAAAGGAAAACTCCCCAAAATCTTGAGTAGCAAGCTGAAAATAAGGACATGATAGACTATCTACTCTTCCTCTGTCTTCCCAGAGTCATTTCCTTCAGCAATCTGAAGTGTGATTGTCCTTTTCCATCTTCTCTTTTAAGGCCAAAATCCAGCAGCACTCAAAAGATGAGTCCCTAAAGGGGGCCTGGCAAAGGCTAGAGCTCTCTCACTTCTAATTCCCTCTGTTCTGTCCCTCATGCAGGGCAACTTATTCATCTCCATCCTTAAGGGGTTACACAAGAGAAGAGCAGAGATTGAATTTGAAACAAAGAAATTGGAGGCAATTCCAGGAAAATTTGAAGCTGGGGGAAAATGAGCTGAAATACTTTAAGAGGAGGGCTAGAGGTTAAAAAAATGAGGATTTAACATAGAAGAGAAGAAAGAAGAGCAAAAGAAAGTGATCATCTGAGAAGAACAAAAAGGAGAAGGATATGAACTGAATTAGTACTTCTGAACCTTTGGAGCTCAGTAACAAATTTGAGATTCTTCTTAAAGAGGAGAAATCTGGATCCTTTGAGAAAGAAGTAGCTGCTTTTCTTCCAAGGAATCATGTAGATCCATAGGTACTATCAGTTAAGAGATCATTCATTAAGGGTCAAAGGAATAAAAGAAGAATATGAATGGGGGTCAATGATTCCTTACTGAGGGTAGAGAGGCAGCTGTTTATCAATTGGATAAAAAAGAGTTCTCTGTTCTTTTCTCAGTATATATATGTAGAATGAACCAGAAAAATTTCTTAACACCCTCCATAATAGGTCATCACTTCTGATAATTCAAATGAGAACTAAAGATAGTGTCAGAAGGACCGTATAAGAATTGCCAGAAATTGACAAAATTTTTGCAAGGTTTTTAAAAAACATTAACCAAAAGATTATTTGAATGGTAGCATGGTACATCTCTGATTTGAATCCTGGTCCTCAGACTCAAAATCAAACATAATTTCCTCTTTACCATGCTACCTCTAAACTTTTAAAGAATAATGAATAACTATACTAGAAAATTATTGACTGAATCAGAAACTAAGCACTCTATTAAATTCTTTTTATGAGATAAATTTTGGCTTTGCTACCTACAGCAAAAACAGTTATGTGAAACAGTTATTGACCAAGATCATTAATGGATATTAATTCAAATATTTTAAATGAAATCCATATGTGTCCATTAACTGCAAATCTCTTTTCTGGGCTCTCTTCTTTTATAATAACAGCAGAGAGTTGACAATGCCATTCCATTTTTTACTTCTGCTTTCTTTTCCAAGAAGAATGAATGACCTATGGACTGGAAATGAGAGGATAAAAATGGCTAATGGGGAGCCTATGTCCTAGAAAAATGTGGAAAAAATGATAGAACACTTAGCTGCCTTTAGTTAATTCAAATCATCTGATTGAGATGATTCAAATACTGAAAGAACTAGTTGATAAGTGACAACTGAAAAATCAGAGAGTCTAAAATAATGTAGGAATGGGAGAAAGTGAGTGTTGTTCCAATTTTTAAAAGAGAGAGAGAAGAGAGGTTTGCCAGCTTTAATCATTTACAAAATTCTAGAATAGATCATTAAGAATATTATCAATGAACATCTAGAACAGGAAATAGTACTGGTAATGCCAGATTACCTTAGTTGTTATGAGTGCTTTTTTTTTCTTTACAGAGTTACTAAAATTGGTAAGTCAGGAGACTGGTAAGAAGGGGAAATATGGTAAATATGAGGACGCAGAAGAGAACAAGCATTTGTTAAGTACCTACAATGTGCCAAGCACTTTACAAATATCTCATTTGAAATAATATTATATGATTTGGGATTTAGATTCAAATTGCACTTGTCTTTAACTACTATGATCTTCTCCAAGACGCTTAACCTCCCTGAGTCTGTTTGCTCATTTCTTTTCACAAATGAAGAAATTAGACTAGGTTACCACCAAGATCTAGTCTAATTCTAGATCTGCATACTGTAGTTTAATGAAATCTTAACAAAGCATTTGATAAAATGATCTCATATTATGCTAAGGAAAATTTGGAGAGTTGTAGAAAAGACAATATCATTAGATGGATTTGGAACTGCTCTAATGGATTTATTCAAAGTATAGCCATTATTGGTTTAATGTTAATTAAGTTCTCCATGAGAATGTCTCATTTTTATAAATGATTTGAATAAGACCACAGGTTGCATGTTTGTCAAAATTACAAAGACACACAATTGGGAAAAATAATTAACCACTTGAATAATAAATTCATGTTCCAAAATGATCTTGATGATTTATTATTTGGGAATAATTGCAGTTTCACATTCACTTTTTAAAAAATCAGCATGAGAATTCCAAGATAGACAAGGCATAAGTAGATAACAATTTGTCTGAGAAGGATTTGGGGATTTTGTTGAACTGCAAGCTTAATATGGTTCTGCATTGTGATATGGCAGACAGAAAAAAAAAGCCTTCTTGAGTTGCATGAAGATATAACTTTCAGAAATAAGGAGGCTACTTTTATATAGAGTTACCATATTCTCTGCTCTTATCTATATTATGAAAGTCTGAACTAAGGTGGTGGACTTTGCAAGTGATGACAGATGTTGTAAATGCAGAAAAGACAAGATTTGTAAATTGACTGGAAAATGGCATGACTTAAAGTGGGGAGACATGTTATCAGCCTGGATGACTGGGAGGATGGTGGTGTTCTCAAAAGTAATAAGGAAGTTCTAAAGAGGGAATGGGCTAGGGATGGGGATTATAATGAGTTTTGTTTTGGATATGTTGAGTTTGCTATGGCTATGGAATATTCATTTCAAAAATGTCATAGGCAGTGGGTGATTTAGAATTTGAGCTCTGAAAAAGAGGCTAAGAATGGATATATAGATGTGAAAGTCATCTGCATACAGATGATAGTTGTACTCATAGGAGCAGAGGAGATCACCAAGTTAAAGGGTATAGAGAGAAAAGAGAAAAAGTTCTAGGTAGAAGACCTTGGAGGATACCTACAATTAGTAGGCATGATCTGGACGAAGAATTAGCAAAGTAGATTAAAAAGTAACAGTCATATAGATAGGAGGAGAACCAAGAAGAAATAGTATCATTAAAACCCAGAAAGGTGATCAACATTGTCAAATGTTGCAGAAAGTTCAAAAAGAATGAGGATTGAGAAAAATGCCATAAGATTTGGCATTTAAGAAACTCATGATAACCTTAAAGAGAGCAATTTCAGTTAAATGAGATCAGAAAACAAATTGTAGATGGTTTTGAATAATGAGAGAAAAGGAAGTTGTGGCACTAAGTATACATAGCTTTTTAAAGACTTTATCTGAGAATGAAAAGAAAGACATAGGACAACAGTTAGAAGGGATAGAAGAATCTAATGAAACTATTATAATGTTACTATTTTGAGGAGATATGGGCACATTTATAGGTGGCAGATAAGGATTCTGAAGATATGGAGAGATTTATATTAGAGTGTGGATGAGAGCAGAGTAATTTTCTAGAGGATGCAAGAGAGGATGGAATCAATATTTGTATGGGGTTAACTTTGGCAATAACATAGATCATTTCATCAGAACCTGAGCAAAGGAGGAAATTGTTGGGATTAATGTCAGTTGGTATTAATATGAAATGAAAAGAAGTGAAAGAGGTGTTGAGTTTTTGTTTTGGTTTTTTTTGGTTTTTGGTTTTTTCTGGAGGGGGGTAGGGTACAGCAAGTGAGAATATAGTATTGTATTTAACCCTAGGTTCCCTCATTTAAGAAGGGAATTGTTTTTTTGTTTGTTTTTTTTTATAGAACTCATTATCTCTTTTTATTTATTTATTTTTTGCTGAGGCAATTGGTGTTAAGTGACTTGCCCAGGATCACACAGTTAGGATGGTTAAGTGTCTGAGGACAGATTTGAACTCAGGTCCTCCTGACTTCAGGGCCAGTGCTCTATCCACTGCGCCACCTAGCTGCTCCAAGAAGGGAATTGTTAATATGGAAAATATTCACAAGAAGGCAATGAGTTCAGTGTCATATGAGATTAAGTCTAAGTCATGGGGATGTGTATCCTGAAAAACACAAGACCCAGGATGACATGATAGCTATCTTCTTTGAAGGACTATCTGAAGGACTGACATGTGGAAGAGTGATGAACTAGGCTATATTTGGTTGCAGAAGGCAGAACCGGAAGTAACAAATGGAAATTTCACATAATTTAGGCTTGATAACATTGAAAACATACTAATGAATAGAGCTGTTTGAAATTGGAATGAGATAGCTGCCTCAGGAAGTAAAAGATTTTTTCCTCCTAGAAAGTGTTCTAGTGGAGGCTAGATGATCACTTGTCAAATATATAAAGTAAAGATTTGGTTTTAGGTATGAGTTTGGTTAAAGGGCTTCTCAGATCCCTTCCAACTCAGAATTTGTGACTGATTGATCTCAGTGCATTTGCTATAATGAGAAAAAAATAGTAAATTTAAAACTGATGGAGCACAGCCACTTCCTAGTATATTTGCATTTATAATTTCATTCACTTTGTCTCTATATCCTATCCCTTATTTTCATCATGGGAACAGATGTGGCAAAAATCAGTTTGCAGAAAAGTGATACCAAAAAGAGTGATTTCTTTTGTTTTTGTTTCAAAGATCAAAGGGGAATGATACTTTAAGTCACTTCAATTGATTCACACTGTCTTGCTTCTTGAACAAAAATTGTTTGTGGGTCCTATGCAAGTATCAGGTGAATTTGGTTATGCAATGGTTAGCCTCAGGAATGCTCTTTGAGAGATCTTAAGGTATCTCCTCTTTCTCATTTTTTCCTAAAGAACAGCCAGTACACATAACCACCATGAAGCAATGAATAGTGCAGAGATCCATGTCTGACTCTTTTTTTTTTCTTATAAACTTTTTATTTACAAAACATATGAGTGACCTTTCAACATTGACCTTTGCAAAAACTATTTTTTCCCAAGCTTTTCCCCTCCTTCCCCCCACCCCTAGATGACAGGTAATCTAATACATGCTAAATAGGATAAATTATATGACAAATACAATACATGTATACATATCTATACAGTTATCTTACTGCACAAGAAACACCAGATCTAGAAAGAGAAGAAGAAAAAAACAACCTAAGAAGGAAAACAAAATGCATGGAAATATTCACAGAAAATGTTAAAATGCTGTGTGGTGGTTCACTCTCAGTTCCCACAGGCCTTTCTCTGGATGTATATGACTACCTTCATCGCAGAACAACTGGTTTGAATCACATCATTGTTGAAGAGAACCATGTCCATCAAAATTGATCATCGTATAGTCTTGTTGCTGTGTATAATGTTCTCCTGGTTCTGCTGATTTCACTCAGCATCAGTTCATGCAAGTCTCTCCAATCCTCTCTGAAATCCTCCTGTTGGTAATTTCTTACAGAACAATAATATTCCATAACATTCATATACCATAATTTATTCAGCCATTCTCCAATTGATGGGCATCTTTTCAATTTCCAGTTTCTTGCCACTACAAAAAGGGCTGCCAAAAACATTTTTGCACATGTGGGTCCCTTTCCCTCCTTTAAAATCTCTTTGGGATATAGGCCCAGTAGAAACACTGCTGGGTCAAAGGGTATGCATTGTTTGATAACTTTTTGAGCATAGCTCCAAATTGCTCTCCAGAATGGTTGGATCCGTTCACAGTTCCACCAACAATGTATCAGTATTAACTATATCAAGTTAAAAAGTTTTTGTACAAACAAAATGAATGCAGACAAGAATAGAAGGGTAGCAGTAAACTGGGAAAATATTTTTACATCCAAAGGTTCTGATAAAGGCCTCATTTCTAAAATATATCGAGAATTGACTCAAATATATAAGAATTCAAGCCATTCTCCAATGGATAAATGGTCAAAAGATATGAACAGACAATTTTCAGATGAAGAAATTGAAACTATTTCCAGTCACATGAAAAGGTGCTCCAAGTCACTATTGATCAGAGAAATGCAAATTAAGACAACTCTGAGATACCACTACACACCTGTCAGATTGGCTAAAATGACAGGAAATGATAATGATAACTGTTGGAGGGGATGTGGGAAAACTGGGACACATGTCTGACTCTTAAAAAAAAAATCCCACCAGATAGCATGACTCCAACATGCCTACTGGCAATGGTCAATATGTTCATATTTCTGCAGCCTTCCCCTCCACACTATGTCTTTGCTTCTTAATATCTGGAAAATGCAGAATACATTCAAGTATAGAAAGCTTAATACCATCTCACCTCAGTTGTTTTAGAGCAATTATTTAGCCTTACCTAATTAATAAATAATTTCATTCTCACCACATTTTATCCTAAGATTATAAAGTAGGGAATTTTTTTGTTCATTTTCTTAGTTTCTGCTATTCCCCCCATACAGAATTATTTCATTTTCACTCTTTTATTGATTGGTTTTGATAATTTTTTATCAAGTTTCTAGCTGTTTTTAGCTTGTAAGAAAGAAATGGGCTGATGTGACTTCTAACTCATTCATCTTGCCAGATGTCTCCTTCCTTTTTATGTCACAGGGATGCCAATAAAGCACTTACACTGTCCATCCTAGGATCACTACATGACCACTCCCCTTTTCTTTTAAATAGTTATATTTAACCTTAATAATGCTACTTATATAACTGAACTAGATTTGAACAACAGTCTGTAATGAAGAAAGAGATAATAGGTAATAAATTAATGATGATTTTGCTTCTATTGTTAAATAACATTACTTCCCTTCATGCATACTATGATGTAGGTAAAATGGCCTTTTGCTCGTCCTTAGTCAGTGGGTAACTCAATAGCCATTCATTGTTTAGTATGTGCCAGGGACCAAGCTAAGCACTAGGGATACAAAAAAAGGCAAAAACCAAAATCCTGCCCTAAGGAAGCTCATGTTCTAATGAGGAATACAACAAGAAAACAATAGTTTTTTATATAAATTACATACATAGTTAATAAAAGGTAATGTTAGAGGGAAGCTATTCATAGTGGAAGTGTTGGGGGAGGCAAGATAATGGAACACCAGAAAAAAATCCTCAGAGAAGGTGAGATTTGATCAGGTTGAAGAAAACCAGAAAAGCAGTAGATAAAAGTGAGAAGGGAAAGCATTTTAAGCTTAGAAGACAGCTAGTGGAAAAGGCACCAGACTAGTAGAGAGACAGATTAATGTGTCAGAAATGGTAAGAAGATGAATGTGGCTAGAGAACATGAAACAGAGGAGGGAGATGGGGGTAGAGAATAAAATGTAAATATATTAAAAAGAAAAGGAAGGGACAAAGACTTATAGAGGTCTTTAAATTCCAAAAATCATAATTTTATATTTGATGCACTTTAGCAGGTGAGTATAGGATGGATTGGAGTGAAGAGTGACCTGATAGAGGGAGATCAACCAGGAGGCTATTGCAATAGGATGATGAGGTGATGAGGGTCTGAAACAGTGTGGTAACTGTAGGAGTTGAGAGAAGAGGATTTATAATTGATGTGGTTATATATGGAGTGTGTCAGAGAGGAGTGAAGGATGAGAATAAGTTTGTGAACTTGGGTGACTGGAAAGATAATGGTGACCTCAACAGTAACTGGGAAATTTGGAAGAAAAGAGTATTTTGGGGGAGAGATAGAGTTGTTATTGTTGTTTTGGACATGTTGACTCTGAAATACAAGACATTCAGTTTGAGATGTCCAAAAGGCAATTGAGGAAGCATGACCAGAATTCAGGAGAGAGATTAGAAATAGATCTGAGAATCATCTTTAAGGTTTGAAAACACTTAACATATCATCTCATTGAATTTTCATAGTAACCTGTGAATTAGATACCATAGCTATTATTATTGCTCTCCTTTATAGCTGAGGCTTATATAATCAAAACCAATGTAATTAATTTAGAAAGAAAATTATTAAATGGCAAAATCTTTGCAGCAAATTTTTCTGAATAAAAGTCTGCTGTCATGGCTCTCTTCAACAATGAAATGTTTCAAACCACTTCCAATTGTTCATTGAAGAAAGCCATATACACCCAGAGAGAGGGATGTGAAATGTGGACTACAACATAACATTTTCATGCTCTCGATTGATGTTTGCTTGCATTGTGTTTCCTTTATCTGATTTTTCTTTCTTGTAGATATGATTTTTCTTGAACAACAATGATAAGTGTGGAAATATATATACATATATTTGATTTGTCAAGTATTTTAACATAATTAACATGTAGTAAATATCCTGCCATATAAGGGAGGGGTGGGGAGTGGGGGGGGGAAATTTGCAACAGAAAGCTTTGTAAGGGTTAATGTTGAAGAATTACCCATACATATGTTTTTACAAATAAAAATAAAAAATAATAAATGATGAAAAAAAAAGTCTGCTGTCAAAGAAATGTAAGAATTGATGCAAATACATAGGGAAAAGAGCCATTCGCCAATGAATGACCAAAGGTGACAGGTATGAATTTGCAAATATCATCTCATTTGGTTTTCACAACAGTCTTGGGAGGTAGGTGTTATTAATATCTTTAGTTTACAGTTGAGGAAACTATGGCAGACATAGTTAACTTGACTTGTCCAGAGTCACAAAGCTAGTAAGTGCCTCAGGCTTGTAAGAACTCAGGTCTTCTAAGTACTACACCACTTATCAGTCTTAGTTCTCAAAGTAATCGAATATATCAAAAGTCTAATGAAACATATCCCAAATCACTAATAATTAGAAAAATAAAAAGGAAAACAATTATCAGTTTTTACCTAGCACCAATCAGGCTTTCAAAAATGACCAAAAAGGGGGAACAGCAACAATTTTGGGAAGGGCTATGAGAAAGCATTCATACTGCATTGGTGTTGGAGCTGTGAATTAGTCCAGCTAACTCTTCTTTCCTCTCTTTCCCCTGACCCCATCATATTGATGCAAGACTTAGTGTGGACAGCTGATGGACTTTAGTCTTAAGGTAGCCCAGAACTCACAACCTCTACTATTTAGCCAATCTTAGTGTCCCTAGTACCAGGAATTACATTCTGATTCCTATAGTTTTCAAATTACTTTCAGTTTCTTTTATTTGTCCATTAAGAGATTACTGTAATTGTAAAAAAATATATATTATATGGCTTTTTCATCAGATTTTATGCTACAGCATTTTGGAAAAAAACACCTTGAGATTGTCATCAAACTCAATACTCTACTTTGTTCTGATGTTGCTCATGTTGCTGGTACTTTGCAATTCCACATTATTTGAATGGAAATGACTGTCTCCTGTTCAGATGATGCAAATAGAGCCAGCATCTTTGCTTCCTCAAAGCAGTGTGCCTCTCCCACAATTTGCTAAGAGTTTGAAAGACAATTGAGCTTGCATGCAAAAATTTGTAAAATATTGAGAAGACAAAGAGTTAGTCAGATGATCTGTCAATGACCTCATCTAACTGCCTCTATAAAGAAATGAAGGCACTACTGACTTTTTAACACTAGTTTCCTCTTTAATTTCCTTTTATACGATGTTTTTAATTTTTTTAATTCTGTAAACCGCTGTCAAAAATATGTATTTGCATATACAAGTAAAGTAGGGAAAAATGACTGCATATGAAAGCAGGAATCTATGAACAGCTTGCTTTAAAAAAGTATTTAATAAATTCAATGTGTTTCTTTCAAAACTTCCTCCTTTTGAAGTTCCTTCTGTTTACTTTTGTCTATATTCTTTCAAATAGTTCAAGACTCTGAAAACTTTCTCTGGGTTTCTAGAGAAAAAGGGAGACAGGCAAAAAGAGAAACAAACACATAAAAATGGGGGGAGGGAGGAGGAGGAGAGAGAGAAAGAGAGAGACAGAGACAGAGAAAAAGAGAGACAGACAGAGACAGAGACAGAGACAGAGAAAGAGAAAGAGACAGAGACAGAGAGACAGAGAACAGTTTCTAAATAGGTTCATGTTAAGAATAGAACTATTTCTACAGAAATGAAAATCACCTAATCTTTATCTGTACACAAAACCCATTATAGAATTGCGTAGGGCAAATAAATAAGATTTAAGTATAAATAAAGTCACTTCATCAGGTAGTGATAAAGCAAGTGAGAAGACTAGAGGGAGATAAATTTTCTTAGTTCCAGTACAACAAAGAATAATAATAAACTATTAAGAAACAACTATAAAGAAAATACAATTATATATATTTGGTAGCATAACATTTGTTCTATCATCTCTCCAAAACAAATTATCCTTTTTTGGTTTGGATGACAATTCTAAAAAAACAGATAATTGCCATTATATATCTTATGAAAGCATCTAGGAATTAGAGGGAGAAAACTAGGTTTTAACTAAAGGAAGACCTTTTAGTCAAATCTAAGATCCAACATTTCCCATCTGTGTGACTCTGGGAAATTTATTTCACATCTATAAACTCCAGTTTCCTCATCAGTAACATGGAATAATAGTACTCATATATAGTACTTATCTTACAAGGTTATTTTAAAGAATAAATGTTATAAACATGCATTATATATTACATTAATAAGATAATGAATTTTATAGGGATCTGTAATTTTTTTTTGGCATTGCAATGTCAAGCAGAGGTTTGATGACCACTTTGCATATACATAATAACAGAGAGTTGTTGAAGTCAATTCCACTTCTCAAATTCTTTGATTCTGGTTGTTTTCTGTACCACTGGAGAAAATATACACAACAAAAATCCAGATTTAATTTAATAAAAATTTACTACCATAATGTGGAAGACACTTAACTAGGCTCCGGGAATAGGAAGGCAAAAGGAAAATGAACCTTGACCAGAAAAGGTTTACATTCATCTAGAAGGCTGCCATATGTGCATAGGTAAATTAAATACATAGTAATTTCAGGAAAGAGAGAACACTAGCAACTGGGGAAATCAGGAAGGATCTGATTAAGTGCAAGATAAATCTCGAGTTAAGACCTAAAGGAAGCTAGAGATGCTAAGAGGTAGAAATGAGAAAGGAATGTGTTTTAGATGTGAGGTCAACCTCTGCAGAGGTAAATAGAGAATATTCCCAATTTTACCAAAAAGAAAGTTGAATTCTGTCAGTAATATTTATTAAGTACCCACTTAGATCTTAATGAATACTTAAAGAGATATGAGGGGTAAGAAGTAATTATCATAACAATTAAGAAATACTGATTGACTGCTATAAAATCGTCATATTCATTCATTAACAATTTTGGAAATATACTGTCCAAAATTCAGAATATATTTTCCCATAGAAACAATGTTAGATGATAGTCAAGTTTTGATTCGGTACACAATATCTTATATAAGCCACAGTGAATGTTACTGTTAGAACCGCAGTTTTTGGGTCCTGAGATGAGAAAGCCTTGCTGTGGAGGATAAAGAAAGAACAAAATGGAGACAGTGTGAGGTGGAAAGAGGGAGTTTCTGGTTCATGGCTAGTGTCTAAGAAAATGCTGACATAAAATTTTCTTTGACATTTTCCCACTTTCTTTTTCTGTAACTTTCTGTAACTTTTTCCAGACCTGAGTGTTCCATGCTGTACCAAAGTATATCCTAAGATAGCCTACCCAGATCCACCCTTCTTATGAAAGCATTCCTTTCATATTTCAAAATTAGTTGTGCTTCCTACCACCCCAAAGTTGAGATCCAAACTCCCATTCTCCTAATACATATGTTTTAAGTGTTAGAAGGAAGGAAAAAGACAGTATAGTGTGACGAAAATAGCATGTCTTTAAATAAGATTTGAATTCAAGTCCAAGCTTCAACACTATAAACTCTGTGACTTCCTATCTTTGAGCCTTAGTTTCCTTTTCTAAAATAGAGATGGTGTATGTCTTGTCTACCTCACTAGCTTTTTGAGTAATGTGCTTTGTTTAAAGCATTATAGAAGTTATCTCATTCAATTAATGGCTAATTATCATTCTTCTTCCCCTCCAAAAAAAAAATTGTACTTTAAAAGCAGATCCAGATAAGTAAAACTTCAGCAGATTAATCAAATTAACTAAAGATTTTCAGCTGTGTGGGAAAATATTTGGAATCTAGCGCTTGCCAATTATTCTACTCTGAGGATAACTTTCCTAAGATATTTTTTTTTTCTTTTCACAACTTCACTTTTCCCCCTCCATTTCTGAAGCCAAAGGTTTTTTGAAAACATCTACTTTTTCTCATACTAGCCCACTAGTGTGGCAAAGGTCATATCCATTTTATACAGGTTTTACTTTCAAGAATTGGGAAGGGAAGGATATTATAGAATCCAGTGGAAGGTGGGAGGCAGGAAAGAAATGATAGTTGTGTTTACAGGGCCTTTTCTGGCATCAATACATGCAGCTCCAACCATGGAGGAGTAGGGTGTCAGAGGTATAAGTTCCTATGACAACAATTGTTGGAATAAGTGGAAATGATAATTATTCTGACATCTAAACAGATTGGGTCTTTGATTTGGTGAAGGTTTAATACTCACACTAATGAAATTACAGATCTACCAAAGTATCAGAAATGTAAGAGGGAAACCAAGAAAGGGCTTCCTTCCCTCATGTTAGGAGGGGAACTTTTTCTTGCAGTTTCTTAGGATGAAAAGGGAGGATCCAACCCATTGAGACAGTGTCAAAGCCAAGTACAGGGAATAAAAAGGCATGTTCCTAGTGAGAGATATTGCATGTTAAAAGTGGTAATTCTTGTCTTTAGAAGTTCAGAGAGAAGTTAATAATCACAGTTCTTTCTCCAGTGTAGAATGAAAAAAGGACTTCAGGATAGATGCTAAAATAACTGAGAAGTATTGTTATACTAGTGATATCCAAAAAAAGAAGCTGTTGAAACATTTTTAAATGCACCGAAGATAAAAGAAAGAAGTTCAAAAAGAAACACCAGCAAGGAGACTTTTGAAAGAAATGTTTGGAGTTTAACATATACCTTTTTTAATAAAAAAGAGCAGTATGAAATAAAGATTCAGTTTCATAAATAATCTTCTTTCTGTGTTTGGCATATAGAAACACTTTTTTTCAGTGTTTAAGTTCAAAATTTTTAAAAATCAAGAAGAAGGAAAGAATCATAGTTCTACCTTAGTTTATATATCACAGGAACCAGCCTTTAGAAGACTAAAGAATGCATATATTTACTAATAAAGGAAGCCTTTTCAGGAGAAGATACATTTGTGAGGATGAGGGATTGCTTCCCAAAAAGGAGAAAAATCAATACTATTTCAACTTCCTCATTTACATAAAAATTTTATTATAATAATGTACTCTTGGGGTAGCTAGGTGGCGCAGTGGATAGAGCACCAGCCCTGAAGTCAGGAGGGCCTGAGTTCAAATGATCTCAAATACTTAACACTTCCTAGATGTGTGACCCTAGGCAAGTCACTTAACCCCAATTGCCTCAGCAAAAAGCTAAAAAAAAAAAAAAAAGAAAGAATAATGTACTCTTGCATTGAAGGTATCCTTAATGAAGGTATTAGAAGGAATTAGGCAAACTTTCACAAGTGATACTATGCAACGAAGGAGATTTTTTACCGTTAAAGAATACAAGATATAATATTTAGCATGTATTAGATTACCTGTCATCTAGGGGTGGGGGGTGGGGAGAAGGAGGGGAAATGCTTGGGAAAAAAAAAGTTTTTGCAAAGGTCGATGTAGAAAAATCACTCATATGTTTTGTAAATAAAAGGCTTTTAATAAAAAAAGCATAAAAAAGAATACAAGATATTACTTCATTTATTTTTTGTGGATTATATGCATATATAAATACATATAGCACATATATACATATACACATGTACATGCATACATAAACATAAAACATTTTACTTGATTGAGCAAAATGATCTCTTAAAAACTATTCTCCAGTTTTCATGTCATGTCAGAATCATATATACCTCTGTTCCAAGGCCATTGGCATGGATATCTCTCCTTTTTGGTGGAGATGAAGGCAAAGGCAAGAGGTAAAAGCTTCAGTTTTTAGCCAGTCTCATTTCTGGAGACTCTTCATCCAGGAGTAGCCCTTTGGAACCCTCCAACTAAGACTCTTCTTTTAGTATAATGTCAAGTAAGTTTCCAGCTTTGAAAGGGAAGTTGGAAGAAGCCAACCCCACTTCAAGTTGTTGATGAAAAATATTCTAGAAAGACATGAGAGGAGTAGGTAATCTTCATGTCTCCCTCCCCAGCTTGCTATGTGTGTTCACTTTGGAACTGGTATATGAGAAAAGAGTCTTGGATAGAGAGCTTAGGATCCTCCTGTCCCCCCAGAAATGACAAAGTAATCAAAAGTTAGATCTGATCCAATCATATCTCCTATGTGAACAATATTTAAAAGAGCAGGTAGATAGATATACTTCTAGCCTAGTATCCCCCTCTCTGAAGCGAGAAGAATGATGATCTCAGGCCCCAGCATCCATGAAAGCCTCCTTGGTGAAGGGTATGAAATTTCTACCTCTTCCCTTAAAAGAAGAGGCTTTACCAGTTTGAGGGAAAAAAAACCTCATTGTTTGATGATACTTTAATTATTGAAAACCAATAAGGCATAAAGTTAGAAAATATGAGAGATACTGTTGAAGTAGATTTGACAAAATAATAATAGGGTAAAAGGTCAAAGATATATCTGAGGTTGCAAATTTGTGCGACTAAAAGAACAATACTAAATTTTTTTATTTTAAAAAAATATTTTAGGGGCAGCTAGGTGGCACAGTGGATAGAGCACTAGCCCTGAAGTCAGGATGACCTGAGTTCAAATCTGGTCTCAGACACTTCCTAGCTGTGTGACCCTGGGCAAGTCACTTAACCCTAATTGCCTCAGCAAAAAGCAAAAAAATAAAAAAATAAAAAAATAAAAAAATATATTTTAGGAGGCAATTGGGGCTAAGTAGTATGCATTTTTTTTAAAAGAAAGTTTTAGAAGAGGGGTAGGTTTGAGTGAAAAGGTTACAAATTCATTTTTGGATATATTGAGTTTGAGGTGCCTGATGAAACATCCAGAATTTGAAAGCTAGAAGAAACCTCAGTGACTATTTCATCCAACTCCTATTGAAAAGGATCCTCACTACAACTTAGCTGATGATGACCATGTAGACTGTTTGATGACCTCCAAGAAGGGAGAACCCATCATCTTTCAATACAATTCATTCTACTTTGGGCTAGCTTTAATGGACTTTCTTTCCTGACATTAAGTCTAAATTTACCTCCTTGTACCTTCCATTGATTGCTCCTTTTTTTATGCTCCAGGATCATCAAATAGAACATGTCTAACCTCCAATCAATCCATAGGACAGCCATTCAGATGATTGAACAGAACCATCCTTTGTTCCCTCCCAAATTTCATCTCTCCTTGTACTCCCATTCCTCAATCTTCTCTTAGGAGAATCATCCTTAATCCTTCATACAGATCCTCAGATGACATGAACTTAAAACCCTTCATAATCTTGGTTGCCTTTTTTTTTTTTCGAACATTCCTTATCTTAGTAATGTCCTTCTAAAACTTTGGCATCCAGAAATGAACACAGTGCTCCAGATATTGTCTGGGGAGTACAAAGTACAGGGGGGCTATCACTGATGATTTACTTAGAACTTGTTGTCCATAAGCTATCTATATCTTCTTCAAAGTGCTGTTTAACCATGCATCCCCTCATCTTGTACTTGTGAATTTTGTATCTAAGTAGAACACATTTATCTCTATTATATTTCATCTCATTAGACATGTTCCAATGTTCCTACCTTCTTATTTTGTTGGATCTTAACTATTATCCAGTGTATTAGCAGTCCTTCCTACCTTAGTATTATCTGCAATTATAATGAGTATGCCATTGATGCCTTTATCCATGTTATTGATTAAAATGATAAAGAGCACAAAACTAAACTTCTGGGGTATTCCTCCCAAAATCTTTCATGTTGACATTGCACTTTTAGTAATTATGCTTTGAGTTCAGTCATACATCCATTTCTGAGTCCACATCTCTCCATTACCACAAAAAAAAACCCAAACAAGACCATGAAATACTTTATCAAAAGTTTTACTAAAATTTCTTCCAACAATTTAATAATTCTGTCAAATAAGGAAATAGGGTTAAATTGGCATGATCTTATTTTCAATGAACACATGGTAACTGTTTTTTACTCACTGCTTCCCTTTTTAGATGTTCAATAACTATTTCTCTAATAATCTATTTTGAATTTCCTGGGAATTGAAGTCAAGCTCACTGGTCTATAGTTAAAAATTACTGTGTTCTCTTTCTTCTTTAATTTTGTGATACTTCTGCTTTCAGCAATCTTTCAAATATTAAATATAATGGATCACCAATCATACTTGCCAGCTCTTTTAGTACCCAAAAATTCAGTTACAGAGCCAAAGGAAAAGCTTCTCAAAGAGTAACACTGCCACATAAGGCTGGTAACTATGGAGGGTTACAAAATATCCATGGGGGATACACACACACACACACACACACACACACACACACACACACACACACATATTTCTTTCAGTTCTATAGCCAGGCTAATGGATCAAACATGCAACAAGCTGCTCACTTTGATTCCAAGTCTCAAAATACTCAGGGCTAAAGCTTACAGAGTTTTAGATAATAAGCAGCTAGTAATAGGAAACTCCCTGGCTATTTATGGGAGAGGATAGTAGGTTAGGATGGATCTTTGAAATCAGGGTATTTTCTAAACTGCCTAATTTGAAATGAGGAGCAAGGAACCTGGAAAGCTAATTGTAATTGCAATACAAATATTTCACTGGTGCTATTTTCTTTCTTTTCTTTTGTATAAATATAACTACTCCCTATTATTCCTTCTCCTCACCTTTCCCCAAATTAAAGCCTACTCTTATAACAAATGACTAAATTTTTTTTTGTATTGATTGCATCTGAAAATGCATGTCTTGTACCATGGGTTCATCACTCAACCAAGAGCCAGAAGGCATATTAATCATCAGCCTTGTGGAATCATGACTGGTCTTTGTATTGGCCAGAGTTCTTAAATCTTTAAAAGTTGTTTCCCTTAATAATGTTGCAGTAATTGCATAAACAATTCCTTTGATTTTGCTTACTTTACTCTTCATCAGTTTAAACAAGTCTTCCCAAGAGTCTCTAAGTCCATTCTTTTCATCATTTCTTATAGCACAATATCTATTCCATATTTATACCATAATTCTCCAATCAATAGACACTATGTATCCACTTTTGCTATAATTAGAAACTGTTGTTATAAATATCTTTGTAATTCTGGCCTTATGAAATTGATAGAGCCCAAAGGAACTGATGATGCTAGTCCCTTCCTATCTTCTATCTAGTTATTGTGATTTGTATTGATTTGTATTGATTCAGCCCAATGGAAGCTTAAACTTAATCTCTTATTGCAGGGATTAAGCTTTCCAGTATTTTACCAGAGGCTGGAGACTATGCTAATCAGAGTTAAAATTATGGCTATAAGCATAGTGTCTCCCTAAAAAAGGTGATTAATTAGAAAACAATAACACAAAATTCCCAGTATATTATATGAATCTGGTATGGGACAAATCATTTATTCCTATGCAGAAAGAAATATAAATATAAAGGTGCACATTAAAAGACTTAACAGGATTGCCAGGAAATGTAATATTTGAGATTTATTAGTACATAAGTAATTTTGCATGATTGGTAATTATCATCCAACTGTTACAGATTCCTATTTGTGGAAAAAAATTGCCAGGCTTCAGCTAATCTTTCCCATGGTTATCCTCTCCAATGCAGAATTTCCTTTGCTGAAGCTTGCTGCTTCAGAAACAACACTTACAATACTTGTAGGACTACTGTCATATTCCTAGGGCCTTCAGATCTTTCAGAGTTGGGTCACTGACAGTATTGTACACATTCCCCATGAGATATTGTTCCACTAATACAACAGAGATCTAATGCTCATGGCTACACAGAGACTAAATTGGAGCATGGTATGGTGGGAAGACTTCATACCAGAATCCCCCACCATGTGGGCGAGACTCACTTTTCATAAGGCCTACTTCATAGAAATGAGGCTAATTTTCCCTTAGAACTCATTGAAAATGTCCTCAAGACTTTGTTGACTCAGGGGCCTAAGGCTTGAAAAGTTGATAAAGCTTGTTCATATAAGTAGAAAAGTTAATTTTCTAATTTTTTTCCTAAGACTTCTTTCAGATTTGCAGAACTGTAGCCTAACACCAGGAAGTTGTATTCAGTGGAATCAAGAATACATACTCAAGGAATATCCTTTCATTATTGTGAGTAATTTTTCCCTGCTGTGCCTAAGTAAACTCCTTTTATAAATTGTTATAAGTACTTCCTTTCATTCTAATCATATAATTGAAGTAGCAACCTCATCTGAGCCAGTCCTAACCTATTACACAGCACAATCACCTTCTTCCACTCAACGCTTGGGTCACAGTTGGAAACACTCCACATATTTTATAACATAAGCATGAAACAGCAGTAGGGGGGAAGGAAGCTAACTTTTTACTAGGCACCTACTATTTTCTAAATCTTATGCTATCCTTACAAATACTATCACATTTGAACAGAAGTGAGAGGGGCAGAGATGCTAATAACTCCTTTTGTATTTCTACTGAGTTATCTCCCATTACAGGCCTCTGAGTCATTGATGGCTAAAAGCAGGTCCCCAAAGCCCCTATATGGTCAACAGGAATCAGAAAGAAAATACATACTCTGAATAGCTCACATTACATGTGTGTGTATATGTGTGTGTATCCTTCTTAACAGTGTGCTACCAAAGGTTTAACAAATAGCTCTCTGAAAAAAAAAATTGCATAAACAACACATATTTAAGTTTAATCTTAAAAAAGAGTTTAATCTTAACATATTTTCCATCACTTTCTTAAGTCTAGACAATCAACAAAACCCTAAATCAAGCTTTAGTTTGCAGTTTACTAATTTCCAATGTATAACAACACTGAAAAAATGAATACTCAGCTCTCTTGTGCTAGTTCAAGCTGGCTCCAAAAGCTCTGGTCCTTTCTTCTTTGACCTTTTTTGGGATATATGCTTAGTAGCGGTATCACTGGGTCAAATGGTATGCAAAATTTAGTGACTTTTGGAATAGAATCCCCAATTTCTTTCCAGAATAGTTAAACCATTTCATAGGTCTAAAAAGAGGGTACCAGTGTATGTGTCCTCCAATAGCTTCTCCAACAATTGTGATTTTTCTGTTTTGTTATTTTTGTCAATTTGTCCAATGTGAGGTGAATTGAATCCTCAGAATGGTTTTAATTTTCATTTCTCTTATTACAACTGATTTGTAGTCTTTAAAAAAATATGGTCACTTATAACTTGCCTTTCTTCCTTTGAGACTTGTCTATTCACCCATTTTGTAGTGGCAAGAAACTGGAGCTAAGTGGATGCCCAACAGTTGGAGAATGGCTGAATAAGTTATGATATATGGAATATTATTGTTCTGTAAGAAACGACCAACAAGATGATTTTAGAAAGGCCTGGAGAGACTTACATGAACTGATGCTAAATGAAATGAGTAGAACCAGGAGATCATTATACATGGCAACATCAAGATTATACAATGATCATTTCTGATGGATGTTACTCTTTCCAACAATGTGATCATTGAGGCCAGTTCCAAAGATCTTGTGATGAAGAGAACCATCTACACCCAGAGAGATTCCTGTGGGAACTGAGTGTGGACCACAGCATAGTATTTTCACTCTTTTTTGTTGTTTGTTTGCAATTTGTTTTCTTTCTCATTTTTTTTCCTTTTTGATCTGCAGCAAGATTATTGTATAAATATGTATACATATATTGGATTTAATATATATTTAACATATTTTGGATTAGTTGCCATCTAGGAGAAGGAGTGGAGGGGAAGGAGGGGGAAATTTGGAACACAAGGTTTTTTAAGGGTCAGTGTTGAAAAATTATCCATGCATATGTTTTGAAAATAAAAAAGTTTAATAAAATAAATAAATAAGTAAATGAAAAGAGATTTGCCTATTCAAATCCTTTGATCATTTATCCATTGGAGAATATTATCCAGGCCAAATAACTATTTGAGATTTATTATAGATTGAGATGTTGACCTATATCCAGTTTCTCCTAGATTGCTTTCTAATTTTCCCAGTTTATTTTCAAATAGTAACTTACTACGTGAGTGGTTTGTGTCCTTGGAATTACTGAACACTATCCTATTGTGTTAACTTCTGAATCCTGGGTTCCTAATGTGTTCTATTCCTCAACTTTTCAATCTTTTATTCAAGGTCAAATTATTTCGATGATGATGATGAAATCTGATACTGCCAAGCCCCTTTCTTTGTTACTTTTTTCAATCATTTCTAATAAGCATCTTGACCTCCAGATGAATGTTGTTATTATTTGGTTTACTTCTACTAAATAATCTCCAAGTAATCCCAATGTGATTGGTATGGCACTTAATAAGAAAATTGCTTTGGGTAGCAATGTTATACTTATTATATTTCCATAGTTGATGAACAATTAATTTCTCTCTAATTTTTTGTTGTCCTTTAATTCTGTAAATAGTTCTGCAACTGCATAAATGTAATTCCTCTAAGTGTCTCAGTTACTGGTCTTCTAGGTATTTCATTTTGTAGTTATTATGAATGGAATTTCTTTTTCTGTCTCTGCTAGATTTTGCTAGGAATATTTCATGGGTTTATTTTATATCCTTCTACTTTTTAGAATTGTCAGTTTTTTAAAATTAGTTTTTAGTTAGTTATCTAGGATTCTCAAAGTAAACTATCATATTGTGTTCTACTTTGCCTGTGATTGTTCCCTTAATGTCTTTTTTCTTATATTACTGCTACAGCTAACATGTCCAATACTAATAGAATAATAGTGATAACAATGAATATCCTGCTACAAATTGCTAGAAATTCACTAATGGCTTGAAACCTATCATATTTAAATTTTCTGAAGTTCCATTCAAGTCCTTAACATTTTTTGTTACATTTCTTTAGTTCTAAAAAAGAGTATAATGATGTCCTCAAGTATTACAGTTTTACTGTTTTAAGTAGCTTTACTCTACCTAATTAGATGCTATGCCTTGGTGCCTATGTAGTAAATACTGATATTAACTCATTATCTCTGGTGCTGTTAAGCATAATATGTTTTTACTATTGTCTTTTCTGATATGATTGTCACTTTTGCTCTTTAAAACTTTCTTAAGGCTTAACAAATTCTGCTCTTTTAATAAAAAATAATTTATTGTATAACACATTGTGCTTGATGCTGGGGATCAAGAATGGCACAATACAGTCCTGCCCTCAAGAAGATTACATTCTAATAGAATTACATTCAAATGGACAACATGGAAATAACTAGGAAGGTAGATAATATGTACAGAGCAGATAACAATAATCTGAAAGCAGAAGGCTAAGGTGGCCCAGAAAAGCCAGCTGAAGAGTCCTTGAAGTGGTTAAGGGAAAGTAAGTGATAGAGATGAGGGGGCAGAATGTTCCAGATATGCGGTACAGCTACTGCAAATATATGGAGATGGGAGATAGAATGTCATATTTAAGGAACCTTAAATAGGCTCATGTAGCTGGGTCATTTTGCCTCCGTATGAATCTTTATGTTTCAAAGGTTTTCCTTCTAAAGAAGATAATTTTAGATTCTGCTTTCTACTTCATTTTGCTATCTTCCTAAATTTTACCACTAAGCTCATCTTATTCACAATTATAGCTTTGATTATTAATTGTTTTTTTTTCCTTCCATTACAATTTCTTCTAAGGCAGATAGGTGGTACAGTGGATAGAGCCCCTAAGCTCAAATCTGACCTTTTGAGGTACTTACTATATGAATCTGGGTAAATCACTTAAACATCTTTGTCTCGGTTTTCTTATATATATAAAGAGCTGGAAAAGGAAATACAAGCCAATCCAGTATCGTTGCAAGGAAATCCCAAAGGAGTCATGAAATGTTGGACACAATTAAGAAGTGACTGAACAAGATACTTTCTATTTCCCCTTCTTTCCCCTTTTAGAGTGAAATTAGCTACATGTAAAATGTCTTGACAGCCTCGAAGGTCCCTTCCAGCTCTAAAAATCTTTGATCTTATGTATCAGTGATCAAGACAATCACTGGGGCCAGAGTCTGACTTAGGAGGACTTTGTTCAGGGCATATACAAGAATTGGGGAAGGAAGAGTTGTACTTCTTCCCCATGTTGGTTAAAAGACCAATATCATTTATGTGAGTCTCACTGACTTGCATGACCTCCTCTTCCTTTCCCTTGGTAGCCCTGCTCCTCAAGAACTTGGCATATCTCTCCTTTGGAATGGCTTCATCTACTCTTACCTCAGACCTGGTAGGTGCACAGGTCTCTTTGGAAAATAACTAATCCATTGACTGTCAGGAGAAAGAATTCTTAGAAACAATTCAGTTCTCGGAAAAGAAGGGCAGAGTCCAAATTGAGATACAATTAAGCATCAACTAGACAATCTGCTGGGATAAAAACCTGGGTTTCTTAAAATAGAGAGCTGGAATCCAAGGTACTTAGATGGATTAGCTAAGGTAGTTCAGTATAAATGTGACAATTTCAACTTGGGAAGGAAAGCACTAAGAATTCATCAGGCTATGAGTCTGGGGACCTGGGGAATTCATCAGGCTATGAGTCTGGGGACCTGGGGAATTGTTCTATTGCAACCAGAGGCCCCAAACTGAAGTCTCTTAAGGAAACTTTTCTACCCATTCTCCATACCAATGTGTGAATGTGATTGTGAGTTGAATCCTCCATCTCTTCCAGACTATAAAGGATATTGACTTAAGCATCCGTCAATATATAGAACTGAGAATTAGAAGCTGCCAGAAATAAATCATTGTCCTTAGGAGAAAGTGAGAGATGTATCCATTAGGCCATCTGAGAAGTCATTTATTGGGGTAGCAACACAATAGTTGAGAAGAGCTTATGCTAAATTTGGATTTAGACACAGTTATGGTTCAATAACAGGAAGATATACAGACCAGATAAAAAAAAGCCAGAGGAAGCTTACTGATTTCAATTGTTTTCAATACTATGCTTTATTCATGTTCCAGATAGAACAGGGTCTCCCTAGAGATATTAGTCATAGTATCCTCACCTCCCCCATACATCAGCTTATAAGAAAAGATAGTGATTAATATGGCTAATTATCGGCATGCTTCTGAACCTGGTTCCTCCAGGTCTGTGTATTTGAGAACTAATAATTGATTCCACCTGCTATTTGTAAAAATCACTTTTCTCTTTCTGAATACTTTAAAAATTCAGATTTTCCCTGTACTGAGCTTTCTTTCTCAGGCAGTCTCAGCCTGCCATGGCATAGAATCCCCATGAGATCCATGTTAGCAATTATGAAAGACCCTCAGAAGTCCCATACCTCTGCAAAAGACCAGAGGGATCAAGACATTTGTGATCTAAAGTATACTTTACTAGATTTCCCTGCT
The DNA here is from genome assembly GCA_023553655.1 of Myrmecobius fasciatus. Taxonomy (NCBI): domain Eukaryota; kingdom Metazoa; phylum Chordata; class Mammalia; order Dasyuromorphia; family Myrmecobiidae; genus Myrmecobius; species Myrmecobius fasciatus. Next base: position 337,215 of record JAJPUD010002235.1, read on the forward strand.
TCCAGCGCCTTCTTCCTCTAATACATATCCTTCATTATTTTCTTTCCACATTGTACTGTGTATCACAGTTAAGCATATATATATATATATTTCTCATTCTACTTGCTTGACTATAAAGTTCCATAAAGCCAGGAACCATATGTGCTACTGATATCATATATAGGTTTTATTATAAATTTGTTTAATTTAATCAGTTGAATTTGTAGACGATAGATTCATAACAAATTCCCAAAAGAAAAGTTATTGTTGAGTTGTGTCTGACTCTTTGTGATACCTTTTGGTGTTTGATAGGCAGAGATATTAGAATGATTTGCCATTCCCTTCTCCAACTCATTTTATAGATGAGGAAACTGAGGCAAACAGGGTTAAGTGACTTACTCAGGATCCCACAGCTGGTAAATGTCTGAGACCACATTGGAACTCAGAAAGATGAGTCTTCCTGACTCTAAGCCCTGTACCCTAACCATTATGGCACCTAGCTACCTTAAAGGAAAAGTTAAAGATATTCATCATATATCTTTAACCTTTTAAAGTTTATTTCCTGGTAGGCAATAATATACTCTCAAATAAAATATTCATTGGTATACATTGAAGACAGAATACTAGACTGAATAGATAACTGGTCTGACCCAATGAGGAATTTCATACATTGTTAGTTCTCCCACAACCCTTTGAGCAAATGTCTTTTTACAATGAACTTCAAAGAATGGAAAACTTCTTTGTAATGGTTAGTCAGGTTTCTGATCTTCCTCTATAGCTAGTGTGAGTATAAAGTTTTCTCACTGGGAAGGGATGTGAAAAAAAGAATAAGCAATTGATTTGAATCACTTTACCTAGCCTTTGAAGTACAGCCTCCTATGGAGTTGATAAAGAGTCTTTATAAAGGGATGCAGAATAACTGCACACCTGTTCAGAACAAGAAGTGAAGAATAGAATGTTATAGCCATTTGAAACATAACACAAGCAATCCTCACAAAACCAACTGTCTTTTGAATGTCTGCATTATCTAGGAAACTAGATAATGTAGAATCAAGATCAATGAACTTTACTTTTCCCCTCAGAATTAGTGCAGAAAAATTGCAAACTACTTTATTGCTTTTTAAAAGGTAGAATTTCAGTGTTTTATATAAAAGGAGAAAAAAAAAGGTTTTTTTACTGGTCACAAATGGGGTGTTGTTCTATGGACAAGTATCCACAATAAAACCTCTAGTCCAGCTAAATGGTCAGAATAATGACCTTGTCTCCTTTGGTTACCTTTTGTTCTAGTTCATTTACATTTTCATGAGAAGCCAGAGTGGATCTGGGGAATGGCTAACCCTAAGTTAGATAGTTGTTTTATTTTTTTAATAGAGGTTATTCTCCACCTATCTAGCCTGTGTTCCTTCCTTTATTTTGAATATGAAGCTAAAATCAAGATATGGATGGATAGGAATCCACAGATATCTCTTTTTTACCACTCCCATGTTGAATGTTGTACACTCAAGATGTATAGTCAATTATGAGTTTGGTATATCTTATTGGAGTGAAGAATATGAATGTGGATGTCCAATCCTACAATCCACATGAATCCAAAACTACAGTGATATCCTGGAAGAGATGAAAGCTATATGCATTAGCTGGGGATCACCGTGGGCCAGTCACAGGGAAGTGCAGTTTCCTATCAGAAAGTATAAACAATATATGTGAACGTGTTGCACTGAGTCAAATTTCTTTGTCTCAGTTGTGCTTGGATAGCTGGTGGCAGGAGCAACTGATATAAGCCATGAAATAATAGCTGATTTTGGGGAGAAGGATTTCAAGCTTCATTCCATATGGGATATTTTGTAGTTAAGATAACAACAGAAATTGGGGCATGCAATAGAGTGTTGTTATCAATATGTAACTGAATCCACACATGGTACTAAGAAGTTCTTGATTTATAAACAAGATAGCAGTACATGATGATTTCAGACATGGGTCAATAAAAGACTCATACTAGTAAGAAATACATTTTACTGGCCCCAAATAGCAGCAGGTGGTCATAATAAAGTGTAGTATATATTGGAAGCCTGATGTGTTGAAAGCAAAGGCTGTCAAATCATGTATCTCAGAGAATGTTGTAGCTTGTATAGACAGACATGTATAGGATTAGTATAAACTTTTTATTCTGGAAGTACATGGGAAAGATATAAGTAACATATTAGTGATGGATGACCATTTCACTTACTATGGACAAGCATATCCAACCAGGAACCAGAGAGTGCTGTGGGACAATTTTTTTTTCTTTTTTGCATATGACTTCCTTGCCATATGGCCCTTTTCAGAATCCACTCTGATCAAGGTAAAGACTTGGAAGGCAAACTTGCTTTTTCAAGAACAAAGAAATTCAGAACCATACTTTATCTACCAATGGTCAGAAAGTTTATATTACCTACTGTTAAATGTCCTAGGGAACTTTAATGTCTAGGTTAAAGACTCTGCAGTTAGCACACAGAATTTTAGCATGTGCATAGGATGCTACCAAGAATGGAAACATATAGACTTTACACTATAGATGCTGATGTTTGGGAAAGAGTTACATTTACCTGTTGACTTGTCCTTTGAATTTTCAGGAGATTGAGACAGTATATCTTTGGCTGAGAGGGCTACTGACTAGCTATATCCCTCCTCAGAAAATTTCTGATGGAGCCAAGTAATAATATGAAGATTCAGTTCATTGTAAAGAACTTATCTTCTACTGTGTACTGGGAGCACACAAACTAATAGACTAATGGAAATCCATATCAAGTGGATAAAAGATGGGCAATCTTGTCTGTCTACAAGATAGCCCCAGAGAACAGTCATGGCTTTGCAAGGGTAATCCATCTCATTAGGTATAGTTCTT
>JAJPUD010002236.1:2352-23302 GCA_023553655.1 Myrmecobius fasciatus
AGGGAGGGGGTGGTGTTTGGGGAGGCGACAAAGAGGGGGAGACCTGGGGAGTGACTTCAATAAATCTGTTCCTCTGGGCGAGTCCAGTGGAGAGGAGTGGGGTTGGGGCTAGGCAAGTGCTCCCACTCCCCTGGAGTTTGGTTTTCTCATCTGTAAAATGGGGTAGTTAGAACACAGAATTGTGAGGAATGTGTTTTTTGGTTCTTTAAAGCACTATATAAATGTGAATTACCACGTAGCTTATAAAGCATCTATTAACCTACTGTGTGCTCGGAACTGTGCCAGGTCACAGATACAAAACCCTCATGAAGAGGAATAACTTTTTACTTTAGCTTGGGGAATAATGTTTCTCTAAATGTGGAAAGTATTTTAAAAATCGAGCCTCACTTAAATTGAGGTTGGAAGAGAGGATGGTTGGTGGGTGCCTAATTAAGAAGCTATGATTTTGTTGGTGTCGATATCTCCGCTATTACAAAGCGGGGATCAAAACCTGGATATGAAGCCTGTCTTCCTGCCTCTCAGTTGGGCACTCTTTGAACCTTGCTGTGCCGCCTTTTTATCTCTCTCCCTAACAGATAATAGAAGCTAAATCAATGTTTGTTGATTGACTAGATTGGCTAGAGACAGCATGACACATCCCTGGATTGAGGTGGAACAAAAATTTGTCCCAAAACCAGGAATCGAGGATCGGTTGAAGGAACTGGGTGGCACTCAGGAGAGCCAGATTTCTTTCCGCGATAGTTACTATGACACTCCAGAGCTTACCCTTATGAAGGCCGACCACTGGCTCCGGCATCGGGAAGGGAGTGGATGGGAACTCAAGTGCCCTGGAGCAGGAGGGAACGCTGGCTCCCATACCAAATACATGGAGCTCACCGCAGAGGCTGCCATAGCAGCCCAGTTGTGTGAGAGGCTGGGGACTGCAGGGCTGGGCACTGAGAGTGTATCAGAGATGCTGGGGCGTCTGGAGCTGCAGGAAGTAGCCAGTTTTGTCACAGAGAGGCGTGTCTGGAAACTGGCACTCTCTGGATCGGGTGATGAAGAAGAGCCACTTACAGTGGATCTGGACACGGCAGACTTTGGCTATGCAGTGGGTGAAGTGGAGGCCCTAGTTCGAGAAGAGGCTGAAGTACCAAAAGCCCTAGAGAAGATCCACAGTCTCAGCTCCTTGCTTGGTGAGGGGTTAAAATATCTGAGGCTAGATTTGAACTCTGATCCTCCTGACTTCACCATCTAACTGTCCATTCCTGATCTGTTATCTAATTCTTCTCATTCCATTTATTAGTAGCTCTGGCAGGATCTGTACTTAATCTAATTTCTTGGAATTTTCAGTTTTCCTGGGTCTCACATATTCTGTACATGTCATTTGCATGTATCCCTCTTTGTCTCCAGCCTTCTATCCTGCCCCTCTTTGACCTCTCTCAAGTTTCCCAAATTTATCCCTTAATTTCACTTCTCTATTTCTAAGTATATGGCCATCATTACTATCTATCCAGTTGCTGCCTCCACTCCCAGATGCTTGTTTTTTACTCAACATCAGTTTGTCATTTCTCAAATTATATTTTTGTCATTATTGTCGTTTTCATTATTTCCCAAATTATATAGAATCTTGGTGTTCCATGTGACATGAGTTAGTCTTTTCTTAGTAATGTCCATAATAATAATATTTACCCTTAAACAAGTGAGTATCAAATATTTATATGACAGTTTCTGGATTTGAAAATTGGCTTATTTTATTCTACAATTTAACCCACTTTTTTTATTCTTAGGGATAATCCAGCCCTGTAAGTGCCATTTATGAGTTCAATCAACATATTTTAAGGCTCAGAGTTCTGTGGCCAAATTAAAAATGTGGATCTAGGCCATTTCCTTTACTTTAAACAAGAAAACAAGGCCCATATGAATAAAAAGCTAGAAAAAGCCCAGGCTAGTATGCCTTTCCACTCAAGCATGGTTTAGCAGAAATAGTCTCAGCTTAGAAAGTAGACCTGAGTCTCTTAAGGAAAGACGTGTGATGTGGTGGGAAGAACATTCCAAAGGTAGAACTCCAGTTTTACTTCCTGTGACACCTTGGTCATATCACTTCCTTCTGGACCTGTTACTTTTATATTAAAAATGAAGGAGATTTGGACCAGGTGATCTCTCACATCTCTACAGCTCTGTGGATATATTTCAAATCCAAGAATTCTCTGCCAAACTAGTTTGGAAAATACTGGGCAGTATTATCACTTGCATTGTCTTTATAACTCTGAAAGGGAGATCTGGACATGTTACATTTGTGATAAAGATTTAGGGTCTCTTCTCATCCCCTTGGTAAGAGGGTTGATAAAAAGGCATTAAGAGCCTCATGTCAGAATACCTTTTGCCAAAGATCTCTCCTTTATTTTCTTATTTAATTTATGCTGTGTTTTTCTACACAAAGATCTCTGTTCATCTCTAGGGGGTAACAGCTATATATAGCCTATTGTGTGTGTCCTATACTAGTCTAGAGAGGATACTCAGCACTCCATTCCATTCATTCATTTGAACAGATATGAACCATATGTGCAACTATGGGGGATACAAAGAAACATATATAGCCTCTGTTCTCAGTCTGTGTCTAATAGGAGTAGAAGTCTCCCTCGCTTTATGTAGTAGGAGCTGTTCCAGGCTGGTGTGGAATTATGAATAATCCTGCCTGTAACTATAGCTGTACCTTTCTGGTGGGTTATCCTTCTTCATTCTTGGATTTACATCTGTGTGTATTTGTGGCCCTGCTTCATTACCAAGCCAATGAGCTCTGGCCTTCTCTAGAAGGGCTTTAATCTTTATCAGGGGACAGAAGCAATAACTGAAATGAGCCAGTTGCTAAAAGGCCTTTCCCATCACCCACTGGATAAGCAGAAAGATTATATTTATTATTTACCTTCAGATATTTTTGTCTGCCTCTGGCAGTTGGGGCAAGAATTGCAGTCCAGAATAGCCTGGCTTGACCTGACTTCAAAGATGAGGGAGGGGGAAGCCCCAGGAGTTGAAAAGGGACTATTTTATGTATCTCACGGAACACTTATAAGGCAAGGGAGGTAGAAGGTTGAAGTTAGAGCTCGGGGGCTTATGCTAGCTATAAAATAGCTTCAGGGCTTGCTGACTGTGTGGCTTAAGCAATGGAACAGGGTGAGAATTGTTTGATTTCTCATGCTTTCTTATAGGAAAAGTAGAGAGGACATTGCTTACCTTTCTCCCCCCTTTTGCTTATAGGTGTGTCACAACAGGAGCAAACACCTGGCAAACTGATTGTATACCTGAAACGCTTTAGGCCTCAGGACTACCAGTGCCTACTGGAAGTGGCTACAGGGAAGAATGATGAACAACAAGGGTCTGCAGCTATAGAGAATTAAACAGCTACGACATGGGATGAGTAGGTGTCATTTGTTTGGGGGCTGGGGAGTGGGAAAGATTGCTAGGGTTAGTGAGGCCCATCTTTCAATTCCCCACCCTTCCTCTTATTCTCTCCCACTCAATCCTGCCGTCTCTACTTCCTTTGCTTTCTTTCCCTCACCTACTCCACTGCCTCCTCCCTGCTCACCTCCTTTCCTTCATCTGTCAGATGCAATCTGTGGGCTGCCCCTCTCCCCCAGCCGCTAAGCAGCCTCCATTGATTTCCGCTCGTGTTTATAGGATTTCCACTTAGCCATGATCAGTAGTTAAGCACAGGAAAATCCCTTGCCGGCCCCCCCTTGGTCGATGCCATTGATTCTGCCAGCGGCTCCTAACCGCCTTACAGCTGAGTTAGAGATGAGGGCAAGCAGTAGGGATTTCCCTAGCTGGGGTGGGGGTGGGGGAGTGTTGGTGAGGGGAAAAGAGATGGAAGGGTCTGTCAGAAAAACCAGTATTCTGATGTCACTAATAGTTGTGTCCTCCTTTGACCCATAATGGTAAATTGGGTCTTGTGTGAGTTTTTGAGGTAAATTTCTGTCCTGTAGTTTGGGACAAAGAAAAAATCTCTGTTTATGGACAGTTTCCAAGGCTCAAGGGTAGAAACCTTGTTCTTGTGAGGCTCCATTCCTTGCTGTCTGTTGTTTTCAAGGGTACTGTCTCCAGAACAGACCTAGACATGGCTTTTTTTCTCCCAAGTTTATTGTAATCCTTCATGGCCAAGGGTGGGGGGAGACCTGAGCCCCCATATCCCAAGCTATTTCTGTAGTAATCATGGAAGTAGAGTGTCACCTACTGGTAGCCCTAGGGAAGCTCCTAGGTGGTCTAGGGGGCCTTCCTGGAGAGGCTCTTGCTCAGGCTAAGGAAGCACATCTGTCTCATCACTGCCATGTGTCTGGGGGGGAAGTCCTTCACCTCAAAGATCTCTTGTACTGACTGTCCAAAGTGGTTGTATGTGAGTTTCAGTCTCATCCGCAAAGGGGCCTAGAAAGGAGAAAACAAAGGGACAGTAATTGATTGTTTTTGCTCCTCCATTTCTTCGTGGCTGCCTGCCCTTAACCATAAGGGTTCCTGGTTCTTACCTTGTTAGGATTGAGGACTTTGAGAACCTGTGTGATGGGAGGGCCTCCCTGAGCTGGAACTGTGTCACCACTGGGTATCTGTAGCTGCAGTTGCAAACTCTAGCCATGGGATTGAGGGGAAAGCAAAGTAAGTCAGACCTTTCAGTTTCAGCAGGCCCCTGTTAATGTAATTGTACCTGTCTGCCCACATACCACTTTTCACCCAGCTCTACTCCTTTAAGCTCTTAATTCTCCCACTAAAATCTGGGCTAGTATTAACCTTGGGCACGGCAGCCTGACATACAAAGTGGGTGACATCACTCTTGGAAGTGTTGATGGCAGTTGCAGTGATCAGAAGCAGGGCAGATATCTCAGGGGGACGAACAAAAGACAGATTTATCTGTAGTCCTTCTCGGTCAAACACCTTTAGACCTGGGATGGGTGCTAGAGTAGGGTTATAGAGAAGAGCTCAGCCTTAGGAGTCTGGAATGGCCATCCAAAGTAGAGAAATAGAAGAGAGTGAGGGAGAGAAAATTCTGGAAGCTCCAGAAAAACCCTGGTATACAGCTTTGTGGGACCACATACCTCTGTATCATTCCCCTTGTGTCAACTTACCTAGGGAAGGAGTAGTAGAAGGAAGATCCAGTAGGTGTAATAAAGAGCCTCCTGGTGTTAGATCTAAAGCAGGAGATGGCTGGGCATCCCCACTGGCACCATCCAGGAGATCCAAGAGGTCTAAAAGGTTTTCAGTCTGGGGAAACCAAAGAAAAGGATCAGTATGAGATGGGGGAAGTAGACTCACATTCTCTCGGCTCTAGTACTTCTGATCTCCTCACCGGGGGCTTAGTGGGAGACTGGCCCTCTCTTTTTGGATTCCAAGGCTCTTCTTTGCCTTCTCCTGCCTCATCATCTTGGGGTCCACCACGCTCCACAAGAGGCATCTTCTCCAAGATTGCTGGTCTGAAGGGAACACAACCCAAGCATTCTGGCTCCCAGGTCTGTCCCTGCCTAACACCTTTCTTTTGGACTAATGGTACATAATGGGGACCAGTTGAGAGAAAAGCTATCTCAGTGAAAATAGTCATGACTATTGGAAAAACAATGAGAAAACTTGTTTTACACTGGGTATGTCAGTGTTGTCTTTGCATTCAAAGAAATATTGTCTGGAAAAGTCAAGAACTGTTAACACAAAATTTGTTGGGGAGAAGATAATAAAAGCATTGGGAAGGACTTTCTGGGTACATCGCTAAAAGAATGTTGGGGAGCCATGGCAGGGGGAACCCTGGGGACAGATTGTTATACCTCATGTGGTCATACTTCCGGAACAAAGCATTGTATTCCACAGCCCTCTGTTGTAGCTCTATATCCAAGCAACTTCCATAGATGGATATTACTTGTCTGATGCGGCTGGAGCATATGATGGGCCATGTGGAGAAGAGAGAAGGGTAGTAGTTACAGTGGCTAGAGGTCTAGTCATCACCCTGTCAGCCCCAGAAGTGAGAGGGGAGGGGAAAAGACTGCCTTAGGGAGTGTTAGAATTCTAACAGTGAAATTGATCTTTGGGGACAGCTAGGGGGCGCAGTGGATAGAGCACTAGCCCTGAAGTCAGGAGGACCTGGGTTCAAATGTGGTCTCAGACACTTAACATTCCCTAGCTGTGTGACCCTGGGCAAGTCACTTAACCCCAATTGCCTCAAGGGAAAAAAAAAGAATTCTATGCCAATCAGCTTAAAGAGAAGAGGCAGGAAGAAGGGCAGGGCCTAGTGGGACCCCAGAGGAACACTAGAGGTGCCTTTCTCACTTGTTGTCTCCTTGGAGCCTGGTGCTGAGCTTCATAAGGGCAGTGAGGGCATAACCCCGGGTAGCCGGCAAGGATAAGTGGGATTGCAAAACCTTCTCTAGCAGTGTTAGCACTTCTTCCTGAACCTAAAAGGGAACAGAAGAGGTCATTGAAGGGATGGCTCCAGGTTTTTACCCCAGTGGGCAACTTCTCACTTCCCTTAACTCTGTTTAGCCTCACCTGCAGGGGTTCAGTTTCCTCACAGCTTCCCGACAGCAGAAGGTCCCCATATTCCCCAATGCACCAGGCAGCTACTTGTACCAGAGGTTGCTGAGTGGAGAGAGGACCAAATCAAGTCACCATATGGGCTCCTCTCTCTCTCTCCTGGCCCTCAGCCCCTGGGCCCCATGTTTGAGACTCTGGGGCCTTTAGAGCCAGGAAAGTGAAAGAAGGGCCTTAGAGCAAATGGTAATTAGGGACTTTATGGCTGGCCTTAAGTTCTGGCACATTGGAGTGGCAGCTTTTCCCCTGAACTCCCAGTGGCCTCTAGTGGTCAAGAGGGAGAGCTGCAATATCAAAATGAATAGAGAGCATTGGGACATAGGATAGGGGCCTGTCTACTCCCAAAGGTAAATGCAGCTTCTTAATTTGAGGAAAAAGTCATTGACTCAGCCATTCTACTGAGGTGGACAAAGATAAAATTGATGGAAGGGGCCAGCAGAAGTGTGATGGCAGTTTAGCAGTGGATTGGAATCAAAAGATGAGTTCAAATTATGGGCTCTGGGGAAAATCACTTTTATCTTTGGCCTTCCCTTTCCTTAGCTTCAAAATGAGGACTAAATGATCTCTAAGGCTCCTCCCTTCAAGCTTTACATTCTGCTGTTTGAGGGGAGAAAGATATATAGGGAGTCAGTTGGGCCTTGCCTTGTAAGACTCTGGGTCTTACAATCTAGCTTGCTTGACACCCCTGCTGTATTGCTGTGTTTTCCTATTAGAAGAAAGGTGAGAGCCTTCAGAGCTGGGACTGTCTGGATTTTCTCTTTGCATTTGCAGTGTGTGAAAAGCATTTAATAAAGGCTTTTTCATTCATTTCTTTATTCACTCACCTGCTGAGGGTATGGATAGAAAAATGGGGCAAGGGAATACATACTTAATGACTGGATCAAGGAAATGACTGGATAATCTTAGGGAAAGGGATAGAGTGAGAAAAGGGGTTACCTGGGAAATGTCTGCAGCCAGGGCATTATATAGCCGGTGAACAGAATAAGTGTGAAGCTCTTCTGCCCCTCCAATCAATTGAGTTAAGTTGGCTACTGCATCATCTCGCACATGGGCACCTGCCTGAAGAGGGTAAATGAAAGAAGAAAAGTCAGTGAGTTAGACTAATACCTTGACTTTTTCCTCAGGATTATCTCTTTCCCCCAACCCTTGGCCCACTCTCCAGTCCACTGTTCTTACTGTGGTCAGCACTTGCATTATAGTATCTATATGCCAGCGCTTTGTTGGGGCAAACCTAGGGAGTAAAGAAAGGAACAGAGTTATTCTCTACATTTCCTACCCAAGAAGAGGAATATTGGAGGGACCAATCTGCATCTCCCATGACCTGAGCACTTCTCACCTCTCTGCAGCCAGTAGGATGCCGGATGCACAATCTGCTCGAAGATCCACAGGGCAGGACTCCAGGAAACCTTGTAGCTCCTGGGTCATGGACCGAATATTAGAACTATTCACAAGAGCCAAGCTCAGTTCTAGTGCCCGCCTAGCAGAATAAACAGAGAATACTTAAACAAATCAAGGTCCCCAAACTCTGTTTTATTTTACTGATTCCTTATGTCTAGTTCCCTCTTCTAGCCTCATCCCAATCACCCCAGATGAAAGTTCTACTCTGCCTAATCCTCCTTCTCGGAGTTCTGCTTACCGACTAAGAGAGGCATCAGGCTCCCTCAGACACTCCACCACAGTGGGCCGATGCCTCTGCACAGCACTGTGATCTGACTGGACCAGTCGAAGCAGAGAGGTCAAGGCCACATACCTGGTGAGTGAGGGAGTAGGAGGGGATAGCCATTATGCTTCTGGAACTGATTCCTGTCAATCACTTCTGTAGACACCATCCCCAAACTAGTCTCTGTGGGACAGGGGCCTGGTGGTGAGGGTAGGTACTAATGGGCAGCATGACTCTGAAGGAAGGCTGAGAGCTGGGTAGAGGACCAGGCACTGGTCAGATACCCTGAGATGATCAGATACTATTACCTGATGTTCTTGTCACTGTTGAGCAGGAAGCGGCCAAGGATGTTGACAGCAAGAACCTGAGGTAGAGGGGAGTGAGGGAGAGGGATTCATGGTATGGGGGAACTGAAGAGTGGAAGTAGGTTAAGGTGAGCACCACTAGGGACCAGAAGAAGGCCAATGTGACTTCTGGGGGGCCGGTATCTGTAATGTCTAGGATTGCAAGGTAGGATCTCCAAAAGGCGAGGGTTGGGGACTGGAGGGAGCAACAGGCATGACAGTAATAAAAGGGGAGTCCCACACAGTACCCGCAGGCCAGAGGCGGAACGGATGTCCACAATGGTGAGCACTGTCTCATACAAGACTGCATTGCCAGCATTACGACTTGTGTCTGTGTTGGTGGCCACCTGAGTGGGTGAATTTGAAGTCAGCACCATCCCTAACTCGGTTTCCCACCTACCCCAATTCTCAGCAAACTTACCTGGGCCAGCATGTCATTCATGGCCTCACTGCTTTCCTCATGGTTTCGGCCTAAGACCCGAAGTAGTCTCAATACCTGAACCTTGGGGAAGGAATCAGAATAAAAGGGTGTTGAATTTAAAGGATTAAGCAAAAGTTAGCACTGAGGAGAACACAGTGAGATAGTCACCCTCTGACCCTTAAGGGTCAGAAGGACCAGGGAAAGACAAAATGGGACTTGTCACCCCTTTCCCTTTAAAATAAACCTAATCTACTTTCAGGATCCTAGAATGGCTTGTAGTGAATAGAGGCTGCTGTGAGCCTAACTTCCCTGCGTCCCTATTGCCCACAACATGACCAGAACCCCACTTTTTTCAGAGTAGTCATTAACAGGTTCTCTTTCTTGCCTCCAGATACAGTAGGGACAGGGGAAAGAGATTATGATGACAGGGTCTGGTTTGCACCTGAAGGAAAGGGTCACTGACCCCAGCCACACTATGCTCTGCTGAATATCCTGACATCACCAGGGTCCGAAGGATCTGTACCAGCTGGGGTACTACCTGGGGATGGGAAAAAAAATTGATATAGGAGCATGAGAATCCTGCATCTCCTTATTCAAACCCTTTTACTATCACTACTTTGTACTTTTCTCCCTTGTGAGTCTCCTGACTCTTGACCCACCTGTCGGAAATGTGTGAGGGCAGCAGGGTTTCGTTCACATAGCTCTGTGATCAATGTAATTGTTCCCATCAGGATACCTGGTTTCAAGGAAAAGGGCAAGGAAGGATATTAAGTCAAATGGAGTCAGAGGAAAGCCTATTTGAAATCCATCCTGCTAACTTGTCTTACTGGGGGGATAATGACCCTCACCTTTCACTTCTGTACCCTGGGCCGTGTCACACAAATTGTTCTTCTATGACCCATATCCAGAGTTGAAAAAGGAGACAGAACAATGTAGGAAGGAAGGGTGGCAGGTTCAGATGATCCTATTAACACTGAGAATAAAGGGAGCTTCTTGAGGTAGGGAGTTCTTACCATGGTGTCGTTCATGCAGCAGCTGGGTACAGGGAGGCAGGAAGATGTCAGAGAGTTCAGGGACCTTCCGGATCATGTGCACTGCAGCCAGCACTGCCTGGGAGTATGGGGAAGGGAAGAAGCCATTATAAGGGCATAGCAATTATCAAGTCCAGATTTGGGAGCAGGAAGGAATAAAAGAGCTTCAAGGAAGAATTTCTTGAAGGTAAATGCATCAGTGTTTCTTCCATCCCTACTTACCTTCTTTCTGACGTAAGGACTGGGCCTCAACAGCAGCCTTTCTACTTCATTGGCCAGGTCTCGGCACATCTCTGCTGAGCCCATGGTGCTTAGGGTACACAGTGCCAACCCCTGCACTGGTTGGGTCCCTTGGCTCAGGTCACTGAAGGGGTCACCAAGATTGGGGAATGTCCTAGTTATTGAGTTCTTCCCTTCCAGACCAGGAAGCAGGTTTATTAGATGTTTCCCATCGGGTCCACCTCCCCGTCTAGATTATGAGACGCCTCCAAATTCCCCCAATATATTTCGTTTCCCTTAACCCCCTCACTTTTTAATGCTGTTAGTTATGAGCAGGTGGGCATCTTGTCTCTCATCCATCAGCAGCATTGCCCCCAGGTAGCCCACCCTTTTGTCTGTGAATCGGGGTGATGCAACCAGCTTCAAGCACTCCATCTATAGGAAGGTAGGAGAGGATGCAAACCAGAAGGAAGAGTGAGAAGAACCAAAGATAATGAAACCTCTTTGTACCTTCCTCCCTATCATTAAAATTAACCTTCTATGGGTGACTATCCAATACAGGAAAAGTGAAATAGTGCCAAAATGGGGCAGGAAATGGAAAATGTGCCCTTCCTTTCAATGTGAATTTCACTAGCTATGAACCTTAGGTTCGTATCTAGGCCTGGAAAAGGCCTGCCTTTGGGATGATTAGGACATCTGAAAGACATTTTACTGATGTGTGTTTACATATGTGAAAAGAGAAGGTTCTTGGGATCTACAGAGGAGATATTGTGGGGATCTTATTCAAGTGCTCAATTAATTTTAGTTCAGTTAATGAAGAAAAATAGGCAGTCCAAGGGATGGGTTTTTAGCTGAAATGGCCTATTCCTGTTGAGGGTATGAGCCTGTGTATGGAGGAAGGGAAAAAAGGGGTCTTTGGGAAGGTTTGAGCTGAGGGGTTAACTCTGGTTGGCATGATTAAGGCACCCTGCTAGGTAAGGCTATGAGTAAAAAGAAATCCCTGGGAAACCTTGGGATTTGGATAGCAGGAGACATCTGGAGTTGAGTACTTCGAATTATTCGGAATTTTGGAGGGAGATTTAATATTTATCATCTCACAAATGGCTTTTTTTTAACCTAAATGGCTGAAAGATTAGCAAGAAATATGATTCTGAAGGTAAGGTAAACTTTTCATTTCTGCTGATGTAGCAGATAGTTTAATGGTTTTTAAATCAATGGTTTCAATTGTAAATATGTTAGGATGTACAATTGCATAGAGTTAATTTAGTAACTACTTTCTCGTGAAGATAAATTGGGATTGCTGGTTTTAGCCTACCGACATGGATTTACAGTAAGGGAGATGAGGGAACCTGGCTGCAGTGGGTACACTTTTGAGGCAGGGGAAGCCTGTGTGTGTAGGGGGGTTCTGGAAAATCTTAGGCTCTGGGCAGCAGGGACAGAGACTGAGGATCACTCAGCTGCAATGGCTATGCTTCTGATGGGGGGGCCTGGGTATGTAGGAGGGGACCCGGGAAGGATGGGTTTCGCTGTGCACAGCAGGGAGAACCTGGAGAGTTGGAAGTGCGAGCACCTCCTGCCTGAGCGCGGTGCCCGAGCCGAGTACCTGTCCAAAGTGGGCGGGGTAGCCCAGCATATGGACGTAGAGGAGCTTGGCCAGCTGGCGGTGGCGCTGGGGGGCGTCGTCCTCGCGGAAGGCGGCCCGGATGTGGGCACACTCCTTCTGGATGACTTCCCGCTCCTGGGCCTGAGTCCTCGCCCCGCGGATCTCCTGGATCAACTCCGGCAGCTTCAGCGAAGGCAGCACCATCCTGGCAGGGCGGGGTAGGGCTGCAGGTCCGCAGGCGCTCCGCAATGGCGGGCGGGCCTCGAGGCAGGGACCTCCTTAGCCCCGCCCGCGCCCCGCCCGCGCCCCGCCCGCCGGGCTACCCTACCACCCACAAGGCCGTAATCCTTTCCATCCCCTCTACCCGCGGATTTCTGGCTCCGCCTTCTTTGCAGGCTTTCCTCACTACGCATGCGCCCTTCTTTGGTCTCGCTTTCTTCTGTAGGCCTGCGCATCCCTTGAGCCCCACCCTTCTCCCCATGCCCCAATTACGCATGTGCCTCGCCTCGCCCTATTTCTCCACTCCGCCCTGCCCCGGCCTTCTGCCCCTCAGTTCCAGTCACCTGTTCTTTCGTAATTTCCATTTCCCCCCACTTCCCACACACTTTGTGCTTCGCTGTGCCTGCAGCCCCTCAGTCCCTCCCGCCTCAGAGATGCTCGCGATCTCCCACTCCTTAGACTAGAATGCCCACGCGCGTGCGCGCACGCACAAGAGCCCACCCACCTCACCCTAGCCTTAGTCTCAGAGGCACTCAGCTTCTGTGCAGGTTTCCTGGTCCCAGACCAGTCAGGGGCGGCTCCCTACCTGGGCCTGCCCCTTCCCCGCCCCACATTAGCCTCGACCCGGCCCGTCCTGGCCTTCTGTTTCCCTGCTGCTAGGAGGAACTGAGTACTAGGCCTGGAATCTAGATGGCCTGAATTCAGATTCCACCCCCAAAAAAACAAAACTAAAGGCGAACTAGCTGTGTGACCCCAGGCAAGTCAGTTAACTGCTACTTGTCTCAGTTTCTTCATTTGTAAGATGGAGACAATAGCATTTATCTCCCAAGATGATTGTGAGAGGATCAAATGAGATAGTTTGTGAAGCGCTTTGCAAATCTTGACGAGTTATAGAAATTATAAATTTATATAAACAAAAAAAGCGCAAATATTATCAGCAGGACCCAACCCCCCCTTCAGCTCTTTTGCACCCCACCCCCAAGTCATATTCCATGCATTTGGCACTGAAGTGAGCAGATAGAACAGAGAGGAAATGATCGTGATGAAGCAAGGGCAGCCTTTAGAGCTGGGGGTCACCAGCTACCCTCTTCTGATTTGTGGGTTCAATCCTCCACCCCCAATTTTCTCTCCATAAGACCTTACTCTTAGGGAACGAAAATTGACTAAGGGTAGAGAAAGGAAGTCTTGGAGTCAAAAGATCTGAATCTGTCACACCTCAAAGGATATGACTGCCCCCCTTTTTAAAAACTTTTTTATTAATATATTTTTTTGTTAAATTTATTATTTTTTTCCTTCAAGACTTGGTGTGAGCCGAAATGTTTGACTTCAATCCCAAATCCACTAAGAAATTTGAAGTAAAGTCTTAGAGGGGAAGTGGGCCAGGTAGAAAATAGACTGGCCAGGAAAAAAAAAAAGAAGAGGGGCATGGGGGGGCATTCCCAGGCATGGACATTCTTTGGGGAATGGGGATAATGGGCAGCTTGCCTCTTTGCCTCATGCAGGGGCAGGGAGAGGCCTTCAGCCTTGAAGGACAGATCCTGGGCACTTCACACCCACCCCCTGCCTAAGGGCCCTGTCATCTGCAGAAATGGCCAATAACAGGGATTGCTCAACTTCAAACCGGGTGTTCCCCACCCCTCTTTCTCAGGGGACTTTTGACTTCTACCTTTCACCCTGCTTCCTGTACATGAGGGTTCCTCTTCCTTTTCAAAGGATTTTGACCCCCAAAGAGATATATCCCCATTTTGATCCTCAGAGTGGAAACCTGATGTGGTAGACAGCAAGTGTGACCGTTGAGTGTCACTGAAGCACTCAGTGTTCTAGGCAACTCTCCAAGACCATAAATTGCAGAGAAGGTGCCAGCCTGCATTGGTAGAGGGAGTTTACTCATCTGGGAGTTCCCTAAACCAACGAAATCACAGGTCTAATTCCTATCCTTATTTTGGCACCTAACCCTATCCTCAGACCTTAACTAAAATTCTTGGGACTAGCTCTATTGTGCTGCCTTTTGAGTCTCCCATATTCTATCTAGTTCCATCTCCCAGAAGTCCTTCCCATTCTACTTCCTTCCCCACCCCCAATGGTAATGGAGCACTGACAGAGGTTCTCCTAACCCCAAACAGTAGGAATGCCTCCCTTGGCCCCTCCAGAACATTATCAAGGCCACAAACAAGTCTAGACCATGTGTAGATGGTGATGGTGATGGAAAATTATGGGGGTGGGGTGGAGAGAAAGGGTATGTGAGGGTTTGGGAGGAGGGGAGATGGATTTTCAGGTGTTTTTTTTCTATTAATTGTCCACCACCCCTAGGGCTGGGGTAGAGGTAAGAACAAGAGTCACCCTGCTCTCCCCTTCAGATCTCTGCCTAAGGGGAGGACAAAGTTAGGCAGGAACCAAGTTCAGTGCTTAGAAATTTGAAAACTTGCCATAGGGTAAGAGATGCCCCCAATATACTCCATTTCTATTCATTAGTCCTGCTTGTCTCCATAGGAACATCATTTTCTTGAGGGGCTATTGGTTACCTTCTCTGGGACAGGAGGAATACTAAAAATCTCCAAACAGATTGTCTGAGATGGAGAGGCAGAAACATAGGGGGTGACTTCATAGCAGCATTGCTGGTGCCCCACTCCTGCAGTCAGTCACCCCTTCTCCAGGTCCCCTCTCCACCTTGCTGGTAGGAGAGGTCTCATATACCTCAACATTGTGCCCTCCCTTACCCTCAGTGCTCACCCCATCCCTATTGAAATTTTGATCCCTAGGAAAGTTAGGAGGGTGTGAATGGTGATGGTCTGACTTAGATTTGTATTTCTCAGAGTGTAACTCTGAGAGAGAAGAGCCCTTCATATGTAAACAATCTAGAGAAAGAGAGAAAAGATACATAAAGCCAGAATAAGGGAGAAGAAAGAGAAAGTAAGAGAAAGAAGAGGGAGTAGAAAGTAATAAATGGGAATAGAAAAGGAAAGGTAGAGGAAGGAAGATGAAAGATGGAAGAGAGAAAAAGGCAGGTCCAAAGGGAAGAGGACATGAGAACCAGAGTCATAGACTAGGGAGAGACCTCAAGTGAGGAGCTGGGAGAACAGGAATGCCAGGCTCAGATCCAGCAGTGCCACAGCTCCTACCACCAAAGGGTTAGCAGCTCCCTGGAAAAGGAAAAAGGAAAGAGCGTCATATTCAAATACTTATTGATCCCATTGGGGACTGACTCATTTAACAAGATAGGACCTGGTCTGAGGAGGGCAAAGCTAAAAGTGCCAAAGTCCCTTTGGTTCCAAGAAAAGCTAGAACTAAGTACTAATTCTGGGTTTTTCACAATATCCTGTCTCTCTTTGCTAGGTCACACTCCTCTTCTCCAGTATCTTTGTGTCTGTGTACCCCAGCAGTCCCCATCCCCTCAGTTCTCACCTGGCTGCATTATTCTGAGACATTTTTGACTTCTCCACTATACCCCAGGACTCTCAATTGTTGGGATAATCTCATCATCCTGAAGGATCTTGGTCTTCTTCCTCCTCACTCTAATTGGAAGATGGGGCCAAACTCCAAACCTCTGTTTAAGGAGCTCTCCTTTTTCACCTGGCAGTACTACTTTGGACCTTCTCTGACTGACTTATTCCACCATGCCTCAAAATTGGGTACCTTCTCCCTCCACCCCATTTTAAAATTTCTTTCTATGTTTTGTCTTACCCCATTATTCTGTAAACTCTTTGAGGGTAAGGATTGTCTTTCTCTTTTTATATTTGTATCCTACTGCTTAGCATAGTGCATGGCACATAATAGATGCTTAATAAATGTTTACTGATTATTGATTATCCCCAACTTTTTAACCAGGCCAGTGTGGCAGGTAGTACATGTGATGACTAAAGAGGATGTGGTTTCTAGGAGGTAGAAAGTAACTGGAGTCTATCTATTCAGGAGTCCTGGGAAAAACCCTTCCCTTCCTTCTATCCTGCTGCTTTCTGGGAAGGAGGAGGAACCATGGTAGGGAGGAAGTTTCTCTATTATTTCTGGGCTAATAAATTGGAAAGTGTATTAGGAGGGATGAGAAGAAACAGAAGGACGGATGAAGAGTCTGAAAAACTCTGCTGAGAACTTCATTGTGTCAACTTGGGCAAGTCATTTGACATCCCTCACTTTCAAAGAACAGAACTTTAGCTCTGAAAAAGATATTAGAGATCCTTTCTATATAGCAAACATTTTTTTCACATGAAGATACTGAAAAATTGGGGAATTAAAAACGGTAAGAAATCAAGAAGCTAAAGTTAATTCTAGGCTCCCAAAGCCAGGAGAAGAAAGACTAGATAAGAAAGACAAAAAGATATAAGACTCAAAGGGAAGAAGAGGAAGGTTTGGGGTGGAGTAGAGGCTGAAGGTATGGAGTAAAGAGAATAACTTACCCTTTGGGCAGGCTCTTCTGTGGCACCAGGCTCCTCTGGTGCCTCTGTTAGGTTCTCTGCCTCCAGAGCCCTTCCAGATGTGCCCCTTGGTATGGGGATGACAGTAGGCTCAAGCCCTGGTTCTAGGGGAGGCTCTGAGTGGGGCAAGCACTCCTCATCCTCTCCTTCTTCTCGAAGACTTCCAGAGCTGTCACTGGAGCCCCCAAGGAGGGGAGAGCCATCGCAAACCCCTGGTCTCTGTACCCCTGCCTCATCCTCAGCCTCATAGCCAGCTAGCTCTTCTCCAGGTCCACTTGGGCCTCCCCACTCCTCTGGCCAAGATTTGGGGCCAGAGAGGTGGCCTCCATCATCCCTAGAGGGCAAAGGACTATGGTGGGTGGGGTGCCTCCAGGGTTGGCAGGGGGAGGCAGGACTGCTGGGAGGCTCCGGAGTGCCCTCAGAAGGGGTCAGTCCATTCTCATAAACCCCAGGGCTGTCGCAGTCAGGCAGCTCTGTGTCAGTGCCTTCAGAGTCCTGCCTGGGTCTTCGGCCTGGGGCAAAGGGGATGAAGAATGAGGTCACAAATCTATATTGGGGAGGTACGTAAAGGAAGTTATAGCCTTTGATTCCTGAGCCTAACCCCATAATCTTTCAAATGAGATATTTGTAAAGCCTTTAGCACAGTCTCTGATACATAGGAGGGACTATATAAATACATATTCCCTTCTTTTTTCTTGAATTCTCCAAACTTTCCTGACATTATCCCCTGGATTCCTTGGTTCTATCTCACATAAATTTAACCTCATTTTAGAATGCCCCTTATTTCACTTTATCCCCCCAATCTGTTGATTCTATCTCATATGATCCTCTCTCCTGACCCTGATCTCTCATTCCATTGACTGACCTCATTTATCCTCTCAAAATAGTCACCCCTAATTTCCTTCCAGGGATTCTTATCTCCATTTTCCTTTTTTCTCCCTAGCAGTCTCCCTCCATTGAAACCTTATGCCTTGTCTCTGGGTTCTCAAGGCCATGATAGAGCTTTAGGATACCACCACCATCACCATCCCAGGGCCCTTCACATCTCACCTGGTGCATCCAACATGGGTTGCAGGTCCTGGGCCATCAGTTTGGCCATTCGAGCTGCTTCTACAGCTTTTTCTGCTGTGTTGCTTGCTGCTACTGCCTTCAAGAGAGCATCTGCTGCCCTGCCAGAACCAGGGACAGGGTGTTAGTGGGTCTACCTAATACTTCATAGCTCCCAACTGACCCTTTCCTACCTCATGACCCAATTTCATCCTGTGAATCCTAGGTGGTGACACTCAGTTTACAGCATATCCTCCCAACATTTTCCTATTCCTAGTCCACTCTAACTAATCAATCAATCACTAATCAATCTGTTATGATCCTTCTCTCTTATACATTCTTAACCACTCCATCCTAGAGCAGATTCTCTGCCTTCCACTTGGCAGTGCAAAACTTACTTTGATCTTCTTGTACCTGACCTTTGGTATAGTTATTAGCACACTTTCGAATTATTATAACACTTCTCTCTCAATTCCTTTATCTAGTAACACTTTATCATCTCCAGCCTCTTGGACTAATCTTTGTTCCTCAAAGGACTCCTCTTTATTAGTCCATCCCTCTTTATCCTTCCTCCCATTATGAAATCCCTCCATATATTAGCACATCCTTCTCAAAAATCACAGTTCTGTGTTGGGGAAGCATTTCTTCTGCTATCAGCACCCGACCTCATCTCCCCCCAGCTATTATCACCCTTTTTCGAATGGTGTCATCACACCCCTTTCTCTATTATCACACCCCCTCTGTGCTTTCCACAACTACCTTTCCCTCTTTGATCATCATGCTTTTCCCTATGCATCACACAGTCTTCCTCTACAGAACATTGTGAAGATTTTTAGAAACAAGTGTGTCCTTTCGGTGCTGTTTTTTTTACTGCCTCCACCCCACCCCACATTGTCCATATTGCACAAAATTCACTATTTCTTCTTACCAT
The DNA here is from genome assembly GCA_023553655.1 of Myrmecobius fasciatus. NCBI lineage: Eukaryota > Metazoa > Chordata > Mammalia > Dasyuromorphia > Myrmecobiidae > Myrmecobius > Myrmecobius fasciatus. The sequence goes on from JAJPUD010002236.1 coordinate 20,774, forward strand.
ATCTTCACTATTACATGATAGTTACAATTCCTATCTTTTAGTTTAGTCGCTTTTCTATTACACTCTTTCTTGTATCATATCCCTTCCTAGTTTCAAAAAATATGCTTTTCCAGCATTCTGGAATTAATATCACATACGGGTTAAAATCTTTATCATTCTATCAAACCATCTCTTTTTTTTTTTTTTTTTTTTTACCATATCCCCTCTTTGTTTTTTGCTCTCTCTGAGCTCTGCTGTCCTTTCCCTTCCTAGGTATGCACTCTCTCTCATGTATTTTCTTGCAGCCTTTTTTCTGTTATATATCTTGCCTCTATATTCCCCACCTCTCCTCACTTTCATGTGCACCCCCTCCCCTATACTTTCTTGTCACACCATTGCCCCTGGTTACTCTGTTGCAATCTAGTTTTTGTTGGTTTATGAGATTGAGGGTGTAGTCTTGATGATAGAGTCCTGGGAGGAGACTCTTAATCTGTGTGTTCAGGCCTAGGCTTCTGGGGCTACCTGGGAGAAGCTCTACTGTTAAGGTTCCCTTGTTTCCATGGAATCCAACAGCCAATCAGAGCTGCCAGTCCTGTTGCTGGGGAGACCAGCCAGCCTCTTCCCACTGCCTTGCTAGCCATATACACAGAACAGTTGTTCCTGTACTATTCAATCCCCCATTCAGCCTTGGGCCTTCTCTGCAATTGGTAAGGAGCCAATGCTCAAGATATTGACTCTGTTATTAGAAAGCCCCTAGTACAAGAACAGGTACACAATGGCAAGTATGGAAAAACTTGTACACTCACATAGAGATGTGAATATACATGTAGATACCTATCTATATATCTACACCAATATTCTTATTCATATATGCAATACACACTCTATTCAGTGTGTCCTTTAAAAAAATCTAATATACAAAATTCAAAACATTTGAATCAGAAAAAATTAAGGAGTTATAATTCTTAAAAATTCTTAAAATCAAAAAAGGATTTTTCACTTTCTGATAGGATTCTTCATATGTCTTTTTAAACAGCAAGATCTCTTGGAAGGCTGAAAATATGATTTGATTTGTAAGAAATCATTTTGCACACAGTTTTTCAGGAACTTCATCTAAAGGCTAAAGGGAGGTACAGGAGATAATGCAGGACCACACCTTTACAGATGAGTATGCCAGCTTTGATCTTAAGGGCAGGTCTGAAATGATGTCAGATTTGTCAAGTTAGAATGTGATTAGAAAAGAAAATTGCTAACTAAACTATGGGCCTATCCTTTAGGTTCATGCTGTTTCTAGTCTCAGAGACCGTTTTGGGGAAAAAGAAGAAAGAACTTGGAATATGTCAACAATCTATGACAATGAATATGTCAATGAACTATGACATTTCTGAATCTGTTACAACATTGATATATACTTGCGTGTATATGTAGATATGTGTCTGTATATATACATATGTCTATATGCATAGATAATTACAGGTGCACATAATTATATGTATATCCAAGGACCCATAGATGTACACCCTCCCCCACACACATATGCACCCATACACACTGACACACCCACACCTGAAGACTCAAATTCAAACAAAAATCACAGGGTTATAGGATCATAGACTGTGAAACTTGAGAAAGCCTTAGGAATCATATTTTTCAACCTCCTCATTTTATAGATGAGGAAACTGTGGCCTAGAGAGATGATGCTCAAGTTCATATAGTTGGCATTTGAATCTGGGTTCTCTGATATATGTGTATATATATATATATATATATATACATACACTTATATATATATATACATATATATGTGTGTATATATATATATATAAATATAGGTACACACACACACACACACACACACACACAAGGATTACACATTGACCCCCTACTCAGTTTATATAATTTTTCCTTTCACTCCTTTTTGTCAACTGCATCCTTTTTTCCTCCTCCTTCTCTTACCTCTTCCTTTTTCTATCCCCCCCTCCAGTCTCCTCTCCCCCTCAAGTGTCTCTGTGTTGGTTCAGACTCCATAACTTCTCAGGGTCTTGCCAGGCTTTATGATCTTAAGCCATGTCTGTTTCTTGGACCCATTCCCTCCTCTATGGTTGTTTTCCATTTTTTTGGACCCTACCTGGCAGCAGCAATCTCCTGGCGCTGGCGGGCTACACTCACTGCCCGATGGGCACCTTCTACTGCACGATCCACCTTTTCCTTGACCTTACCCCTCCTCAGGGCCAGGGGTAGGAGGCTACGGACCCGTCCACCTCGAACCAACCGGTTGCGTTTATACTTGCCCTCCTCTCGAGAGCCATCAGGGCGGGTGGTACGGCCATAACCATGCCTCCGGTTGCCAAGCCATTCTCCCTCATAGCGCAGCCCATTGGAACGCTGGCTCACTCCATAGCCACTGCGCCGGTCGGCCCTCCACTCCCCTGCATACACTTCAGTAGCAGAGCCTTCAATAAGGGCTGGAGGGACAGGGGCTGGAGGTTCACTGGCCTCAGAGCCTGGAGGCCCTGTGCTGCCCACCTCGCTGCTCACCTCACTCCTCAA
>JAJPUD010002236.1:23702-59049 GCA_023553655.1 Myrmecobius fasciatus
GGGCAGGTAGGGAGGTGAGTGGCCCAGCTCACGCCCTGGCACCTCCATCAGAGTAGGTCTCAGTGCCGTAGCCGTCCTGGAAACCGTCCTTCCAGAGCCCAGCATAGCGGAGTCCCGAGGCACTCTCCCATACACCTGTGGGCCCCTTCAGCCCACCCATCCACTCGCCACGATAGGTCCAGCGGCTCTTCTGCTCCACGCCCAGCCCGTCGCGCTTTCCCTGCTGCCAGTGGCCTTGGTAGCTGTGCCCACCAGGCCCGGTAAAGACACCCAGGGACTCGAAGCCATGAGCCCAGCATCCACTGTACTCTCCCTGGGCCCCGGGCCCTGTGCACACGCCATAGCCATGTGCTCGTCCAGCCTCCCAGCCCCCCACATAGCAGCCGCCATCATCAAAGTCGAACTTGCCCCCGGGGGACATGCATGTAGTTGGCGTGGCCTCAGCCTCCCCACAGCTCAGCACATCCTGGAGGGCCAGGGAACTGGGTGAGGGTGTGGGGCCTGGATCCTGGTGGGTGAGGGGCTGGGGGAGTCAGACTGGGGCCAGCTGCGTGTGCCCCAGGATGGGCAGACAGGGGTGGGCCCTCATCCTGAGAGGCTGGCAGGAAAAAACAGAAAGGGAGAAAGAGACTAAGTGAACACTGCTCCATCCTTCCCCCCTTGCTGGTCTGGCTAGCATCAGTGTCCCCCTCTTCCATGCATTTTCTCCAAACAGTGCCACAAGGTTTTAGGGGAAACCAGGGGATATCCCCATCCACACACTATCCTCCTCCCTAAGAATTTTCCCTCCTATGATAGGGACCCCCAATCCTTTTACCCCTTTCCCCATGCCATCCCTCACCACCTCCTAGAATTTCCCACCCCATCTTGCATCTTTAACAAGAAAATTTTCATTTCCAGCCTTCAAGGGGTGGGTGAGGACAGCAGCTTGGGGAAGAGGTTGGGGAGCTCCCAGAACCAGTGCTCCACCCCCTCCCCAATTGCTGCTAGCACCCCATCGCTCTTTGGCTTCTCTCTGAAGCCAACCCGGGGGGGAGTGCAGTGGGGGAAGGTTGCTGTCAACTGGCCAAGGTGGGCAGGGGGTTTGGTGGGGCGGGCCAACTCAGGGCTAGGGGAGGCACTGCAGGGGAAAGGCAGGGGGTGGAGACAGGCAGACAGGCAAGGAGAGGGGCCAGTTCTACTCACCATGTGGACTGGGGCTCAGACTGCCCCCCAGGCGCAGCGTCCATGGCAGGAGACCCCCGGTCCCCACCCCACCCCAGCCAGCCACCTCCCCCTCTTTTCCGGAGAGGCTTCCCTAGCCCAGGCAATAATCCTAGCCCAGAGCAGCAGGACTGGCTCCCCTCTCTCCCCAGCCACAGAGGAGCAGGCTGGTGGGGGGGCGGGGTGGTGGCAGGGGGTGGGGGGGGAGAGATGGGAATTGTGTAGGGAAAAAATTTGTCTCTGATGGAGACAGGGAATCAGAACTGGGCGGGATGAGGGAGGGGGCAGTCGTAAGGGGGGGTATTATTTTTAGTTGTTTTTTTTCCTTCTTATGGTTGGGGGAGGAAAAAAAAAATCAAAATTCCGATCCCATCCCAGCACAAATCAATGTTTGCTCCATCACAGCATCACGGGGAAGGCAGGGCCAGGGCCAGGCAGATTTAAAGGGGCAGGAAAAGGAGAGGAGAGGGTTGGGGATAGTATGAGATGCAGGGGAGAAGGAAAGACTGTGGTGGGAGGGAGGGAAGGAGGAGGCAGAGACAGAAAGAGACAGACTCCCACCAATGCCACCAATGAGTGGGAGGAGGCAGTGAAAGGAAGGGAAGGAGAGGCACAGAGGTACCCAGGGCTGGAGAGCAACCCAGAGAGAGAGGTGTGGGATGAGGCAGAGAGGAGGGGAGAGGGGGAGGAAACTGAGAAGAAGATGGGGAAGCAGGAGAGAGACAGAAACCAGTGGGGGGTGGGAGGAACAGGCAAGGGTGTGTATGGGGAGAAATACAAAGAGAGATGGAAGGAATATGAGCTAACACAGAAAAGGGAGACAAGGACTGTGCTGGGGAGGGATAGAGGGAGAAAGAAAGGAACAATACAGGGCGGGAAGAGAGAAGCAGACGAAATTTCAGGGAAACGGGGACTGAATTGGGAGTGGTTGGGTACCAGGGGATTATTTTGCCTTTCAGCTCTCCAGAATGCAGACTGCAGGGTGGGAGGAGAAAATTTAGCTCTTTGAGCCCTCTGTAAAACCTATCCAGGAAGCTTTGGAACAGGGATGTGTGGGTCTCCTCAAGGCTTCTTTATTATTCCTCCTAAAGAGGAATAGAAGCAGATCCCTTAGGCCTAGGTAGGAGAATGAAGGCCGGAGTCCCGACCACCTTCCGCGACTCTCCTACCCTTCCCTTTTCTGAGGAAGTTCAGATCTGAGCTTTCATGGCTCCATAGAATCTTGCTTTCTCTAGCATTTGCTGCTACATCCTCTGGAGGTGGGGTGGGCTGGGGTCCAGAAGAAGTGTCAGGAGGGGAAAGAGTTTGTGCATTATCATGGAGATACTATCTTTATCTGGAACCACTTCTTTTTCCTCCTGACTCCTTTTTTCTCTGGTCCTCTCCCCCACAAAACAAAACAGGGGAAAAAAAAAAAAAAAAAAAAAAAACCTTGACAAATGCATACTCTGTGTACCAGATAACAGAAAGGCAGGGACAGATCAGATCCTGAGATGCAGACAAGGCTGCACAATACCTCCCCCACATACCAGAAACACCCCCAGAGGGGTTCAGGTACACACACCCTGAATATGTCAGCACATAAAGGGTCTGCACACTTAGGTGTGGTCACAGACAGACAGACAGACCCACTCTGGCAGGCACATACAGCAGATGTCCCCAACCCACACAGAAACATAATGATGCATCCCTATCTACTTATATTCTGTTCTGTCTAAGCCTTCTCCACATAAGGTGAGAGGGCAATATGTTCAAGATGCAAGCAACATGTAAAAATGCAAATATACTCAGGCATTTATGGTTTCAGAAACACGGAATTTTAGAGCTGGAAGACACCCAATCCAGGGATGTCAAACATGGAGCTCACAGGTAGCAGTTTTAAGGGCTGCCAGAGCCAAATTAAAATATAATTGGGAAATAGTTAACAAAAAACAAAAATACAATAGAACATAGATAACGTTTCATTTAAAAAGTTTAAGGCCACATGCTCTGTGCAGTTCCTTACTATGCATTAGTGGCTTAAATGCAATTTAAATGTTACTGCAGATAGTACCCTCTTAATTTATCCATCAGGAAACAGGCTGGGGAAGGGTGGGGTGGGGTCACTCAGCCAGTTAGTGCGTGCAGAAATTAGTCTAGAGTTTGGCATTCCTGATGTTTAGTCCAGTGCTTTTTCAATTATGCCTCGCTGCTCCTCATATTATTTTTTAATTATATTTTATTTTCAAACAAAGAATAGACTTCTCTCCATCCCACCTCCTTTCCCACAGCCCCATAAAGGAAGCAAGAAAAAAACCCTCCTTATAATTATGTATTGCCATTCTTCTCATGTTTTCTCTTTTCCTTTAGTAACTTGGAGTGGAGTTTGCATCTTCTGTCTTCTTTCTCAAAGCTGGAAGCCAGAAGTACCCAAAGCAATTCAGCCCTTAAGAATCCCGAGGAAGACGGCTGCTCCCATCGTCCCAAAGGGGACTGGTCCTGGGGAGTCCTGAATGGGGACTCAAGGAAGACTCACTTAGAGAGTCCCCAACGAGCCTGGAGAAAGCTGGAGCTCTCTGCCTATCATCAGTTCCTTTTCTTCTCTCCCAGAGGTCAGAGAGAGGCCTACCCTCATGAACTTTGGGACTGGGATTAGAGATTGTATCCTCAATATTTAGCACAGTGCCTGGCATATAGTAAGCACTTAAAGGTTTTAGAATTGAATCAAATGGAATAGAAGAGAATTTTTCTTATTTTGCATAAGTTACACTTGCTGGTGGCTGCTAAGTGGTGTTTGATCCTGACTGGCTTTTCGGGTTCTCAAATTCTTTCTTCCTGACTGCTTACACTATTTTTTTTCTTTGACCTGGTATTCTGAATTTTGGCCATGAGATAAGGAATTTTTGTTTGGGGTTTTCTTTCAGGAGAAGACTGGTAAAGTCTATCTCCACTTTCCCCTCTGATTTTAAGAGGTCTGGATAGTTTTCTTGTAAGTTTTCTTTAAATATAATGTCTAAGCTCTTTTTTCTGGTCCTAGCTTTGAAGAAGTTTAATGATTCTTAAATTTTTTTTGCCCCATCTGTTTTTGCTATGAGACACATTACATTTTCTTCTATTTTTTAGCCCTTTGATTTTTTTTTAGGATTTCTTATTGCTTCACAGAGTCATTGGCTTCAATTTGGTCCTTTGAATTTTCAGGGAGTTTGTTCCTTGGGCAAGACTTAATGCTTCTTGTGCCAAGCTGTTAATTCCCTTTTCAATTCTTCCATGACTCTCATTTATTTTCATTTTTAAGCATTCTCATTCCATTAAGATTTTTTTAATTAAAAAAATCCTTAGTTCATCTCTTCTAGAAATTCTAATTGGGTTTATGACTATGCTGTGTTTTTCTCTGAGGTATTGTCTGTAGATGTTTGGGAGTCATTCTCTTCTGCATTTATGACTTGAGCATCCCTGCCACCACATTAGTTCTTTATGGTGGGGTTCTTTTTTTGTTTGCCCATTCTTCCTGCCTACTTTCTGACTTCAGCCTTGATGTTTGGGCTGAGTTTTGCATCACTTCTGAGGGAAGGTTTGGGCTGGTGCCCTTGAAGCTTTCTTAGGAGTATTAAATGTTTTGTCATTCTCATCTCAAGTATAGGTTGGAAACCTGCAAACTTTCATTGCTCCCAAAGTGCTCTGATCCAGGATAAAGACTGATTGCAGTCCTCCTGCTCTTTTCTTTGTACCTTCCAGACCTGGATTTGGGTCGGAGCAAGAACAGGCTGCTGCTGGACTTTGCCCCTGTCAACATGTTTTTGTTTGGAGGTGACTTTGGATTTTCAAATAATCATAGAGATGAAAGGGACTTTTGAAGTCATCCAGTCCAGACTCCTGATTTTATAGATGAGAAGTTGAGGTCTAAGAGATGCAAAGTTACTTGTACAAGGTTACACAGATATGAATTTGCAGAGTCAGTATTCTAACCAAAGTCCTCTGACCTCCCAACCAAGACTTTGTTTTGCTCTGTACTGCCTGGTGATGCCTGCATAAACCCTGCAAATCCCACCTAATTTTAAAATCTTCAACTATGACCCAGCAATTATACACATATTTGTCAGAAGCTAGCCTAAATTCAGGAAAGCTTGTCATCAGAAGGTTGGTTACAGGGTAATGAATTTTTTTTGACTCCACAATTCATGAATCTCTTCTCTTTACCAGTGAAAGGAATACATGCATTGACAAAGTTAGGTTCCTACTAGTGTTATTTATCTTTTATAATAGAATATTTGTAAAATGAGTGAGTTAGATTAGAGGATTTATAAATCCTTTTCATTTAAAAATACATAATCCTATCTATGATCATTGGACAATAACTGGACAATGAACTAGTCCCAGAGTTCAATTGCAGATGGATATTGAGCTGGATCACATTTGGGAAATTTCAAAAGTATTTTCAGTTATCTCAAACTTCTTACTTCCATAAAAGCCTACTTCTGCAATATTCATATTTTCCTGTTGCTGCATGAACTTCAAATTATAGAATTCTACTGTCTCAGAAGATTCAAAATTACAGGTAACTTTAAGGGTAATAAAAAATGTATGGTGTGTGTACACAACTAAGGGAATAATAGATTGAATTCTGGAGAAGATCTGAGTTAAAAATCTGATCTCAGATACTGTGTGATTCTGGGCAAGTCTCTATGTACTTCAGTTTTCGACCTGTAGAATGGGGATAACAGCACTCACTTCCCAGGACTGTGAGGATGAAATGAAGCACTATTTGTAAATGCTACATAAATGCTATTTATTACCATTAACCAGGGTATGGTGTTCTATGAACAATAAATTGCATGAGAGAAGTAGGGTAAAGAAAAGGATATAGGCAGTTCATGAATTGTGGATTAGAGACAACAAATAGACAGCCTAAAAGTACCTTTGAGATATGAAGATAATCAGAATACAAGTCCTGGCTTTTGGGATGGTTCTTCTGTGAAAGATTTATGGAAAGACATGGACAAAAATCACCTGGTATGAGAAGGCGTGGAGGGCTTATCTTTCTAATAGCAGGAGTATCCATAGGGATGAAAATACCAAGCCACATTCATGAATCAAAATATAACGACACAGCAGCTCTCCTTTGTGTAGTAGAGCTTCTCATGGTTTACACAATACGTCCTCAATCAACATTATGACACTTATAGTTCTAGTTTTATTGTGCCCCTTTTTTGGATGAGAAGAATGAGGCTTGGAGCAGTTAAGTGATTTACCATAGCAGAGTCACAGAGCTATTGTCTATACCAGGACTTAAATCAATCAGCCAGCTCTTCGACAACAAGCTCAGTGCTATTTCTACTTCATTTACTCTCTTGGGAGCAAGAAGGTCTCTGATAAGTACCAAGTATTTTCATGCTTCCCAGCTCCCCAAATCTGGGTTCTTTTAATTGGTGACAGATGGACTTGCCAGCTCTGTAAATTGGACTCTGAGAAGTCTTGGTGGGTTTTATTGCTTCTCTACTCTTGGGGGACTACTGACTATCTCTCTAACTTCCCTCCAAAAATTCCCTTCTCACATTCCTTAAGTCTTGCTTTTACCCAGGAGAAGAAATATCCAAGAATCAAGTGCACCCAGGAGAATTCCTGGTAACTCCTCAGGAATTAGCCTGGTGTTGGGAATAATGTGTCTCTTGGAACTTGGCAGCCCCAAGGAATTGAAGATGTGTTCTCTTGATCCTGCTTAGGACTAGTGAACCAAGAGCATCAGGGAAAGAGTGGTGGGAACCGCCCTGCACATCCTGGCCTTATTTCAGGGGTGGCCACCAGATGTCAGAATGGGGCCAAAGATTTCAAAGGCCAGCCATTAAAAGTGGAAAAGACCTTAATGCAGAGTGCGCAGCCTGGCTGGAGCCAGCCATTGCATTTTCCAAGCTCTACTTCTTCCCCAGAGATAGGGAGGACCTAAGGAATGCTTCCTCAATTCCCCTTAATTCTGAGAGTCGGAGAATCTTCTGGCTGCCCACCCTCCACTACCAAACCATCCTAGCTCCCCTCTGCTTTTAAGTAGATCTTTTTCTTCCCCAAGTCAGACTGACAAGAATGTCTCCTACTTTTTCCAATAAATCTGACTCCTACAGCAAGTGTAGATATATTTGTCAGGAGCACCTTAGCCTAAATTCAGAAGGGTTTGTCACTAAGTTGGCAGAAGGGTAATGAATTTATTTGGGGGCCATAAAATTCATGAATCTCCTTTCTTTATCAATGACACATTTACAGTTAAGTTTCTTCAAGTATTATTTATGGTATTTACCTTTTATGAGAGGATATATTTATAATGTAATACCATTTATATATATACTATAGAGAGGGGATAGGAGGGCCCCTAAACTCCAGGACCTTAACCACTTGTTTGGCACTATCTCCCTTTGTCTCTCTAGTGGAGAAACAAAGTGGATGAAAAACACATTCCCCACATTAGAAAATACAATTATACAGGTAGCCCATTAAGACAGTCCCTGAATATTTTTCTGACTTTATCAGCCCTAGACATGAGAGTTAGATATATTGGGGAAATTGGGAAAGACACTTATATGTCAGCACTGGGGGATATAAAGAAAGGAGTAAGAATTCCTTTCTAATTGGGGGAAGATAAGGCATAAAAAGAATCTGAAAAGGTTGGGGAGGATTACCTTGATTAATGGCATGATGAAGTATTGTAGCTAGGAAGAGAAATATCTGAGTAGGTGAGAATTTCAAAGTTGATCTCATGTCACAAAATGATGAATTTCCAGAGATGATAAAGTCTCTTCTGGCAGACTAGAGGAACTTGGAGATTCTTCAGAATAGTGTTTCCAAATGTATGAAATAAAATAAGATTATAAAGGAAATCTATTATATTGAAATATAGTTAGCAAATTAATTTAAAAAAAATCTTCACAGACTCCAGATTAAGAACTCCTTTCCTAAAGTAAATCAGGCCTGGGAAGTAAAAGAAATAAGACATGAGCTCTAATAAGAATTGTATTTGCTTGGGGTTTTGTTGCTTATTTTCTCTGTGTTATATTTTCATTACAAAGACCCTTTGCTGGCACTGGGTGCAGATTGGCAAATATGCTTCCTATACATAGTTTTGGATTGCAATTACAGAGTAGAGAGAAGTGCTAACATTTGTGGCTGCAGGGGCCCTTCCAAAGTAAAGATCAGAGCATGAATCAGGAGAGTAGTGACCATACCTCTCCTCAGATCATACCACCATGAAAGCACTGAAAATGTGCAAATCTCCAAAATTATCTCTGAAAATAGCAGTGTGAGAAAGCCTATATCTTGTAATAATACTTCCCCACTCCTGGTTGAGAAGAGTGCAACTTTAATATAAAGTTCAAAGTTAAGAAATAGGCTGGAAAATGAGCAAACAACAAAAAGAACTTTATCATAATTGTGGTGGCAAGGAAGACCAAGATACAATCTCAGAAAAAGAAAACAATGTGAAAATAGCCACAACCAAAGCCTCAAAAAATTGCTAATTATAAGTTTAACAAGAATTCCAGGAAGCATTAAAGAGATAAAGAGTGATAGAAGAAAAATTGGAAAAAATTAGTGATGAAAGGAAATTATGAAAAGATAATGACTTGGTAAAAGAGGCACAAAAATTTAAAAACAGCTTATTAATACAGTTTTTTTCTTCCCTCAACTTCCCACAACTTTCCCCAGGTTTGACTGGGAGAGTTGGAAGGAAAGGCTGGATAAAACATGGAAAGACCATAAGGAAGAGGAGAAACATTCGGAAACATTATGGGGAGGGGTAGAAATGACTCCATCACATAGCAAAAAGGATGAAAAAGGCCACCATTAGACAAAAAAAAGCCCCATAGCTTCTGACAGGGAAAAGCCCAGGATGATGTAGATGCTGCTTCAGGGAGGGGTTCCTGAAATAAGACTTCCAAATACAGTCCCATTCCCAGCTCCAGGCCCCCAACTCTCACAGTGGCTTCTATGTCAATCCCTTGAGGCAATGCTAGTTTAGATTCCACATCTGGAGAATGTCAAGAGACCTGATATTACTAAAATGCAGAGGTTTCATTCTTTTTTGTTTGTTTTTTTCTTTTTTTGCTGAGGCAATTGGGGTTAAGTGACTTGCCCAGGGTCACACAGCTAGGAAGTGTCTGAAACCAGATTTGAACTCAGGTCCTCCTGACTTCAGGGCTGGTGCTCTAACCACTGCGCCACCTAGCTGCCCCTAGAGGTTTCATTCTTTCTGAACCTCTGGTATCTCCACTGCAGTTAACATTTGACTCAGCAGCTGAAAATTGCTCCTCACAAAGGCAGGGGTAGAGATGAATTTGGTGCAGGTATACCTTCCTAAGGGGTGAGGGGCAAAGCAGAAGAGCTATGGGCAGAGCAGAGGAGATCCATCACAAAAATTCACTGAAGAATTCCTTAAAAAGTAGAATTGGCCAAATGGAAAAAGAGGTACAAAAGCTCACTAAAATTTTTTTTTAAATTATCAATAGCATTTTATTTTTCTAAGTACACATATGGTTTTCAACATTAATTTTTGTAAGACTTTGTTTTCCAATTTTTTCTCCCTCTCTTACCTCCCCCCTCCCCAAGACAGCAAACACTCTGCTAAGAGGTAAATATGTGCAGTCCTTTTTAAACATATTTCCTTATTTGTCATGTTGTGCAAGAAAAATCAGACCAAAAGGGAAAAAATACAAGAAAGAAAAAAAAACATTCAAACAAAAAAGGTGAAAATTCTTTTCTTTGATCCACTTTCAGTCTCCATAGTTCTCTCTCTGGAAGCAGAAAGCATTTTTTATTATGTCTATTGGAATTGCTCTGAATCATTACATTGTTGTGAAGAACCAAGTCTGGCACAGTTGATCAATCACATAATCTTAACTATGTACAGTGTTCTTCTGGTTCTGCTTATTTCACTTAGTATCAGTTCTTGTAAGTTTTTCCAGGCTTTTCTGAAACTAGCTTGTTCATTTCTTATAGGACAATAATATTCCATTATATTCATATACCACAGCTTGTTTAGCCATTCCCCAAATGATGGACATCCCCTTGATTTCTAATTCTATAACTACAAAAAGAGCTTCTATGAACATTTTTGGACATGTGGCTCTTTTTCCCTCTTTTATGATTTCTTTGGGATACAGACCCAGTAGTGACATTGTTGGATCAAATGGTATGCAAGTTTTATAGCCCTTTGGATATAGTTCCAAATGACTCTCCAGAATGGTTGGATCAGTTCATAATTCAACCAACAATGCATTAATTAGTGTTTCAGTTTTCCCTCATCCCCTCCAACATTTATCATCTTATTTTTTTCCCCCTCTGAGGCAATTGGGGTTAAGTGACTTGCCTAAGGTCACACAGCTAGGAAGTGTTAAGTGTCTGAGACCAGATTTGAACTTAGGTCCTCCTGACTTTAGGGCTGGTGCCCTATCTACTGTGCCACCTAGCTGCCACCACATCTTTTTATGTCATCTTACCCAATCTGATAGGTGTGAGGTGGTACCTCAGAGCTGCCTTACTTTGCATTTCTTTAATCAATAGAGATTTAGAAAAAATTTTCATATGACTAGAAATGGCTTTAATTTCTTCTTCCTTTGCTCTACTAATTTTTTTTATAATACCATCCTTTATGTCTTCCAATGAACCCATTTTGACCTTATTTTGGTATAGGATATTAGATGTTGATCAATTGCTAGTTTTTTCCATTCTATTAGAAAAATAATTTCTTAAAATTAGAATTGGGTAAATGGAAGTTAATGACTTCATGAGACATCAAGAATAATATCAAAAGAAGAAAAATAAAAAAATGTAAAGAATTTTATTTTTAAAAATTGACCTGAAAAATAGTTCAAAGAGAAATAATTTAAGAATTATTAGACTACCTGAAAGCCACAATTAAAAAAAGAACATAAATATCAAGGAAAACTGCCCCAGTATCCTAGAATCGGAGTAAAGTAGAAATTGAAAGACTCCATTTATCACCTCCTGAAAAAGATTCCAAAATGAAAACTCCCTGGAATATTATAGCCAAATTCCAGAGCTCTCAGGTCAAGGAGAAAACATTGCAAGCAGTCAGAAAGAAATAAATATCATGGAACCATAGCATCACACAAGATTTAACAGTTTCCATGTTAAAGGAGTAGAGGGCTTAGAAGATATTAGCTTGGAAAGCAAAGGGGCTAGGATTACAACCAAGAATAACCTACCATTGAGTATAATTCTGCAGGGGAAAAATGAATATTTAATCAATTAGAAGACATTAATATATTCCTGATAAAAAGACCAGAGCTGAATAGAAAATTTGACGTTTAAAGACAAAATTCAAGAGAAGCATAAAAAGGTAAACATGAAAGAGTAATCATAAGGGATTCAATAAAGTTAAACTATTCACATTTCTATGTGGGTAGATGACACATGTAAGTGCTAAGAACTTTTACTATTATTAGGCAGTTAGGAGTCTACAAAAACAGAGGGCATGAGTGTAAATTGATTAAGTTGGGATGATCTCCATCCCCACTCCCTAGGGAGTGAGAAGGAGGGATATCCTGGGAGAAGAGGTAGAATGGGGAAATTTTTCTTACCTAAAAAGGCAAGCAAGGAAGAGCTTTTAAGTGTAGGGGGAAATGGTGGGGGGGCAATATTTGAAACTCACTCTTATTGGAATTGGTTCAAAGCGAAAACATAATTCAATTGGATATAGGAATATATTTTGTCCAATAATAAAATAGGAGGGAAAGGGGATAAAAGATATAGGGGAAGGATGATAAAAAGAGCATAATAAGGGCTCTTAGAAGCAAAAAAAAGGAAGAGAATTTGGAACTCAAAATTTAAAAAGAAAAGAATACTATAGAAAAAAGTGAATTAAAAAAATCAATTTATACGATTTTTTTTTTCTTTTTGCTGAGGCAGTTGGGGTTAAGTGACTTGCCCAGGGTCACACAGCTAGGAAGTGTCTGAGACCAGATTTGAACTCAGGTTCTCCTGACTTCAGGGCTGGTGCTCTAACCACTGCACCACCTAGTTGCCCCATATGATTTTTTTTACAGATTATGTAATACTTTCCTTACAACAACTTTGTGTGATAGGTAACAAAAACATAATCATTTCTATTTTTTACAGATGAGAAGCAGAGTCTAATAATTTGTCTAAGTCAGTAAGCGATAGAAGTGGGACTCAGTTAACTAGTGTTTATTAAATGCCTACTATGTGCCAACTACTATGTTATGTGCAAAGAAAGGCAATAAATAATCCTTGCTGTCATGAAGCTCATAGACTAAAACTCAAAGCTGATTGAAACTCAAACCTATGATTGAAAAAATATTGAAGGGGCAGGTAGGTGGTGCAGTGGATAGAGCACCAGCGCTGAAGTAAGGAAAACCTGAGTTCAAATTTGGTCTCAGACACTTAACATTCCCTACTGTGTGACCCTGGGCAAGTCACTTAACCTCAATTGCCTCAGCAAAAAAAAAAAAATATTGAACTTGGAATTAAAAGAGCTGCATTCAAATGTTGTCTCTGCCCCTTGGGCAAATTGCTTTCTCTTTCTGGGCCTCAGTTTCTCTAAAAGGATAGGAATAAGGATTGTTCTAGTGATTTCATTGCTTTAGGGAACTTCCTGAGAGAAAACTCTCTTCCCTATGCAAATTACCACCTTCTTTGCAACTCAGGGTCTTAGAGAATTGCTAAGAATACTGAGAGGCTAATTGATTTTGAACAATTTACATAGGCAATGAGATGCAACTTGAACCAAGGCCTGAGGCTCTGAGGCCAAATTTTTATGTCACAAAGTTCCAAAATAATAATAATGATAAAATAGCTAGAATTTATATAACACTTTAAGGTTTGAAAAGTGCTTTATATGTATTATCTTATTTTCATTTATAAAATGAAGAGCTAGTGCATCAAGAATGGCATGATTATAGACATCTTATTTTTATAATGGATCATATTATTGCTGGTAACTTTTTTTTATTAAGGAAAGTAGAAATTCTTTTTTTTATATGTATACAAATTTCCATACTTATCTTGCTGTGCAAGAAAAATCGTATCTACATGAACAAAAAAAATCAGAAAAAGGAAACACAATGCAAGCAAACATCAATATAGAGCATGAAAATGTTATGTTGTGGTCCACATTTCATATCCCTCTCTCTGGGTGTATATGGCTTTTTTCACTGAACATTTGGAACTGGTTTGAAACATTTCATTGTTGAAGAGAGCCATGTCCATCAGAATTGATCATCATATATAGTATTGTTGTTGCCGTGTATAATGATTGCTGGTAACTTTCAAGTATACCTGGGTAACTTGAAAAAGTGAACTTAGGTCCACCTGATGAGGTGGAGTAAAAAACAAAAAAACCAAAAAAACCAAAAAAAACCCCCTGAACTTAGAATCAGAGGATCTGAGTTTGACTTCTACATACTACAAGTTTGTAGGAACTGCAACTTCCTAACTTGTGTACAAGTCCCTTCATCTTTCTGAACCTTATTAATATTTTTTCCTCTTTTAAGAAATTGCTTTTTTAGGGGCAGCTAGATGGCGGAGTGGATAGAGCACCAGCCCTGAAGTCAAGAGGACCTGAGTTCAAATCTGGCCTCAGACACTTAACATTTCCTAAGTGTCTGATCCTGGGCAAGTCACTTAACCCCAATTGCCTCAGCCAAAAAAAAAAAAAAAAGAAATTGGTTTTTTATTGTTCCTCAATTACATGAAAAATAATTTTCAACATTCATTTTAAAAATTGGGTTCCAAATTATCTTCCTTCCTCCCAAGTCTATTATTGAGAAGACAAACAATTTGGTATGTGAATACATGTGTAGTCATATAAAATTTATTTACACATTAGTCATGTAAAACAAAACAGGCCAAACTAAAAACCCAAGAAAAATAAAGTAAAAACATAGGCTTTGACCTGTGTTCAGACTTCATTGGTTCTTTCTCTGGGGGTTATAGCATTTTTTATCATAAATTCAATTTGTCTTGGATCACTGTATTCCTGAAAACAGCCAAGTCATTCACAGTTGATCATCTTACAAGATTGTTGTTACTGTATATAATGTTCTCCTGGTTCTATTAATTTCATTTTGCATCAATTCATGTCATTTTTCCTGGCTTTTCTGAGAGCATTTATCTTATAACTTCTTATGTCTCAATAGTATTCTATCATAATATACCACAAATTATTCAGGCATTCCTCAATTGAGGAGCATCCCCTCAATTTCCAATTTTTTTTTTTTTTTTTTTTGCCACCAGAAAAGAGCTGAGCCTTATTGTTCTTGTTTATAGAATGATGAAGTCGGACTAGATGATCTCTGAAATTCCTTCCATTCATAAGGGTATTCACACACCCTTAGTTTTTGCAGGCACCCATGGAGGAGCTAGCTGGGCATTTATTCACTGCCCTTGGAATGATTCCATCTCCTTTGCTTCCTTGTCCTCCTCTTTCTTCTTTTTCATTTTCTTTCTCTCTTCCTCCCTGCCTCCTCCTCTTCCTCCTCCTTCTCTTTCTCCTCCTCCTCTTCTTCCTCTTCTTCCTTTTTTCCTTCTTCATTTCAGAATTTAACATCAAATAAAATGAGCATTTCCATATACAAAAACAAAACAGAAAAGAGGCTTTGCAATACAGTTGCAAGTATGTACCTTGCCTTTCCAAGTAGACAACAAATCTAACTTGTTTTCAGAGCTGTTTGGCTTCATCTGTATTTTCTACTGATCTTCTTTCTGTGCATTAAAAAAGACTTCAATGACCCTCTTTTCTTTCTTTTTTTTTTTTTTTTTAAATTCTGGCAACTCCATGACTAATTTCCTTTCCCCTCTACTTCTAATGCCACCTGCTAGTAAGACAAAAACAAAATGTATCATATATATATATATATATATATTCAAAGAAAATAAATCTCCATATTGGCTATGTCTGAAAATATAGCTCATTCCCCGCCCTGAGTTAACCACTTCATTGTCAGGAGGAAGCCAGCTTTTTTCATCACAGGAATAGTGATTGATATGGCATGGATCAGAATTTTTAGGTCTTTCTAGGTTGTTTTACTTTATATTGTTGCTATTGTTCTCTGAGTTTTGCTTCTTTCACTGTTTTAGTTTCTATAAGTTTTGCTAAGTTTTTTTCTGAAATTGTCCCTTTTTGTCATTTCTTTCAGCATAATAGCACTCCATTACATACATATATCATGATTTGTTCAACAATTTCCCAGATCAGAAGTATCAAATGCATAGCCAATGGCCACATATAGCCTATGATACTCCTGAGTCTAACCAAACCCGATTAAAATGTAATTGGAAAAGATCGAGGAAAATAAATTCAGTAAAACTAGTTAATATCACATTTTAAAACTATGTCAACATGTGGCCCACAGGGATCCTTATGTATGGCTTAGTGGCTCCTGTTTCTATTTAAATTCGACACCATTTTCCCAAACGATGGGCAGCTCCCTTATTTCTAGGTCCCTACCACTACAAAAAAGAGTTGATATAAATATTTTTGTACATATGGGTTCTTTCCCTCTATGTTTGATCTTATTGAGGGATAGGTCTCAATATGTTATTGCTCAATCAAAATGTATGCAGTTAAGTGACTTTTGGGCTATAGTTCCACATTGTTTTCCAGAATGTCTAGATCAATCTATAGTTATGCCTACAATGTATCAGTATGTTTGTTTTCCTGCAGTCATTCTAACAATGATCATTTTCTGTTTCTGTGTATTTTTTCAAATTTGATGAGTGTGAAATAATTTTCCATAACCTTCTATTGTAACTTTCACTCAGGGTCTGAGGATGTGGGTGGCTGTAGAGTAAACTCAATAATTTTTGCTCAGAGTTCTTATCCATGAAATCTGTGAAGATTTACTAAAAAAGATCTAAGGTCCCTTCATCAAAAAAATCTGCAAGTTGTTACAACTTGGAAGCATCAATGCTATAAAGCTCTGAATTGTTGGTAGCTCTAAATTGATGGCACTTAGGACAATAGGCTTTGAACTTCCATTGCCAGCATGCTATGAACTGCTAGTGAAAGACCAAAGGAACAAAGAAAGTGGCATAGTTCACCAAGACAAGATGTTGTATGTGGGGAGTTGTGTTCCCCACCAAGCTGAAGGGAAGAGCACAGCATTCAACTGGAGCCAGTTTTGACCACCCAAAAGTCATTTAGGATAGAGACCTAAGCTGGAGAACTATAAATTGCCCAGTATAGGAGGAGGCTGAGACCCTTTGAGATATAACCCCAAAGGAAACTATAACAAGAGGGGAGAGAGTCAGAAGTGAGCAATAAAGAAATAAAATAATGGAGGGGAAAAGACTTCAAAGATTTCAGGAAGAAAAAAAATCTTAAAGAACTTGAACATAAACAGATAAAATAACGGGAAAAATGATATTAGAAGGAAATATGGCCTCCAAATCTAGTAAACTAGTTTGAACATCTATGAGTAAATACTGAAAAAAATGAAAGGAAATGATCTCACACTCGAGACAAAAGACCCTCTGTAAATTGAAAAGAGTATGGAACCATAGAACACTGTTCTTGAGTGGATTAAAAGAAAAATGAAAATATTGAGAGCAAAATTTATGTCTTGCACAGCAAAAATAATTAACAGAATAGAAAAACTTGAATCTACAATGATAAGCCTCACCAATGAAAGGAAAAAGAACAATAGATTGGGAATATAATTACAAAGACATGAAAGACAGACTGGAAAAAGGGAAACAAAAACCAAGAATATATGTGTTTAATATGCAATGATAACATATGGATAATAGGTCTTCCAGAACACAACGGGACAAAAATCAAGGAAATAAAAGAAAACTGTCAGAAATTCTGAACATAAAAATGAAATTCAAATTGACTACCTCTAGAAAAAAATCCAAGGTTATAAATGCCAAGACACAAAGTATTAAATCTTAGTTTGGTTCAGAAACAAGTTCTTAAAACCATCAGAAGAAAAACCTTTAAATATAAAGGAAAGGACATTTGTATAATGCAAGATTATTTTACCCTCACTAGAAGAGGAGGAAGGAATGGAATAATGTGTTCCAAAGACTATTGGAAGTCAGGATGCAGTCCAGGGAAATATCCTGCAAATCTGAACCTAATCATACAGCACAAAATATATATATTCAATAATAAAGAGTTTGAAATAAAGATGTTAAAAAGACCTAGGAATTATAGGGCAGCAGATACTGAGCATAAATCAATAATGTAAGCCTACAGTTAAAGGCTTCACAAACTTCATATATGTGTACACCAGGAGGAGCTTACTACCCCATGAAGAAATTATCCAGGCTTCTTGCTGCTGATTCTTTCATGTGCTGAGGAAGATCAGAGAGAGCAGAGGAAACAATTTATAATTCTAAAGAAGTTTTCAAGGGGAAAAGGTTGAAGTAACAGCAACTACTTAATAAATTGATTAAATGTTAAGTAATTACTATTTGTCAGGCATTGTGCTAAGCTCTGGGATACAAAAGACAAGTTTTTTCTTTCAAGGAGTTCAGTCTAAAGGGGAGACAACATGTGAACAACTATGTACAACAAGTTAATCGGAAATAATTTGCAGAGGAAGAGTTCTGGAATTACAGGGAATTAGGGAAGGTTTCTTGTAGAAAGTGAATTTTTATCTGGGACTTGAAGGCTTCCAGAGGAGCTAGAAAGTGGAAATGAGGAGGGAGAATATTCCAAGACTGGAGTACAGCTAGTGAAAAAGCCATAAGTAAGGAGAGTATCATGTTCAATGAACTGCAAAAGGCCTGTGTTGTGTATAAAGGGAGAGATAGTCTAACAGCATGAAATATAGAAAAAACTATAAATGTGACTTTGTAACTTTTAAACATAATTCACAATAAAAACTAAGATACAGTATTTCAATAGATAAAATGAAGCAAGAGAATGAAAAATATTATGTTTTATTATAGGTCCCCATTATATAAAATTATATCTTAATATTTATAACCCTAGTGTCAGGATGTTGCTCTTGCCTTAATTATGATTTGGGAAGCTTCTCACAAAAATCTCTCTGGCTGTATGCCCCCTGGAAACTCCAGGAATTTAATTTTATTTCTCATTTTTCTTCCAACAAATGGGCCTTCATCTCCCCTGCAAGTACTTAGGCTAATTTAAAGAGCATCACTTATGGAACAGGTTTTATTTAGCACAGTGATAGACACAGAAAAGACTTGTATCTGAGCCTTTATGCAGTCAAAAGAACCCCTTCCTCCCTCTTTGGAGCCTTCTCTCAGTCTATTTCATGGTTCCAATGACTCAAGGTATTATCCTGTGGGAGGTCCCAGCAGAGTGGGGAATCAGGTTGGCTCCGCTGCCAGTTCAATGTCATTTTCTGGCATTGAATTCTTTTCTCTGAGTCTTATGGAACTAGTGGCCAGCAATTAGCCCCTTTCTGTTTGTGACTGTTTCATTACTCTCCTGAATTATCTCTTTGCAAGTTGCCTTCAGACCCATATACAGTCTGGCATTATTTCTCTCAGGCTCACATGTGATCTTGTATCATTCTTTTTTCCTTTCTACTCATATTGTGCATATTGAAAAAGCAGAAGGGAGGAGGGCAATGTACTCACTGAAGGGACAACAGTGTCATTTTAAAGTCCCAGATATATGTTAGAATTTTATATTTCTTGTCTTCTCAATGGATGAGGGAGGGGAGAAAGAAGAAGAGAATTTGGAACTGAAAAAATAAAATAAAGTTGAATTAAAAAGAAATTCTATCATCATTGCCACTATCACCTCAAACCCAAGGGAAACATAAATAATCTAGGAAGATACTCTGGCAATGTTAGGCTACCTTCTAGTACTTTAAGGACCTATGCTTTCATTGGTATTATTACTCCTTCTACTAATAAATATTTTACTTCTCTACTCCTTAATAATGGTCTTTGTGAGTTGTTGTGACCAAAAATTATATCACTCTATAGACAACCATCTGTTATAAACCTCTCTAAATTTGAAGGAGGGAGATGAGTAATTTTGTTACTGGCAGGGATATATGATACAGACAGGAATGTAAAACAAAGCAGCTAGGTTGAGATAGCAGACTCTGCCAATTCTACCTGATTCTTCCATTTTTGCAACAAGTTGATTTGAATGACAATCATGGGGAATTTAAAATAATCTTGTCTTCCCAATCCACATAATTTTTTCACTGTTTTGAGTGAAATTCCTGGTAATTTTTGAAACTGCATTGGCCTTTGCTGTACCAGATCTAAAACCATATTATAAAGCAGCGGTCATCAAAACCATTTGGTACTGGCTGAGAAATAGAGCAGTCGATCAATGGCATAGGATAGGATATCAGGGCAATCTAGGCAATAACTTTAGCAATTTAGTGTTTGATAAACCCAAAGACCCCAGCTTTTGGGATAAGTACTCACTATTTGGCAAAAACTGCTGGGAAAATTGGAAACTAGTGTGGAAAAAACTAGGGCTTGACCCACACCTAACACCACATACCAAGATAAGATCTAAATGGGTTCATGATCTAGATATAAAGAGTGATTTTGTAAGCAAATTAGAGGAATGCAGTATAGTTTACCTCTCACACCTTTGGAGATGGAATAAATTTATTTCCAAAGAAGATCTGGAACTCTTAATTGAACACCAGATAGATAATTTTGATTATATTAAGTTAAAAAGTTCTGTACAAACAAAACTAATGCAGACAAGATTAGGAGGGAAGCAATAAATTGGGAAATCATCTTTACATTTAATGGTTCTGATAAAGGCCTCATTTCTAAAATATATAAAGAATTGTCTCATATTTATAAGAATTCAAGACACTCTTCAATAGATAAATGGTCAAGGGATATGAACAGACAATTTTCAGATGATGA
Source organism: Myrmecobius fasciatus (assembly GCA_023553655.1). NCBI lineage: Eukaryota > Metazoa > Chordata > Mammalia > Dasyuromorphia > Myrmecobiidae > Myrmecobius > Myrmecobius fasciatus. Next base: position 43,731 of record JAJPUD010002236.1, read on the forward strand.
AATTAAAACTATTTCTAGTCATATGAAAAGTTGCTCCAAATCACTACTGATCAGAGAAATGCAAATTAAGACAACTCTGAGGTACCACTACACACCTGTCAGATTGGCTAAAATGACAGGAAAAGACAATGATGAATGCTGGAGGGGATGTGGGAAAGCTGGGACTCTAATACATTGTTGGTGGAAATGTGAACAGATCCAACCATTCTGGAGAGCAATTTGGAGCTATGCTCAAAAAGTTATCAAACTGTACATACCCTTTGACCCAGCAGTGTTTCTATTGGGCTTATATCCCAAAGAGATCTTTTTTTTTATTATTTTTTATTATTTTTTATTTTATTTGCATAACATATGTGTGGGTAATTCTTCAACAATAACCCTTACATAGCTTTCCGTTACAAATTTTTCCCCCCAACTCCCCACCCCTCCCCTAGATGGCAGGATATCCACTACATGTTAATTATGTTAAAATATTGGCAAATCGAATATATGTATACATATTTCCAAACTTATTGTTGTGCAAGAAAAATCTTATCTACACAAACGATATATCAGATAAAGGAAACACAATGTAAGCAAACATCAATCAAGGAGTATGAGAATGTTATGTTGTGGTCTACATTTCACATCCCTCTCTCTGGGTGTATATGGCTTTCTTCAGTGAACAATTGGAGGTGGTTTGAAACATTTCATTGTTGAAGAGAGCCATGTCCATCAGAATTGATCATCATATAGTACTGTTGTTGCCGTGTCCTGGTTCTGCTCATTTCACTTAGCATCAGTTCATGTAAGTCTCTCCAGGACTCTCTGAAATCATCTTGCTGGTCATTTCTTACAGAACAATAGTATTCCATAATATTCATATACCATAATTTATTCAGCCATTCTCCAATTGAAGGGCATCTATTCAATTTCCAGTTTCTAGCCACTACAAAAAGGGCTGCCACAAACATTCTTGCACATGTGGGGCCTTTTCCTTCCTTTATGATTTCTTTGGGATATAAGCCCAATAGAAATGCTGCTGGGTCAAAGGGTATGCACAGTTTGATAACTTTTTGAGCATAGCTCCAAATTGTTCTCCAGAATGGCTGTATCCGTTCACAGCTCCACCAACAATGCATCAGTGTCCCAGCCCTCCCACATCCCCTCCAACATTGATCATTAACTTTTCCTGTCATTTTAGCCAATCTGACAGGTGTGAAGTGGTACCTCAGGGTTGTCTTGATTTGCATTTCTCTGATCAATAGTGATTTGGAGCACCTTTTCATATGACTAGAAATGGTTTTAATTTCATCATCTGAAAATTGTTCATACTCTTTGATCATTTATCAATTGGAGAATGGCTTGAATTCTTATAAATTTGAGTCAATTCTCTACATATTTTTAAAATGAGGCCTTTACCATGTTCTGATTCTTCTTTTACAATATGATTAATGTGCAAATATGTTTAACATGATTGTACATGTATAACCTATATCAGATTGCTTGCTATCTTGGGGGGGGGGAACAAAGAGAAAGAAAATTTGTAACTTGAAATCTTACAAAAATGAATATTGAAAACTATCTTTACATGTAATTGGTGAAAAAAGTTCCATTAAGTAGAAAAAAAGTTATCTAAAAAAACAAACAAAAAAAAAGAATTGGAAATTGAAGGAATGTCCATAAGTTGGGGAATGACTGAAGAAGTTGTATTATATTATTTTAACGGAATACTATTGTTCTATAAGAAATGATGAATGAGTGGATTTCAGAAAACCTGGAACTGATATTGAATGAAGTGAGAAGAACCAGGAGAACATCATACATAAAAGTAGCTATATTGTGTGATGATCAACTATGATAGACTCAGTTCTTTTCAGCAATACAATGATCCAAGACAATTCCAAAAGACTCTTGATGAAAAATGTTATCCACATTCAGAAAAAGAAGTGTAAAGCCTGAATGCAGAGCGCATCATACTATTTTCACTTTTTTGTTTGTGTTTTCCTTCTTATAGTTTTTGTCTTTTATTCTGATTCTTCTTTTACAACATGACTAATGTGGAAATAGTTTAACATGATTGTATAACCTATATCAGATTGCTTACTCTCTGAGGAGAAGGGAAGGGAAGGGAAGGAAGCAGAAAAATTTGGAACTCAAAATACACAAAAATCAGCATTGAAAACTATCTTTACATGTAATTGGGGAAAATACTATTAAATGCTAAAAAAAGAAACACAAATATTTTAAATCAGAAAGAAAAAGGATAGTTCATGAAACTATGAACTGTTGTAAACAGTTTTTCATGGTGTATACATTGTGAAAAATAAATTTAACAAGATATTTTTAAAGGATCTTTCCCTGAAGAAAAGTGTTCCTCAACATCATTTTTACTCATCTCAAATTAGAACTATGACTTGAGTGGCTCTCAAGAATTCTAAAAGGAACATAGACATTCTTGGAGAGGGAGAGTGTATAGGGAATATCCCCTTCATGCTCACTGAGCAAGAACAGAAAAGAGTTATCAGCACAGGGACAAGTGAAAGGAAAAACTAAAAAAGGAGAAACTGAAAAGTGAAAATAAAAAGGAGGGCTGAATTTTTGTAGAGAAGTAGAGATCAAGGTGGGACACTTGCCTTGAAAGCATCTCAGAATAAAAAAACTTGGATTGAAGTTGTTGCTTGTGCCTACCTTTTTGATGACATCCTCTCCCCCTAAGCCTGCTCTTTCCTTAACTTTTCCTTCCCATACTTGTCCAGTAACTTGCATTATGCTCCTCTAATTTCTTCTATCTAAACATTATGGACATTTTTATTTTTCCTGAAACATATATAAAGGCCAAGAATTAGCTATAGATAGACAAAACTTTAATTAGGACAAAGAGCCAGTTGTAATGTTACAACTAAGTAGAAGCTCTGAGCATATGTTACTATACTAATAACTTTTCTCCTGATGTAAACGTCAGAAAACGGCAGAGAAAGGAACCACAAGGACCTGAAAGGTCCATTAAATTGCCCCTAGGCTAAAAGTGTGCTTGCAATTATAATTGGCTGTGGTTAATTAAATATCCAGCTTCTGGTCAGAGAAAGAAAAGGGGGCAGGTTGGAAATAGGTGAGCTTCAGCTGATGTTTGTTGTTTAGCCTTCATGTTTTTTTTCTTCAATGGTATTTTATTTTTCCAAATACACATATAGTTCTTAATATTATATTTCTGTAAAATTTTGTGTTCCAAATTTTTTCTTCCCTACTGCCCAAGACAGCAAGTCATCTCTTATAGGTCAAATATGTATAATCCTTCTAAACTTATTTCCATATTTGTCAAGAAAACTCAAACCAAAAGGGAAAAAAAACCAAGAGAAAGAAAAAACAACCAACCCCCCCCCCAAAAAAAGGTGAAAATACTGTTTAGCTTTCCTTTTTGAAGAGGACCAATGATATCCTGACTTTGGAGCGAATTGTACTTAAATAAGGTAGAGGTGCACAAAATAGTGAGCCTTCCTCTGTCTTCCAGAATCATTGACATCTACCATGAGTCAATTTTACCACTGCTAGATCAAGTTATTTCACGTGTCAGTGGGCCTGTGGATGACGCTGGTATGTCTGACCAAGCTTGACATGCTCCGCGGCAGGTAGCTGCCTTTGTGGCTATTGAGCAAACTGTTCTCATCCACCCATTCCAATGGGGCAAGTCTTCACATGCTTGGCGTACACACCAAACACCTCCCATTTGAGCTCTGTCAGCTGTCTTCAGCCTGGTTTAGCCTGTCTGCTAAGAGTTTAGCAAGGTGTGGTCCTAGTTCGTGCTACAGATTCTTGGAGCCACAAGTGAAAGGTGGACACGAAAGGTGGATGAGCAAAGGCTGGGAAAGCTCTCAAACCAGAGGTGCTAGTCCTCCTTGAACACTCCACATACCCTTTCCAAAAGGGAGGGGGAAGAAAGGATCTCACTACCTTTTGCAAGACCAGCTGATAGCTTCACTTATGTGCCCCAATCATGTGTTCCTCATGTATAGGGCTGGTTATGTATTTTTCATGGTTATACATGTTTCTTATGTGTTATTTATCTCTACAAAAATGGTTCTGTAAATATTTTTATATAAATGAAGCTTTCTATCTTTGACCTTCATGGGATATACACCTTGCAGTGGGATCTCTGGGTCAGTGAGTAAGGATATTTTACTCAATTTCTTAGCATAATTCCAAATTGCCTTCCAGAAGAGTTAGATCAGTTGTATATTAATTCATCTGATATTTTTCAAGCTTTCCAAAATTGACTGTTTACAACTTTTGTCATCTTTGTCAACTTGCTGGTTATGATATTGTTTTGATGGACATTTTCGGATTACTAGTGATTTGTAGCAATCTCTCATATGATTGGTGATAGTTTACAATTCTTTTGAGAATTTTTGTTCATGTACTTTGACCACTTACCCAGTGAGGAACAACTGTTGGTTTTATGTTTTTGTATTAGATTTATGTATTAGGTGTGTGTGTGTGTATGTGTGTGTATGATATCAGATTTTTATTAGATATTTGATGTAAAGATTTTTCTCCAGTTACTGCTTCTCTTCTCATTCTAGTGATGATTTTGTTTCTGCAAAAACTTTAACGATTTCTTGTTAATTCCCTTGATTATTTTAAAGCCTGACTTTTGAACTCCTATCTGCTTCTTAGGGTTATCAATTTAAATCCTTATGTGAGTTAGAATACAAACTTTCTTTTGGAATTCTTATCATTGTCTTGAGTTAGGAATACAAATTTCCTTCAAAACATCTCAAGGATTGTATTTGCTAAAATTACAAAGAATCTGGATGAGGAATTCCTCATCTAGCACCCATAATACCTCCTTCCTGTCATACAAACCAATTCAAGAGCAAGCTGGAAAAAAGGATGCAGTGAGGCTGTCACTTTTGTTTTATTTCCCTCAGAAACCAAAATTATTGTTTTCCATAAATTAGGTGGCATAAAGGATGGATTTAGGGCTATCTGAACTAAAATCCTGCTTTGGACACTACTTACTAGCTGTGGGAGGCAAGCCATTTTGCTTCAGTTTCATAATCTGTAAAATGAAGATAAAGCATCTACCTCCCAATTTTGTTGTGAGGATCAAATGAACTAATTATGAAGTGCTTCGCTAATTCGAGAACCAAATAAATGTCAACTATCATATGTAATCCACTTGGTCAAGCTCCCCAGAAGTGGAGCTTGTCAGTTGCCAGTTTTAGGCTAGCAACTTTTCATCAATCTGATTCCTACTGTCATCTTTTCTTACGTTCTTCCAGTCTCTCCCCAAATACAACAAAAGCATCCAAATAAACCAGTGCTTTGAAGTAGCTCATAATTCTAAATATTTTCTCCATAAACTGCTAGAAAGTGTCAGGAGGTCTCAGAAATCTCAGGAAGGGGGTGATATGAGATCTAATTGATATAATCCTGCTGGACAGATGAGACCCATTTCTTTATCTTTTTCCTGTAACAGATATCTTAGAATAATTGTTATGAATTTACAACATTAAGAACCACTGGCTACTTAGAAACAGTCTAGATCAAGAATCTTAAGGGGAGGGAGTAATCACTGGATAGATTTCAGGGGGTCTATGAATTTGAATGGAAAAAAAGTGATATTTTCATTTTCACCAACCTTTGTTTTTCTTTGTAATCTTTTGTATTTCATTTTAGATATTTAAAAACATTATTTTGAAAAGAAGCTCATAAGTTTCATCAGACTGTTAAAGAAATGTGACACCCCAAAGGGGTTCATAAGTTCTGGTTCCCCACATTTTAAATTAGAGATGTGGTATAATTTAGTTCTGGTAATGGTGGTTTGATCATTTATACACATCTTGACTTTTCCTTTCCCATCACTATAGGTGAGAAATAATTAGTGGAACTAATTCTTTTCTGATGTCGTTGTCCAATAGTTTCTTCAGGGAGGGTCTGAGGTCCTTTTTTCATTTTTTCATATTTTTTCATATCCTTTTGAAAATGTTGGAAATTGTAGATATGGATTGTTCATGTTGTCCCTTAGATACATCTTATATCCTATTCCTTCAATAAAAACATTGTATTGTTTCCTGCTGAGATATATTTTTCATTCCTTAGATACAAGTCTCAAAAATCCATTATCTCTGGGACTACCAGGGAAGTGAGGGATAGTTTGAGTCCTTGATGCTCCAAGGAAGCACTTGCTGTCATCCACCTAAAGTTTCTGCAAGAAAAGCACAGATTGTTAGGATTTTCAAGTAGAGAGCCAGTACAACTGAAGTCCACAGCACCTGGCCACCACTTTCAATAGATCAGAGTTGGTAACTAATAAATGCTAGATCCCTAGAATTGCTTGCTGGATTTATTCATACCAGAGCAACGGTATCTACTTTTTTCTTTTTAATTTTAAATATGTTACTTATAAATTTTACCTATTTATATTATGTATACACACATACATACATATGTTATTGTTTTTATATCAGAGTCATTTTTTAGGAAATAGACCTCAGACAAAGTCCTTCTTCCTGTTTGGCTTGAACCCTGTCTTAAAAGAAAGAAAAAAAATAACCATGACAAATAATCAGTATAGTCATGTTCCTTTTAGATGGCATCCTCAACCTCCCTGGGAATCTCTAAATACATTATGATGTTATCAGATTTATGTCATCCTCCTTACTTATACAACTGAAGTCCAACTCCTATATGGATTTTAGAGTTATGTTCTTCAGGGCAGCAAGGTGACACAATGGAGGCTGGCCCTGGAGTCAGGAGAACCTGAGTTTAAATTCAGCCTCAGATACTTACTAGATATGTGACCCTGGGCAAATCACTTAGTCTTGTTTGCCTCAGTTTCCTCATCTGTAAAATAAGCTACACAAGGAAATGGTAACTCCAGTTTCTTTATTAAGAGGTAAAGACATGACTAAAATGACTCAACAACTTCTGGTACTGTTAATAAAATGACTGGAATATAATTGTCCTTTGGTTTCTTTTTGTTCCCCTAGCACAAGAGAATACTCCAAAAATTCAGTTCTCACCATTACAGCTATAAGTGAGTCTCAATGGAAAGGACCCTGGAGAGCTTGGTCACACAGGGGGAATTTTTTGGTTTAGCACCTAATCCTAGGTTCTGTACTGTTTCCTAATACTGCTCTGGTGGACTGCAGTTTGGGATAAACCCATATCAGATCTATTTTTTGAATAAATCAAACATGCACGTGTTCATTTCATCCACAGTGGCAGCAAAACTTTGCTTGGCTTTTTTGGATACGCTTTTTCGATGTCATTACCAAAAGAGCTAGACGTGACCTGTGACCCTCAATTGTCTTGTCGCTTTGGTGTAGCCTGGCTCCCAGCAGACCTGCATTCAGCATCTATAATCAGTTCTTTCTGGTTGGCTTGTTCTTTCTCTTGTTCTCAGTAACCCACACTTGATTGCTCTATTGGGCTAAGCCTACATACACTCCATTTTTGAATACTGTGACTTTGGGTTGTTTCATCTTCAAGACACAAATCATAATCCAACGAGTTTTATTACAGTATGCTCTGCCCTGGACTGACCCAATAAATTCTGAGTAGTTAGGGAACATTCCTGGACCTAGATGACCCATTAGATAACAAGAACTGGACCTGGACTCAGAAAGATACAAGTTTAAATTCAGCTTCAGACACTTGCTATCTATGTGATGGGCAAATCACAATTTTTATTTGCTTCAGTTTTTTTTAACAATAAAATAGGAATAATATCAGCAACTACCTCCCGAGGTTGTGAGGATCAAATGAGTACTATTTGTTTTGTTTTGTTTAGAATTTTTTTATAAAAGCGTTTTATTTTTCAAAATGAATACAAAGATAGTTAGTATTCACCCTTGCCTTCTATTCCAGATTTTTCTGCCTCCTTTCCCTCCCTCCTCCAGACAGCAAGTAATCCAGTATAGATAAAACATTTGCAGTTCTTCTATACATATTTCCACCTTTATCATGCTACACAAGAAAAATCAGATCAAAAAGGAAAAAAAAATAAAAAGCAAGCAAACAATAAAAAGATGAAAATATTATGTTGTGATCCACATTCAGTCCCCACAATCCTCTTTTTAGGTGCAGATGGCTCTCTCCATCACATCAGGCCATTGGAACTGGCCTGAATCATCTCATTGTTGAAAAGAGACAAGTCCATCAGAATTGATCATTGTATAATCTTGTTGCCGTGTATAATGATCTCCTCGTTCTGTTCACTTCATTTAGCATCAGTTAATATTCCATAACATTCATGCACCATAACTTATTCAGCCATTCTCTAACTGATGAGCATCCACCTAGTTCCCAGTTTTTTGCCACTACAAAAAGGGCTGCCACAAACATTCTTGCACATGTGGGTCCCTTTCTCTCCTTTAAGATCTCTTTGGGATATAGGCTCAGTAGAGACACTGCTGGATCAAAGTCTGATATCCCCTTGGGGCTGCTCCAAATGTTCTCAACTGCTCCAAATGAGTAATATTTGTAAAGCCCCTCTCACATATTAAGTGCTCTATAAATGCTATGATGTTGATGCAACCAAAGATGGATCAGTTTTGATCTTCAGTCTCCTCCTTCTCCCAACAATGGTCAGACTTCCTGAACTCCATAACTATTGTATGTTTAATGATTGCTCCTTATAACAGTCTCTCCAACTCTAGAAGCTGGAGAGCTTCTCTTCCTCTTCTTGAGGTTAGGAATTTCAATAAAGATAATCCCAACACTATCAATGTTACAAAACTGGTTATTCCATGGCAAACAGTAGTAATCCTGAGTTGTTGCATCCTTGAAATACAAATTATAAACCCTATTAGAAACAGGTTAGCTTTTCCTCCCCTGAAATTTCCTCATTCTTTTTAGTGCCAAGAACAGAACTATAGAGCTGGGAGCTAAATGTTTCTGAGCCATTTTGGTGAAAAAACAGAAATAGCCTAAAGTCATTTTGTATCCCCGTGGATAGAGTGGGGCATTTAATGACAAAAAGAGTTGTTTTATTCCCAACATACACACCGGATGAGACAGAGATGGACAGAGACAGCCAAAAATAAGTAGAAACATCAGAGACAAAGATAAAGAGACAGATTGACAGTCAGAGAAACCGAAACTGACATAAACGGCAGATAGACAAATAGACAAAAATGCACGGTGTACTCACTAGCCCCTGGGGAAAAGAAGAACCTGATCTCAGAAAACCCTATTGTCCAATATGCTGACTCAGAAAGAGTCTAAGTTTCACCTGTATTTAAGGTTATTCCTCTTAAAAGCTAGAATATAGGATTGTCTCCTCCTGCATGGTGAAATGGGTCCCTTTTCCCCTTCGTTAGATCCATATCTTGGGAGCACTTGGAAATGCTTTTCAATCAAGTTCTTAGGGCCCTATGCTCCTTCTTTCCCTGTGAGAGCAACAAGGCATGTTTTAGAAGAGGGTGGGAGAAAGTTCCATGGGGTACCATTTATTTGGAATCTCTTTCAAGGATATCCTTTGTAGTTTTCAATTTTATTTAATAAATAGTTCATTTAATCCACATGTGAATGTAAATGTGTATTCCCACTGAATCATGAAAGGGATTGGGAAAGAAATAAGAATACTAGATATGGGAGATGAGCCTTTTTTTTTTATTGAAGCTTTTTATTTGTATAACATATGTATGGGTAGTTCCCCAACATTGATCTTTACAAAGCTTTCCATTACAAATTTTACCCCCAGTCCCCTCCCCTCCCCTAGATGGCAGGAAGTCCACTACATGCTAATAATGTTGAAATGCGAGATGAGCCATTTTGATAAATTATGAATAACTGTTGAAATCTTCATATTTTATACCCTAAATTAATTGCATATGCTAGATGAAATAAGATAGAACCTGTGCTTTTGAAGGCACTAAAAGGAAGGCTGAGTTCTAGGGAACCCAGACTGACTAGTTCTCACCCATCCAAGGGACTGAAGGGGAACTGGGTGTTGGAGAAGCTTGAGTGCCATCTGGTGTCTTAGCCAGAGATTTCACACTGAGCAGTTCCCTAGGCTCTCACACCCCATTTCCCATCCCAGGACAGATGTATCATCTGCCCTTTTATCCACTGGCTTTTCTGTCTTTAGTACTATTGTAGAGCAGGTATTCCTGTGAGGAGGGGAAAAAACCTGGTTAAATAATGATTGATCACTGAAGCCCTGTTGTAATCTCTAATATTTCTTGGCTTTAGTCCCTTATCTGAGGCATAAATCAAAGTCCAGGTACCAAAGTCGTCCTCTCTGGGTGGGAAGATATGCACTGCTGAAAAGAAACCTAAGTTTTCAGAGAGAGGCCCCTTTTGCCATACTGTTTGATTGACATCTTGCTTCAAAGACTGAGTCCATGACTTAATTGCCATTACTGGCTGAAGAAGATGGTGTCTCACTCTCTAGCAGTCATCTATTTTAAGACATTTAAGTTTTTATTTTTCATTATTCTGAACTTGACAAACATCAACAAACTTGAACATTTCACAAGTAAACAGAAAAAGAGAATTGTATATTAAATTGCAAATCTATTGCATACAACTTTTTCTTAAATGAATGAAAAAACATTTATTTTAAGTGTACATGCAAAGTTCCATGTGCTAAGCACTAAGCACTCAGAAGGGTAAAACATTCCCGGCTCACAAAGAGCTCACGTTCTAGTAGGGAGGGTGTTTTGGGATTCTGGTCACTGCACTGTGTCAATTCTTTTGAGATAGTCCTCTGCCATAATATGGGAGTCCCTCCTAGGAGGATGCAGGTCCTTGGTCCTTGCTTTCTACAATTGGGCTCACAGTATCATTCTCCCCCAGTGTAGATGTGGCTATCAATAATTCAAGTCTTTATCTAAGTATCCAGTTTATGTTTAAGGAATGACAGATGAACCAGCCAAAGATGTCAGGGAAAACAACCCCTTAATGAGTTTGGGTGATGACAATAATATGTTAAAAAAGGGGAATCAATTCAATACAAAATGTTATTGCAAGCAATGGGAAAAAGGAGAGAGAAAAAGGGGATCCTTATATCTGATTTTGGGTGTCCCCCCAAATTGGATATCAGGGGTTACAGTAAAAATATTATTTGGAGGGTTATTAGGGAGAAAAAACAAGTTGGTGATAAAGTATTATTTTGAGACTTTGCATATCGGGGAGATAAACAATCAGGTGATAGAAAAAATATTACTTGGGAAACACAGCTGTATTAACCTTTGAAAAATGTTTTCAGTATTTTTAAATGAGCATCTTCTATAAGCTTATAGCTTCCCCTAAGGAGAGACTGTCATGAGGGCCTCAAAACTATGAGGCCTAATCTTATAACAATGGTTTCCATGCATAGATCCCATAAATTACAGCCTCCCTTAAGAGGAGCCTTAATTGTCTCAAGGCTACCAGGCCTAATATTATAAGAGAGAAACAACACCTGTAGAAGGTTTTATTTATCAATGAGATGGAAAAGTCTGGTGGTTCTTAAGTTACAAATGGCAATACATCTTTAATTCCATTTCCATTTATAAAACTCTATTTGTTTCTGTTAGTGAAGCATTTAACAGCCTAGAAGCAAGGCAGTGGTTGGGGAAAAGGTGTACTACTATTCTCAGGGCTTATCTGACCATCAGTGGTTGATACTGGTAGAGATAAGGATCAGTCCCTGCTCTATCAGGGTTGTTCCCCTTTGATGATGGCTGCTGGAGCCATGCTGGAAGCTGGGCTGGTGGGTTGGGGGTTACTGTTATTCTTGAGGCTTTGGGGCTCAAGGTCCTGTTCTATCTGTACCAGGGTCTGAGGAGAAGTGATGGTGGAGGTGGCTTGATCTACCTGACACATGTCACCATTCACCTCTCCCTTTTGGGGATGTTCAGTCATTTTCATTCATATCTGACTCTTCCTGACCATCATAATTTGAAGTTTTCTTGGCAAAGATACTGGAATGGTTTGTCATTTCCTTCTCCAGATCATTTTACAGATAAGAAAACTGAGCCAAACAAGGTTAAGTGACTTGCCCAGTGTTACACAGCTGTGGGTCTGGATTTGATCTCAGGAAGATGAGACCAGGCCCAGCTATCTATATACCCCATCTTTCCTCAGAATGTCTTGATACTTGTGTGACTCTGTCTTTTCTATACCCATAATCTATCAGCTCTCTGGAAAGATGTGGAAAGCATGGTTCATCATCACCCTTCTGGAGTTATGATTGATCATTGCATTGATCAGACTTTTTAAGTCTTTCAAAATTGACTTTCTTTTACAATGTTGCAGAGAAATTTATGTTATGTATGAAATATTCTGATTCTGCTCATTTTACTCTTCATAAATTCATACAAGTTTCTTCAGGTTTCTCTGAATCTATACATTTCATCATTTCTAATGAAGCAACAACATTCCATTACATTTATTTAACATAATTGTTCAATTGTTTCCCCCCACTGATGGATACCTCCTTAATTTCCAGCTCTTTACTATAAGAAGTGTTATGGATATTTTTGTGTATTGGAGTCCCCTTTCTCTTTCTTTGATTTTTTTTTTGCCTGATAGTGGCATTTCTGGATCAAAAACTGTACATAGTTTAAGTGACTTTTTGTGGGTAGTTCCAAATTGCTTTCCCAAATGACTGGACAATTCAGAGGTCCACTAACAGTGCATAAGTATGGCTGTCTCTTCCATTTCCTCAAAAGCTGCCATCTTCTTTCTGCCCTTCCCATCTTTGTCAATCTGATGAGATTGAGAGGAATCACAGAGTCATTTCAATTTTCATTTCTCTTGCAGATTTGGAACTTTTTTTTTTAAATGTGGCAACTGTTAGCTTGCTCTTCTTTTTAGTAATCTGTTCATATCCTTTGACCATTTATTTACCAGTGACTCTTATTTTCATATATTTGATTCAATTCTCTATATATCTTGAAAATCAGATGCTTATCAGAGTAACTTCCTGCAAACATTTTCCCCAGTGAACTGTTTTTCTTTTAATTTTAATTGCAATGGTTTTGTTTGCATAAAAGCTTTTAAATTTTGTAATTAAAATTACCCAGATTACCTGTCGGGTTCTTCTTTTTTAGTCAAGAACTCATCCCCTATCCTTAACTGTGAAAGGTCTATATTCTTCCCTACTTTCTCTAATTTATTTGTGAGGTGACCTTATATCTACTTAGATCATGAATCAATTTGGAGCTTATTATGATATATATGCCACATGAGATATTGATCTAAACTTAATTTTTGCTAGATTGCTTTCTAATTTTCTCATTTTGTCAAATAGTGATTCTTTCTACCAGAAGCTGTGGTATTTGGATTTATAGACCAACATGTTATATTCATTTGCTTCTGGATGATGAGTGCCTAACCTGTTCAACAGATCAATTTTTTTCTTCCTCCCTCCCTTCTTCCTTTCCTTCTTCCTTCCTTCCCTTTTTCCCTCCCTCCCTCCCTCTCTTCCTTCCTTCCTTTCTTTTTTTCACATGTGCCTTCTTAGTGAGGAGGAAGAAAGAGAATCTGGAACTCAAAACAAATGTAAACAATTCTTTCACACATAACTGAAGAAAATAAAAATATTAAATATTTATTTCTTTTTAAATAGCTTTGATGATTACTACTTTATAGTATAGTTTGAGATTTGGAATTAAATAATTGGAATACAGTAACAAAATATATATGTTGCTTACTATGTGCTAGGCACTGAGCACTTTGCAATTATTATCTCATAAATGTGGAAATATATTTAGAAGAATTTATATTTAACCTATATTGGATTTTATGCTGTCTAGGAGAGGGGAATGGGGAGAAGGAAGGGAGAAAAATTTGGAACACAATGTTTTTCAAGGATGAATGTTGAAAACTATCTTTACATATATTTGGAAAAATAAAAAAAACTATTATAAAAAATAAAGATACTATAGTCCTGGGTATAATCTCACAAAAAACCCCAAACCAATTATTATCTCATTTGATAACACAATTACTCTGCAAAGTAGGTATTAATTTTATGCCCATTTTACTGAGACAAACAGAAGGTAAATGACTTGTCCAGGGTAACATAGTATTTGAGGCAGGATTTAAACACAGGTCTTTTTGACTCTGGTCCCCATGTTCTATCTACTTCACCACCTAGTGGCTGTTAGAAATGATTAGGCTCCTCCTTCCTTTCCCCCCTTTTCATTATTTTCCTTTACATTCTTGATTTTTTTTTGTCCAAGATTATGCAGTTAGCCAACATCAGATATATTTGAACTCAGATTATTGAATATCAGATCATTGTTTTTTCCATGAGCACCTTCAAATTAATAGTATTAAGTGAAGTGATCTCCTCATCTCTGTCCCAGCCTTCCAATAAAAGGATAGCCATGGTAACCACTTACCTCCAACAGAGAACTAATTGTACAGTGCTTCCTTTGTTCACTTCTGCCTTGGGGTTTGCGGGACCTGTACTGATCAATGTAATACCAATTTTGGCAGCCAAGACTTTCCCCACAAAAAACCCAGCATCTTAGATGGGCCCCTGAAATGTAATCTTCAAGCCAAGAATCTAAGGGTCTAGACTCCCCATTTGTGAGTTATTAAGGGAGCAACCCTTAATAACTCTACAAAGATTTATGATGATGCTTTATAATTTTGAAGTAACTTTTAAAATCAATAGCTCAAGGACTTTCCAAGTTTGTAATAAAAGAATTAAAGTTTGACAGGGAGAAAATCCTGGCATCATTTCACCTGGGCAAGATCAGAGAGGATGGACTGAAATTGTCAGAGAAAAGAGTTGGGTTAAGAGGCTTCTGAGTGTAATTATTGAAGAACACTGGAACATATGCCATCAGTTCATCAACCACAAAGAATTTATTGAATTTAGTGCATCCCTAGTACTAAGGCAAGAAGTATCCTGGTCTCAGGATTATTTTTTAGTGGGCATGGGGCTTAAGGTGTTATAGTATATATAATGATTATAGGTTGACTTTTATACTGTAATGGAACTTCCTGGTAGGATGAGTGTGTTTTAGTTTCTTGAGAGTTTTTCCTAGCCTAGGGAGGGAACAGAGTGGTCTGAATGTCTAGAAAAATCTTCTCAAAGGCCTGCATCAAAGGAATTGATCTGGGCTACTACATTGTCTCTCTCCCTTCCTCCCTTTTTTCCTCCCTCCCTCCCTCCCTGCTTCCCTCCATCTCTTCTTCCCTCCCTCCCTTCTTCCCTCTCTCCCTTTTTCACTCCCTCCTTCTCTCCCTCCTTTCCTTCATTCCTTCTTTTCCTTTCCTTCCTTCCTTCCTTCATTCCTTCTTTTCCTTTCCTTCCTTCCTTTCCTTCCTTCCTTCCTTCCTTCCTTCCTTCCTTCCTTCCTTCCTTCCTTCCTTCCTTCCTTCCTTCCTT
>JAJPUD010002236.1:63486-234863 GCA_023553655.1 Myrmecobius fasciatus
CCAGAATCCAGGAGCCAGGCCTTCTCCCAGGACTCAAGACCCAGGAGTCAGGCCTTCTATCAGAACCCAAGAGCAGGCCTTCTACTAGGAACAGGACTTGGATTCAGGAACCAGACCTTCTACCAGGACCCAGGACCCAGGACCCAGTACCCAGGACCCAGGACCCAGGAACCAGGCCTTCCACCAGGACCCAAAATACAGGATCCAGGCCTTCTATTAGCACCCTTCAATTTTTTTTTTTAGAAGAAGAAAGTACAAGGTGTGGCAAACTTAGTATTGCCACCTCTTAGATTACAGTCTTTGACTAATCCTTAGCTACATGGACTTGGGGGATTTCACATGATTGTTTCTGGCCTCTACCCTTTCTTCTTGACTTCCAGATGGTCCACATCATTCAAATATCCAGACGTAGGATGTCCTACTAAAAAGTGCTTAAGTTCTCATTTAGGGTCTTAAGCAATATCTTCATCAATATTACCTCTTCCTAATCCAAGATAGTTTTGAGTTGACAAAACTGTTGACATTGGTGAATATCAAGAGAGACTTGACTGTTTTGAGGACTTGAGAAAGAATATTCCTCAATTACTGAATAAAAGTTAAATAAATACATGTCAGATTTACATCTGGGATATTTTAGAAGAAACACCCTGGGAAGTAAAGTTCCAAAGAATCTTCTACTTTCATTTTATGTTCTGTATTCCTTCTCATGAATCTTTATCTTGTTACTCTTATTACCAGTCACTGAAGGACAATTAGGGCAGGCAATAGAGGCCCAAAACCATGTCTTTGTCCTCTGATGGAATATTTTATGGAAAAAGTAACACAATCTCAATTGAGTTTTCTTATGTTAGTAACTTGACTTCTTGTGTATTATAAATTACTTTCATTTCCTTTGAAAATATTTCCATGGATTATAAAAAATGGGGATTGTGGGATATCTATACCCATGTTGGTCTTCCTTGGCTATTGAATTTATAGCTGCCTATTTCTAACTGGGAGCATCCCACTTGGTCCTTGTCAGAATATGTCCGTAGATTTTTGTCTATCTGAAACTAGAAGCGAATTCTATATACTTGTAATGTTCAAAGCCCAGCACTCAATATAGCAGGTGTTGGGCAGCCTCCATTCCCTTTGCATAAATGCTCTTATGCCCGCTAAACTGGTATCAATATGTAATGCAAAGGATTTAGCTGAATCTGTGAAGGTACCAACCCACCAAATCTTCAAAGTTTTGCTTGTGTTTCTCATTCTAAAATTTCCAAATGATGTTAGGTTGGGAATTTTTTTTGTTATTGTTGTTTTACTCTCATGCTTTTAATTTTTCTCAAGAATACAATGATCTCTTCCACATTGTGACTTTCCCTTTTGTGGTTTTGATAAATGGGAATTTTTTGAGTTTTGCAGAAGCTCCACATAACATGCAAAGGTCAGGCTTAGTAACTCAGAAATGCATAAAATGTATAGTGTAGTATAGTATTAACCAAAATTTTTACAATAAATTACTATAAACACCATGTAAAAGAAAAAAAATTAGAATTCTCTGGGATGAAGGGAGGGCCAAAAATTTTGATATGGACTTTCCAGATTATGAGGACACCGTGCCCCTAGTTTCTGTGATGAGGAAGGTATAACTATATCCTCATGAATGAAACCATTGAAAGTCTTAATGATAAAGACATAATCTTTCCACAGATTAATAACAGTAACCATTGAATTTGAGTAAAGTCTTTTATTCCCAAGAATTCTTCAAATGTGAAGAGTGAGAAATGATTCCATCTTTTCAAAGTTGGTTTTGACTCCTGTTGAAGTATTATAGGATTCATACTGAATCAGAGTTTCTACAGAACTGACATTTTTCATCTGACATATTTAGACCAATGGCTTCTAGCCAGTCTAATACCTTTAGTAGTGTTTTCCCAATATCTTTCCAAATAAGATGACATCATTTTAAAACATCAGTACCTCCAAGCAGACCAAGCAGAAGAGAACCACCATGAAGAGAAAAAAAAGACACTAAGAATAGCAACGGAGACATAAAGTTATTCTCAAGAGACAAAAATGCAAGAAAAGAGACAGTAATAAAACTCACAGTCTCAGATATTAATATAAAAGTTATGAAGTATGGATAACAAGATGAGCTAGAGATCCCAATAATGCAAGGCACGCATAATCTCATGAGCATCAATAAGCCATAGTAGAATGAAGCTGATGACTTGAACATGGATCCTCCCCTACCTATCACTCCCTAAAACATTGGGGAGGCACCCTAATAGAATGTAAGCTGCCCAAGAGCAGGAAATGCTCCACTTATAGCTTTGTATCTCTCCTACCTAGCAGTGTCTGACATATACAGCTGCTTGATGAATTTTTTTTTTTTTTTGCTTGATGAATTTTTGCTAATTTGTTTACAGGTTGCTCAATTTTTCAACTGTTTTATTATACAGGATGTACTTCCCTCAGTCTATCATTTGTTCTCTGACCACCCATAATTCCCAGCATGAGTCTTTTTTGTGTTTTGTTTTTCTAATTTACTGAAAATCTCAACCACAAACTTAAGAATTACATCATTATTTGCTTCTTCTAAAGCTTTTCTGACCCGAGGCCATAGACAGGTAGTAAGTCTCTCTTAGTTGATTTCTCAGCTGATAGATGTATTGCTTATGTGGCTCTTTGCTTTTTCCATATTCTAATTCTCCAAAGTATAAAGCAGTGGACAAATGTACCAAGTAAAACTTGGGACAGCATCACAGCAAAATATGCATTCTAAGCCCACTGCACTTCCTATTCAGACTTCTGGTTTCCAACATGTTTGACAATGTGTGGTGGACATGCTTGAAATCCTTGAGGTGGTTAAGATAAGGACCTAGACATCTATACTTCTACCAAGGCCAACAGTTCCTTAAGGAGTTTTCTAAATGACTACTTTGAGCAAAATAGATTATGTAAGAGTAGCCATATATAGGGGCACCTAGGTGGCATAGTGGATAGAATGCTGAGCCTGGAGTCAGAAAGACAACTTCCTGAGTTCAAATCTGGCCTTAGACACAAAAAAAGCCATGTTAGTCTGGACAAGTCATTTAACCTGGTTTATCTCAGTTTCCTCATCTGTAAAATGAACTGGAGAAGGAAATAGCAAACCACTTCAGTATCCTTGACAAGAAAAATTCAAATGAAGTCACAATGAATAAGACTGAAATGACATATATAGAAAAGTACTTCCCATGCAACACTTTAGCAGTTGTAGAAGCTTTCTGGTTTTTAGTTGGGAGCACCTATGCATACCAGCTGAGATGATTTGTTATCACTGGGATGTTGTTTATGTTTTTGCTTTCTCCTTCCTGAGACAAAAACTCAGGCTTCCAAGTCTTTTTTTGGTACTTATTCTCTCCAAGTATATAGCACAAATTGGCCACACTTTCATTTGAACACAGAAAGCACAATTATTACACTTCTCATAGACATTTGTTCTCATTTTAGAGCTATGAAATCTGCTTCTTACTGGCTCCATTGTTCTCTTTTGACCCAGATATCCAAAGTCATTGTACAGCACTGTCACGCTGATAGAGCAAAATGTTTGGGACAGCATCAATTGCTTCCTGGCACCAAGTGTGGCACCAGTTACAGATTGGTATAATACTCTCACACAGCTTCAGTAGTTGTTATTGCCTAGAGAATGAAACTTGGATCCCTGAGCATCTCTTACTTCTTGGTCTGTATCACTTCTAATCTTTCATCATACAGTTGCTCCTGCTGCCAGTTGCCAAGAGCAACCTGATGTAAAGATGCCTGCTTCAATGCAATAGAGATCACCTTATTAATGCTTTAATCTCTGGCAGAAGGCTTAGACTCTCAGCAGCACTTTTATTTGACAAAGGTTCATAATCTTGCATGTCAGAGATTCTCTTCATTTCTCGTATGGATATAACCACTCAAGGGGTTTACAGAATTCAGCATCTTTACCCTTAGTAATCTTCACTGATCTATCATATATTATGAACTCACAGTTGCCTAGTTTCTGACAAGTAGCATCCAATTTAGCACTGGCCAAAATGTCATCCTGTAGATGTCTTTCCAAACTTGAAATTAAGTGCCATATATACAGTCGTTGAACCTTTCAATAACTGTCCACTTCAAAGCCAAGAAATCTAATTTGTACATGAGATAATGACAGGCAGGGGTCATATAAGAGAAGTACCGCAGAGAACATTTAGGTAAATGAAGGCAGAGAAAGATATCATTAAAATATAATATAGACAACTTGGACCAAACTATGGAAATTGACAAATGAGTTCAGGCAGTAGATCACAAGATTATCTGGTAGATATGATATTATAATGATGCTTTCATCACTACTTGAATTATCCATATAGTTACTGAAGCTCTCGCTCGCTCTCTGCAAATAACAAGAGAAGTTAATAATTTAGTGATTTGCTTTAGTGAAAATTTCTCCTTCTAAAAGGTGGAAGAAGCAACATAGGAAAATCTATTCTCCATTTGATACTTAGCAAGATGGAAGAATGAAATGCAGGTGTGGAAATAATGGGAACCTTGAGCATTAGTGACCATTTCATTTTGGAATTTGTGCTAGAGGAGAAGAAAGCTGGGCATGTTCTGACATATTGGAATGTGTTAAGAGACAGCTCTAACCAGCTCTCCTGAGGCAGTTGTGAAATTTTTAGTGTGAGCATTTATACCAGGGAAGAATAAGGCTGCTCCTGTGTCATTTTCTTATTGATCCTATTTACAATTATTTGATCTCATCCTGTAATTGCTTTTGTCCTATAACTGCTTAAGTTGTGGTTCCTTGTCTATGAACTTAGTGCAGAGTTTAGCTAGTCTATAATGAGTTAAATTTAAAAATCCAGCTCTCTTGTTTAAAGAATTTAAATGGTCTGGAGAATGCACATGAAAAGAAAGGGAGTTGGGTCTGATATCTTTATTCTGCCAAGCTATCCATCAAGGTTTTCTGGTTTGCTGACCAAAAGTCTGGGCCACAATCTCATCCTTGGGACTCAAACAAAGAATACATCCTAGTTTTATGAAAGAAGGGGAGGTCATTGCTAGCTTTTATTACCAAACTCCCAACCAATCGTGTTCCCTATGCCTCAGCTCTGTAACTAATCATGTTGCCCTTAATTCCATGATGTCATCTATCCTGTTTCATTCTTTGTTCTGTACTCCCTAAAACCTAAATAGGGGGAATTGTTCTTTCTCTCAGGGTTTTCGGCATAAATGGAGGCAATCCATTAACCCATTTATTGACAGATGACATACCCCTGCTAATGTAATTGGACACAATCTGACTTAGTTTACTCTTTTGTCAAAATCTCCAATATGACATACCTTGAAAATCAGGAAATCCACAAAGCAGTACATAATTTGTTGTTTTGCTAATTGTATAGATTTAAGAAAGTAATGCAGAAAATTTAATGATTTATATGAAACTTAAAAGTATGTTTTATATATGTATACGGGTGTGTGTGTGTATGTTTGTGTGTGTGTTTGTATATGATCGTCAGACCTTTACTTTAGGAAGATCAATTTGATAGCTGCAAGACTGAAGCAGGGGGAGAAAACCAATCAGCAAACCATTGTAATAACCCAGGTATGAAGTGATGAAGGCCCACATCAAGGTGGTAGCAGTGTCAGTGTAGAGAAGCAGGTATATCCTAGAGATGGTACGAAGGTAAAATTAAAAGCACTTGGCAATCATTTGGAAAAGATGGGGTAGGGGGAGAGTGAAGAAAAGACACTTTGATTGTGAGCTTGGATGATTGGAATAATGATGATAGCCTCAAAATAACAGAAAAGTTTGGAAGAGGGGAGAATTTTGGGGGAAAGCTCAGTTTTGAACATGCTAAATTTAACATGAGCATTCAGTTCAAGATGTTCAATAGGCATTTACAAATTTGAAATTGGGGGCCAGTAGAGAAGTTGGAGCTGGATAGATTTGAGAATTATCAGCATAGAGATAATAATTTAATCCAGGGGTATGAAAAAAACCACCAAGTATAGAGAGCGAAGAGAAGAGGGCCCAAGACACTCACAGTTAAAGGTATGACTTGAATGAAGATCAGAAAAGGAGACAGTTGAACCCCTCTCAGTAATCTTTGAAAGACTAGGAAAATAGGAGAAATACTGGAAATTTGGAAAAGGGCAAATGCCCTAATTTTCAATATAGAGGATAGAATGTACAAACTGTAGGCCAGTGAACTTGACTTTAACTCCTTAAAGAATTCTACAATGTATTAATAGTAAAGAGGGGATTAATGAACATTTCTAAAAGAAACCAATGATTGCAAAGAGCCAATATGGCTTCATCCATAAGAAAGATTATGCCAGAAAACCTTTACTCCTTTTTCCCTCACCAGGGCTACCAACTTGATATGATCAGAGGGAGTGTTAGGCATGTTGTTTACCTAGGTTTTAGATAGCAGGAAGGGCTGGAAATTCACTCTTATGATGTATAAAACGTTCAAGAGATATAATTTCTGGGTAATTAAAATTTTATTAATTATTAATTATGCTAGCAATAATTAATTAAAAGGGTCAGTGGCAGTCTCTAATGCCAAAGACTCCCCATGGAACCCATTTGATGCTTATATGCCCTTGGAAGAGTGGATATTCCTGAGGGTAGCAATCAATTCTGATTGGTTAACAAGTAATGAGAGAATATATAATGAAAAGTAGGCTTATTCTAATGAAGATCTGTGGGATGTGATTCTGATCACTTAGTCTTGGTCAAAGAGACTTATCTATACTTGTATCACCTTGTCTAGGGTAATCTAGACAAAAGGGAGAATCCCTTTTCCCCAGACTTGTACAAGTAAAACCAATAGGCTGGAATCCATCGTCACCTAAACTAAAATTTCTTCATCTTTTGAGCAGATCTGAGTTTTCCCTTTAATTATTAGTCCTGCACTTCAAAAGCTGTCTGAATAATCTTCAGAGGCTGATTTCTGAATGAAGAAGTAGAAAGGGGGAAAATCTTATTTAATAATTGGTTATTAATATGAGAGAGCAACAATCACTTCTCCCACTTTTGAGAGGAAAGGGGAAGAATAGTCTCAATTGCTGGGTGTCCCTGGGTACCACTTAGGAGAACAGCTGTCTTCAAATATTTGAAGGATCGTCACATGGGAATAGGTGTTATGTTGCTTGGTCTGAGGTAGCAGAACTAGGTTATTGTTGTTGTTTGTCATTTAGACAACCATAATTTCAAGAAGATGATACCATGACATGCAAGTAAATTGAATTTCAGTGAGGGAAGGCTGTGCAGTCACCAGCCTCACTTTCTTCTCCAGAGCCATATGGATCCAGTGACCAGATATAGATCAGGATGACTGGAGATGACCTTGGATGCAGGGAGATCTTGGTCTTTTTTATTTTTAAATTTTTTAAATTTTAAATTTTTTTATTAAAAGCTTTTTATTTACAAAACATATGAGTGACTTTTCTACATTGACCTTTGCAAAAACTTTTTTTTCCCAAGCTTTTCCCCTCCTTCCCCCCACCTTCCACCCCTAGATGACAGGTAATCTAATACATGCTAAATATGATAAATTATATGACAAATCCAATACATATATACATATCTATATAGTTATCTTACTGCACAAGAAACATCAGATCTAGAAAGAGAAGAAGAAAAAAAACAACCTAAGAAGGAAAACAAAATGCGTGGAAATATTCACAGAAAGCGTTAAAATGCTGTGTTGTGGTCCGTACTCAGTTCCCACAGGCCTCTCTCTGGATGTATATTACTTCATCGCTGAACAATAGGAACTGGTTTGAATCACATCATTGTTGAAGAGAACCATGTCCATCAGAACTGATCATCATATAGTCTTGTTGCTGTGTATAATGTTCTCCTGGTTCTGCTGATTTCACTCAGCATCAGTTCATGCAAGTCTCTCCAGGCCTCTCTGAAAACCTCCTGTTGATTGTTTCTCACAGAGCAATAATATTCCATAACATTCATATACCATCATTTATTCAGCCACTCTCCAATTGATGGGCATCCCTTCAGTTTCCAGTTTCTTGCCACTACAAAAAGGGCTGCCACAAACATTTTTTGCACATGTGGGTCCCTTTTCCCTCCTTTAAAATCTCTTTGGGATATAGGCCCAGTAGAAACACTGCTGGGTCAAAGGGTATGCACTGTTTGATAACTTTTTGAGCATAGCTCCAAATTGCTCTCCAGAATGGTTGGATCCGTTCACAGTTCCACCAACAATGTATCAGTGTCCCAGTTTTCCCACATCCCCTCCAACAGTTATCATTATCATTTCCTGTCATTTTAGCCAATCTGACAGGTGTGTAGTAGTATCTCAGAGTTGTCTTAA
This sequence comes from Myrmecobius fasciatus, assembly GCA_023553655.1. Classification (NCBI taxonomy): domain Eukaryota; kingdom Metazoa; phylum Chordata; class Mammalia; order Dasyuromorphia; family Myrmecobiidae; genus Myrmecobius; species Myrmecobius fasciatus. Next base: position 71,832 of record JAJPUD010002236.1, read on the forward strand.
TTTGCATTTCTCTGGAGATCTTGGTCTTTTTAAGCTAAGATTTTTAATAGGTCTCATTTTGACTGAGGCAATCACCCATTCAGTGATTAAGGCTGAGTAAAAAAGAAATGAGGCAAGTAATGGCCTTTTTGACCTACTTAAAAAAATCAATCTGGAAGGGGAAGACTCTCAGGATTTCTGGCTTTTCTTTTTTCTTTCTCTTCTTTCCTTTCCCTTTCCTGCAAGCGCTCAGCCCAAAGGAATATAATCTTGATTGCTGAAACCTCCCAAGACATTTTAGGGTTCATTCTTTCTCAAGAACCATGCCTTAAACTCAAATCACTCCAGCTCTCATTGATTGTTCCAGCCCGTTTGGTCCAGAAACACTGAGGCATGGATTATCAAAATTTTAAAGTGGCAAGCTTTAGTTAGTAGTCTGATAGGATATAAGATAACCTGGAATTTGTCCTAATTAGTGCTAAAATTCTAGAGAAATTTTCTTAGCTCTGGACAGAGAGACACGAGCTTTCTGGGCCCAAGAGGATATTTACCTAACACAGTTATAGATAGTCCTTCTCACTTAATCCAGAGATGCTCACCCCCCCATAGATTTTATACCTCAGATAGCCTGCTTGAAAAGACAAACATACCATCACTTTGGGTTTGCTGATCAGAACTGTAGGACATTTTACATTTTCAGTCTTCACTGCCATGATAAATTGTTGAGGCTGGTGGCTCCTCTCTGTCTCATTTCTGTTTCCTTGTGTCACTTTGGAAGACTTTGACTTTTGGCAACTCTGACAAATTACTCTGGCCTTCATTAGTTGGCCAACAAAAGGTCCCAGGCCAAACCCCATTTGATCTTCATTTGGGCCCTGATTGCCTCAGTAAAGACAAATAGCAGGACTAGGAGCAATGAGTGGAAGTATCAAAGAGGCAAATTTAGGCAGGTAGGTGGTAGAGTAGGTTCCCTCCGACTGATTCTGGGAGTGAGATATATGACTTAGAGAACTCTGTTAATAGGTAGACAATTGATTAACAATTCTAGCATTGGCTGGATTCTTCTAAGTGAATGTGTTTTACATATGTTTATCCTGCTTTTTTCTCTGTATCCTGTCATTGCTATTCTGGAGGCAATTTTCCTCAAAGTCTTTTCCCAAGCCTTTTTGCTCCCCTGAGAGGGATGCTTTCATTTGTTGATTTTTCTTCCATCAAGACTGGCCATAACGAAACTAATGTGGAAGAAATTAAGGCTGGACCCACACCTAATACCGCACACCAAGATAAGATCTAAATGGGTTCATGATCTAGATATAAAGAGTGATATTATAACCAAATTAGAGGAACATAGGATAGTTTACCTCTCAGACCTGTGGAGATGGAATAAATTTATGTCCAAAGAAGATCTGGAACTCTTAATGGAACACCAGATAGATAATTTTGATTATATTAAGTTAAAAAGTTTCTGTACTAACAAAACTAATGCAGACAAGATTAGGAGGGAAGCATCAAACTGGGAAATCATCTTTACATTTAAGGGTTCTGATAAAGGTCACATCTCTAAGATATATAGAGAATTGTCTCATATTTATAAGGATTCAAGCCATTCTCCAATTGATAAATGGTCAAAGGATATGAACAGACAATTTTCAGATGATGAAATTAAAACTATTTATAATCATATGAAAAGATGCTCCAAATCATTATTGATCAGAGAAATGCAAATTAAGACAACTCTGAGGTACCACTACACACCTGTCAGATTGGCTAAAATGACAGGAAAAGATAATGATGAATGTTAGAGGGAATGTGGGAAGACTGGGACACTGATGCATTGTTGGTGGAGCTGTGAACAGATCCAGCCATTCTGGAGAGCAATTTAGAGCTATGCTCAAAAAGTTATCAAACTGTGCATACCCTTTGACCCAGGAGTGTTTCTATTGGGCTTATATCCCAAAGAAATCATAAAAGAAGGAAAGGGCCCCACATGTGCAAGAATGTTTGTGGCAGCTCTTTTTGTAGTGGCTAGAAACTGGAAACTGAATGGATGCCCATCAATTGGAGAGTGGCTGAATAAATTATGGTATATGAATGTTATGGAATATTATTGCTCTGTAAGCAACGACCAGCAGGATGATTTCAGAGAGGCCTGGAGAGACTTGCATGAACTGATGCTCAGTGAAGTGAGCAGAACCAGGAGATCATTATTCACGGCAACAACAATACTATATGAGGACCAGTTCTAATGGACATGACTCTCTTCAACAATGAAATGCTTCAAACCAGTTCCAATTGTTCGGTGAAGAAAGCCATATACACCCAGAGAGAGGGATGTGAAATGTGGACCACAACATAACATTTTCATGTTCTCTATTGAGGTTTGCTTGCATTGTATTTCCTTTATTGGATTATTATTTCTTGTAGATACGATTTCTCCTGCACAAAAAAAATGATGTGTGGCAATAACTATACATATATTCGATTTCTTAAGTATTCTAACATAATTATCATGTAGTGGATATCCTGCCATCTAGGGGAGGGGTGGGGACTAGGGGGGAAAAATTTGTAACAGAAAGCTTTGTAACAGTCAATGTTGAGAAATTAGCCATACATATGTTTTGCAAATAAAAAATATTAATAAAAAAAAGACTGGCCATAGCTTCTTCAGCATGTAGCTGAATGGAAGCAGCCCTTCCTTTGATCTCAAAAGTCCACACATAAGGAGATGTGGGTTTTGCCTCTTCTGAGCACTCTCTGGGCATTATCCTTGTCTTTGTTATTCTGGCCAGTTCTATCAATCCCAAGTAAATGAAAGTCTGTATTCACTGATCATTTATCCATGGGTACAATCATAGAATGCGGTCATAAGCCATCTGATATACCCTCCCCTCTACCCACAATACTCTCCTGGATCATGGCTTTTTTCTTCTTTTCGAGGGAATGAAAGTTAAATGACTTGCCCAGGATCTTGCAGCTAGTGACCATCTGAGGCCAGATTTGAATTCAGATCCTCCTTTCTCCAGGGCTGGTACTCTGTCCCCTGGACCACCTAGCTGCCTCGGGATCACTGCTTTTTGAAGAATCCTTTCTCATCATGGCACAATGTTGGAGGCTTTGTCTCTCATTTGTTGGTTGGCATTGTCCTGTGTATTTTCAGCATCATCAAATTAGCCAGCCGGCATCTATCTGCAAGTGCTAGAGTAGGATGATCTCAGGCTTCTACTGCATTTTGAGAAGCAAATGAGGTAAAAAGCAAATCCCCCAATGCCCATTAGAGTAACTTATTAATATCATTTTTCTTAGATCTAGACAATCAACAAAACAATAAATCAAGCCCTGATTTGTAGCATAGTGATTTCCAAGTGGTAGATGCTCATATTGAGAATTTAGCAATTGGCTATCAGTGAGCCAACTTAGCTGATGCCAACACAGTTCTGCACACAGATAAAGGAACTGGTAAACCCACAAAAATCATCAGCATTTTTATATATTACTAACAAACCCAGGAGCAAGAGTTAGAAAGAGAAATTACATTTAAAATAACTGTAGACAAAATAAAATATTTTGGGTTTCTACCTGCCAAAATAAACTCAGGAACACAATTACAAAACACTATTCACACAGATAAAGTCAGATCTAAACAACTGGAAAAATATCAATTGCTCATGGATAGGATGAACTAATATAATAAAAATGACAATTCTATCTAAATTGTTCTACTTGTTCAATGCCATACCAATCAAACTGCCAAAAATTATTTTATAGAGTTAGAAAAAAATAACAAAATTCATCTGGAAGAACAAAAGAAGTTCAAGAATATCAAGGGAATCGATGAAAAAAAATTACAAAGGATGCTGGCCTAGCAATATCATTATATTAAGCTCCATTGTAAAGCAGCAGTCATCAAAAACATATGGTACTGACTAATAAATGGAGTAATGGACCAGTGGAATAGGTTAGATATATATGACACAATAATCAGTGACTACAGATAAAGAAACTGGACTCAAAGAGATTAAATAAATGTCCTCTCCACATATCCATAAATAAGGGTATTTTTTTCCAAAGAATCCTTTCTTCTCTTCCTTTCCTCTCTTCCTTTTTTCTTTTTCCTTCCCTGCTTTTGTATCCTTCCTCATTTGTTTTCCATTTTTCCTTTGTTGGTCTTCTTTTCTGCTTGACCTATTTTTTTTTCAGATGGGTTTTTTTGCTATTTATTTCTATCAACATAAAATATATGCTTAAAATACAAAAGGGTCATAATCATATCTTTAATACATTTTAAAAATATGATCGAGTAATCCATAACTCGTATTGTGACTTCCTAGAGGTTAACAAAGTATCAAAGCTTGGAGAATTTTGTGGGACTAATGAACAGATATTTAATTTTTACCTTGGATTTGTACAACAACTAAGTCTCTTGTTAAGCCATGTTCTAGTTTGTGCTTTCTTAGTCCTCACCGATGTAGTATTCTCCTGGTAGTAGTCATCTCCTCCAAGAAGCTGTTGAGATTAGCTTCTGTTAGGCAACTGTCACCCAGAACAAGGAGCTCCCACTTCTCAAACTTATAAAGTTACTCCCAGGGGACAGCTAGTGGATAGAGTACTGGCCTTGAAGTCAGGAGGAGCTGAGTTCAAATTCCACCTCAGATACTTAACATTAAGCTGTGTGACTCTAGGTAAGCCATTTAACCCCAGTCGCCTCACCAAGAACAAACAGGAAAACAAACAAAAACAAAGTTGCTCCCAAGATCAGAAACTCATCTTAAAAACACTGCTGTTACCTGTGCTCAAGGAAAGACACAAAACACAAGGAACCAAATCAATTATTGGGCACAATGCAGTTGAGGTCCTCTCCACAAACTCCTCATAACAGATCTAAAAACATATAGAAAAATGTTGAAAGAAAAAGGAATAGTGAATCCTTTGTACAGGCCAGTTTGGAGTAGAGAGCAGATAAGGAATTCTGTAGACACTAAAGACAGAGGCTCAGCCAGAACCATGAACAGAGCACTCTTGTGCTTAGGGAGATACCTGTAAGAGGTCTCAGACCCGTGCCAGGATATCCCCTGACCTACATCAGAGCACTGCCATGTGAATAATCACCAGTTGACAGCTTTGGCACCCACTACCTAGGCAAAAGATCCAGGGTAGAGTGAGAAAGAGATGGGCAAGGCAGTGACATCCAGCATAGAAAGTCCCTGGCCTGGGTACCAGGAAAGAGAAAGTTCAGAATTCCAAAGTAGCAGCAGCAGCAATATCAGTGTATGGCTCAGACCTCAGAGCAAAGCAAGCAGGGTCTCATTTTCATCATTTAGCCCAGCCTGCAGCAGGATAACCAGGGTAGGAATCTCAGACCAAAGGAGAACCCACAATTCCATCTCTTTGAGCCAACGGAGCTGTCTAGCTGACTGATTGGAGTGGAGTCCAACAGAAGTCTACTCTTACTCAGACCCAAACACACGTCAGGAACTTCTGGAGCTCAGACAAGGAGTCCAGCAATACCATTTTGCTCTGAATCAGAACCCTTTAGCAGACCCCTTCAGCCTGTCCCTTTGATCTTAGAATGACACAACAGTCAGCACTTCCAAGAAAGCTACAACAGGACAAGCCCAGATCTTTCCTCCCAGAAATGTCTCAGAGTCTGGCCCTAATATTAATTTCTTTTTTAAAAAGAGAAAATGAAAAAGGATTCCACTATTATGAACTATCATGGCAGCAGGAATGCTAAAGACACTGATGCAGAAGGAAATGAATAATTGCCTCAGAGAAAAACATGACATCAGCACAAATTCAACCAAAATATCTGGAAGAGATGAAGCAAGAATTTAAAATTTATTTTTATAGATGAAATGAGAATTCTTGAAAAAAAAATAGAAAAGAAATTAGAGCTTTAGAAGAATTGGGAAGAGAATTAATAACAACACAATTGGTGCAGAACCCAAGCAATGAAACTCAATGAAAATTTAAATGAACCAAATAGAAGCCAACAGCTCTATCTTAAAACAAAGTCAAAAGCTGCAAAAGATGGAAGAAAATTTAAGGTATTTCATAGCAAAAATGATTGACATAGAAAATAGATCAAGGAGAAAAAAATTGAGAATCATTATACTCTTTGACTGCCATGACCAAAAAAGAGTCTAAATGTGATATTTTAAGAAATCTACAAAGAAAACTTCCCAGATTGCTTAGAACCAGAAGGCAAAGTAGAAAGAAAAAAAATCCATTGGTCGTCTCCTCAAAGAAACCCCCAAATGAAAACTTCTAAGAACATGATAGCCAAAATTGAGACCAAAGGAAAAATGCTGCAAAGTAGCCAGAAAGAATTCAAGTACCAAGGATCCACAGTCAAGATCATGTAAGATTTAACAGCTAGCATTATAAAGGAGAGAACTTGAAAGATTATATTCCAGAAAGCAAAAGATACAGTCTTATAGCCATTAATAACATGCATCAAAAATGAATATAATACTATGAAGGGGGGGAATGAATCTTTAATGAAATAGAGGACTTCCATACATTTCTGATGAAAAGATCAGGACTGTGGAGAAACTTTGAGATACAGACACAAAATGGAGAGAAACACAAAAAAGTAAATAACAATAGGCAATGGCCAAGGACTAAATCAGGGCAAACTGCTTTCATTCAAATATGGGGAGCTAATATGTGTCTGTCTGACCCCTATCAACATTAGGATTCATAGAGGAAGCATAATTACAAGAGGCCAGCAGGGAAAGGGGCTGATTTTGTTATGTTTTGAATCTCTTTAAGAAAAGAATGGAAAGAGAGGGGAAAAGGAATTCATGGGAAAGGGAAGAAGGGGGCGGGGAACTTAAGGAAAATTATCCCATATAATGAAGATGCATAAACAGACCTCTATCCAAACAAGAAGGGCCTGGGGGTTGGGGGGAGTGACTGGCCCTTGAACTCTCATCTGAACTCATGTAAAGAAGGAAGAATGCACACACAGACACAGACACAGACACAGACACAGAGCTGGATAGAGAAAAACATTTTAACAGGGAAATAGGACAGAAGGGGAAGAAAGAGAAGGAGAATTTAGGGAAAGGATAGATTAAAGGAGGCAATGAGATAGTTTAGCATTGGGCTTAGAGTCAGAAAGACCTTGAATCCAGCCTCAGACACTTGCTGTATGACTCTGGGCAAGTAACTTATCTCTGTTTACCTTAATCCACTGGAGAAAGAAATAGCAAACCACTCTAGTGTTTGCCAGGACAACTGTATGGATAATATTGGCATGCTATGGTCCACAAGGTCATGAAGAATTGGACATGACTGAATAACGAGATTAAAAGAAGGATTAGTCTTCAGCAAAACAAATTCTAAGGATGTACATATTTAAAGCTATTTTCAAGATGGCAAAAGGTGGGATTCTGAAGGAATGTTGATAAATTAAAGAATGGATGAGCAAGTTATGATTTATACATGTAATACTATTGTATAATGGCCAATAAAGATTCCATAAAACTAATGATGAAACATGCTATCCATCTCCTGATAGAAAGAAAGGTTATGGATTCAGAATGCAGAATGAGAATTTTTTTTTAGGACATACACAATGTGGGAATTTGTTTTGATTAACTATGTAGACATATAATGGGCTTTTTTTTCTTGTGTTATCAATGGGGATGGAGGTAGGTGAGAGGGTAACAAGGCAGATCTGGGTTGATTAAAACAAAATATATTTTTAAAAAATTATAATATATAATGCAACAAAGTTCTCTATTAAGGGAATAATGAATAAGGGACTTATTCTTAAGTGCAGACTAAAAATAATCCTAAGAATTATATTGCAAAGAAAAAAAATAAATCATAGAAACAATTTTGTTGTATTTCAGTCGAGTCTGACTCTTTGTGACCCCATTCAGGGTTTTCTTGGCAAAGATAATGGAGGGTTTTCTATTTTCTTTCCCATCTCATTTTATAGATGAGGAAACTGATACAAAGACAGTTAAGTGACTTGTTCAGTGTTATCCAGCTTGCAAGTGTTGAAGGCCAGATTTGAAGTTACGAACATGAGTCTTCCTGACTCCTTGTCCAGCATGCTATCCACTGTACCACACAGCTGCTCAAAGAAATGATTAAAATAAGCTAAATCATTGTTTTCCTCCATTGTTCTACCTATCATGATCTTTCTTCCATATTTCCTCCCTTACTCGCTCTACCATCCAGTTACTACTCTTTTTTCTATTTTTTGCCCTTCCTTCTATTTTTCCCTTCTTCAATCTCTCCTTACCTCAGCCTTGTCCTTTATCCTTCCTTGTTCCACTCTTGGACTAATTACAGCCTTAGAAGCTTTGAAAGATCCTGGGCAGTCCTCCAAATGGCCAATTAATATATTGTATAGATGAACAGAGAACAGTTCAGTCAATTTTTTTTATTGACAAGTATTTCTGAAAAATCTATGTGTCTCAATCTGTTAGTGTTCTCCAGACCTTCTTCATATCAAGTTTCCTTTGCACCAGTATTATAAAGCCTTTCAGACAGAGAAAACCACATGCCAATTTCTAAGGTGGCCTATATCTTGGAGTCCATAAATGGAACGTCTCTTTTCTCTTCTATCTGGCTTGAGGCTTCTTTAATGTCACAGATGAGGCACCTTCAGCTCTTTCTTTTCTCCTAATAATGTGTTCCATCATGCCTTGCCAGAGCTGTTTAGAGTGTAAAATTGCTTTATTACAGTGGGAGAAAAACTTAAGAGTGTAAATCATATAAGGTAAGTTAGAGAAAAAACACTTTCATAATTAAAATTTTTCAGATAAAGTTTAATGCCTTTATTTAGTTCTGAGCATGTTATTAGCCCATAGGTTAATATGGTTAATATGGTTAATATAACAGTGTTATAGTCCCAATACTTGGATTACTCAATTCTTTCTAGTTACTTACTTTAATTATCTACCTTTTATTCAATCTATAGTTATTTCTCCTTAAGATCACTGTAATTGAGGAAATAAGGTTTTTCTGCATCCCCTTTTAGTTTTAGGTTGAAGCTTCTCTGTAGTAGCTGAAACCCCAAGAAGCTTCCTTTAATTAGCTTTTCTTCTCTTACTAATTTTAAATTTTTAAGATTCTAAAATGTTTGCTCCACCACAATCAGTTTATCTTAAATCTAGTTTTTCTAAAGACCATCCATCAGTATTTCTTTCCTCATTCCTGTCTCATGCTAATTGTATTGAAATTGTAATTGCATAGCACAGTTCTAATTGATTAGTTTATTGCATATCAGTTTGTTTATTTTTCTAGGTTCTGTGTGAGCAATTAGAGAAGTAAAAGATTTAATGCTAGCTCTCATCTGTTTGTTCTGGAGTATGCTGAATTTCCTGATTTCTTTTGCCAAGTCTTGCTACCAGAGCAGATTGAATTTATAGGATGGTGAGATTTTAGGGATGGTAGAGATCTTGATATTGTTCTATCATGTCCAATTCTTTGTGACCTCATTTAGGGGTTTCTTGGCAAAGATACTGGAGTGATTTACTATTTCCTTTTCTAGCTCATTTTAGAGATGAGGAAACCGAGGTAAATAGAGTTAAGTGACTTGCTAAGGGTTACACAACTAGTAAGTATTTGAAGTCAGATTTGAACTTGGCAAGATGAATCTTACTGATTTCAGCGCCGGCACTTCATCCACTAAATCACCTAGCTGGCCTGGGAGAGTTCTTAAAGGTCAGTTTTCTAACCCTCTTATTTTATAGGTGAGAAAACTAAAGACTGGAGAAGGGAAATGCCTTGTTTAAGGTCCCCCAGTTAAGTCACAATTGGTGTAGTTATGATTGTGATTCACTTCTCTTTCTGCTCTTTCATTCCCTCTTTCATTTCCTCCATAGATGGGTTACCACACAACCTCTAAATATGGGCTTGCTTCTCACATCTCAAGTTTGTCTTGAAAATAACTGATTCCTAAATGAAAAATTTCCACTTTAATTAGCATTTGGTCATTAGCTACAATCCTAAAAGTTGATTTCATCTCTTTTTAAAGAAACCAAACACTGTGACCAAGAATGAAGGGAGAGAAAGAGAGAATAACCATTACCTTTTCTTCTTTTACCTTCTTTGTTTTTTTTAAAAGGATACTGGTACTTAAAGTTTTTCCCTAAACTTGGATATAAAACTGCCTTTTTTTTTTAACCAGGTAAAATCCTTCTATTTTTTATTTTAAAAATTGATTTTCCAAAAAATGAGGAAATCAGGTTGTGTTGTTTTGCTTGGGGGGGGAAATAGGGTAAAAGCAACCAGACTTTCCTGCCATGTTTAGTCAACCCATATTTATTATTGGAATACAAAACTTTCCTCAACAGCATTGTTCAGCATCTTTTCTGCTGGATCTTTTTCTGTTTTCTGTTGCATCTTTTTCTGCTTGCCTCACCAGCAGATATGAAAAGGCCTAGGAATTAAGAGGGGGTTCTGCCCATTGAAATGAGATTTGAGCTAACTCAGAGGAGTCAGCAGAGGAGGGAATAGAGCTTAGAAGAGCTAAAAGAAGCATTCAAAGATCAAACATGATCTTAGCTTGAGCATATGTTGCCTTTTGTGAACGCTTTGCTGAGGGGAAAACTTCATTACTATCAATTGATTTGAAGAGAGTTTTATCTCTTCCTTATTAACCACAGTGGTCCTCCTCATTCTGGGAGAGGACAGAGTACTAAGGGGCACTGACGATAGTATTCAACAGGATACTGTAGCTACAACCAGTAATAGTCGGGGAAAAAAAAAAGCTGAAAATGCTGACAGAAAAAGACTATTGTTTCTCTTTAAGGTGGGAAAAGGGGAGGCAGCTAGTTCAATGGTGGAATCAGGAAGATCTGAATGCAAATTTAGCCTCAGGCATTTATTAGTTGTGTGCTCTTCTGCAAGTTACTTAATTTTTGTTTACCTTAATCCACCAGAGAAGGAAATGTTAAACTTCTCTAGTATCTTTGGCAAGAAAATTTCATGGGGTCATAAAGAGTCATACTTGACTGAACAATAGCAACAAAATTGGGCAGCTAGTTGACACAGTGGATAGAGTGTCCCGTCAGGAATCAGGAAGAATTCAAATCTAGCCTCAAATCCTAGTTGTGTGATCCTGGGCAAGTCACTTAACTCTTTTAACCTCAGTTTCTTCATCTGTAAAAATGAACTAGAGAAGGAAATAGTAAACCACTCCAGTATCTTTTCAAATGGGCTCAGGAAGAGTCAGACACAACTAAAAAGACTGAACACTGAAAAGCATCCTCCTGTAAATGGTGATAATGGACAAAAGAGCTATCCATGGCCCTTATTTGCAAAGGAGAAGTTCACTAGTCACAGCATCACTAATGAAGTTTAGAAAGGCTATTAGGTGCTCCTGAACATTATGGGATATCTGATGATCAGATGAAACAAAAAGACTTTAGAATTTAAACTCTTTGAAGGCAGGAACTTTCTCACTTCTGTTTTTATAAATGTGCCTGAAACAATATCTTGGGCAGCTAGATGATGCAGTGGATAGATCTCTGGCCCTTAAATCCAGCCTCAGACACGCACTACCATGTGGCCTTAGTCAAATCCCTTAATTCTGTTTACCTCATTTTCCTCATCTGTAAAATAAATTGGAGAAGGAAACAGCAAACCACTCCATTATCTTGGCAAGAAATTTCCAAATGGGGTCATGAAGATACTATCAAATGAAATGACTCAACACCAGCAACACAATTTTGGGCATATGGTGAAGGCTAAATAATTGTTTGTCGATTGGTTAATAAAAAGGAGGAATGAATGTGTCCCTAAACTTTTATAGTATGGTACTAACACCAACTGATGCATTTGCTAGAGTTTTGTTGCCTATGTTAAAACTCTATGTTGTCATACTTATTGATCTTTTGGCCCTTCTTTTCCCCTAGTGCCTCAATTTAGATTAGTCTTCTTATGTGAAATAGTCATTCCTTACATAGATGCATACTGAAAGTCTCATTGTAACCAAAGCAAACAACAGTGGAATAAGAGAGTAGAAGAAAGAAAAATAGAAGAGAAGGAAGCTTGGATACAATAAGTATACTCTTCAGAAAGTTGCCACAAGCAACTTTCACAATAATATCATGATTACATTATAACCAAATCCCAACATAAATTCATGAAGGCTTTCTCCTCTCCATCCTATGATATACTTCTACTAATGATCCATTTATAACATTTATCATCTCAAACCTGTGTAATTAAGGGCCCCTGAGGCAATGATTTGCTTAACATCTTATTTTCATGGTAGAGGAGTATGGTGAGAAATTCTATAAACTCTTTCCCCATGTAGGAGAAAACAAATGACTGATGGCTGTGTTCTATTGTAAGATGACCTTGCATTTAAAAATACAAATAGATAAATAATGACAAGTTCATTTTTGCTACAAAAGGATTCAGAGAAAGCTTTTTAAAATAATGATTCTCCCAGTATGTTTTGCATACATATTTTTATACTCTTATTTCCTTGAGAAAGGCACGTCCTGATTTGTAGCCTATTTGAGCTCAGAGGAACTTCAAACATCATCTAGTACTAGAACTGAGGCCTAGAGAGACCAAGTGACTTTCCTATGATCACATATCTAGTCAGTTGCAAGATTTGAATCCAGGTCTTTTGGGCTCTTAGTCCAGTGCTCTTTGCTTGGCTTCAACCTGTGCTATCAAAACAGAAAGAACTCCTTTTCAAAAGAAGGTTGAGGCATGGGGTTGTCTACTCAGTAGGACTGGCTTAAAGAAATGCCAACCTGGGAGCATAGTCAGGGACTAGACTAGAGAGCTGTTAGATAATGGGATAGACTAAGAAAAGACAATTGACAAAAGCTTTAAACTCAACTTGGCCTCCTAGAATGTAAGCTCCTTGAAGGGAGACTTCTATTTTGTCTTATACACAAAATAAAGGAAGGTCTGAAGATTGACTCAGATGGTTTTAGAGAAAGGCAGCTGTAAAAATCTGAGACATGGTAGATTCTGATAACAATAAAATCATCATAGAATAGAACAGTTAAGATGTTGGTTTCTTGGAATAATTTCCATCATTCTCTGCTTAACATTCAGCTTCCTTTACAATATGTTTCTAAATTATTCTTCTCGACCGATTTCTTATTACTGTTCACTGAAACCTTCTTACTCTTCAGCCAAACTGATCTACTTTCTCTTCCCCATACATGACTTAATCTTCTGCTTTTATGTCTTTGCAAAGCTATTCCTCATTCCTGGAATGACTGTCCTTCTTCTACCTCTTGAGATACATATCCCTTTAATATTCAGCTCAAGCACCACCTTCTGTATAAGCCATTTCTGATCCCCCCAGTTGCTTATCCCTTCCTCACCCAATTATTTTATGGATAATTTATGTAAATTAAATGCTTTATATTTGTTTATCTTTCTATGTGCATTTTCCTCTTAATAGGATGTAAGCTCCTTGAGGGCGAGTCCTATTCTATTATTTATACATAAATATATAATATTATATACAATATATTTTATTATATTATATTTATAATATTATGTGTATATGGTATGCACACACACATACACACACACACACACACACATATATAATTGTTATATATGTTTTTACTTATCTGTGCTTATGTAATTTCCCTTAGTGGGATGTGAGCTTCTTAAGGGCTGGTATTATTTTGATTTTTTTTTTCTGTCCTCACTTTTGTGAAAGGTATATAACTTACTTACTATCCAGCAGAAGCTTGATAAATGCATACTACCCTGAATGGAATTCTTCTTTTCTTATTTGGGAACATGTATCAACTTGGATATGTTCATTCAATTCTTCTTCATGTAAAAAAAATGTGGTGAAGTTATGCCAAAAGCATGAGCTTTAGTTATATTACTTTGTACATCCCTCCACTGCCTCAGTCCTAATAGAGTCATATGGCTAGAAAGTGTGAAACACCTATGTTGTTCTTAGTACCCCACCTTTCATTTATTAGGAACTTCCACCTCAAACTACCTTCCATTGATGTATCTGTGTCTATGCTCTGTCTTGCATGAGATCTGCATCTCTGCATGCATATTTGCTCTACCTTTGAGGTAAATATTCCTTTGAATAAGCTAATTTGACTAAATAGTTAAATGGTACTGGGGTACAGAAGATCCCTAAAATTGGAGGAACATCATCAGGGGTAACTAGAGCCAATGACAAACAGAATGGACCTTTATCTCTCTCTTTCCTTTTTTTGCTAAGGCAATTGGAGTTAAGTGACTTGCGTAGGGACACAGCTAGGAAGTATTAAGTGTCTGAGGTCAGATTTGAACTCAGGTCCTCCTGTCTTCAGGGCTGGTCCTCTATCGACTGCATCACTTAGCTGCCCCGACATTTATCTCTCTTAAGAGTACCAGAGATGGACAGCTAGTTGGTGTAGTGGATAGAGCACCAGTCCTGAAGTCAAGAGGCACTGAGTTCGAATTTGACCTCAGACACAATTCTTCCTAGCTGTGTGATTCTGGGCAAGTCACTTAACCCCAATTGCCTCAGGAAAAAAAAGAGTACCAGAGAACCTTGAAGTTGAGATGAAATGTAACAGAACTGGCAGTAGTGACCAGAGTAGGCATTGTTACAAAAGATAGACAAATAGACAGATAGATAAATAGATAGATAGATGGATGGATAGATGGATAGATATTGGAATCTGGGTAATAGACCCTCTTGGATGAAGCCCTCTAGGTGATCAGATGTGATAGTCATGAAGCGTTAAGGGTGACCATTTTCTGTCCCAATGTAATGGGGGGTGAGAGTGGAATGGACTCAACTAATTAGACTTTTACCAGAGCTCCTAATCATTTTTGCTTCTAGTGCATTTTAATCCTTAAATCACCAAATTTGTAAGCATTGATAGGTGCGCTTTCCCCATCTCTGGCACCTGAGCAGCAGGGGTGAGAGCGTGCCTGAACAGTGGCAGGAATGAACTGGCATCAGGTGAAGAGTTAGTCTTGGGAAAAGGCTAATGGAAGATTAAGGTTGATTGGCTAGACAATGCCAAGCGGAGATGAAATGTGAAGTATCTGAATAGCAGCCTCTCCAAAAACAAAAAAACAAAAACAAAAACAAATCTGCATCATGCACAGATGAGACTTAGCTATCAGCCTCCCAGCCAGCTGTATCTGTAGCTATAGTAAATCATTGAATTCTGTTCTAATCATCCTGTTATACACTATGAAGATGTCATGTTTAGCATCCTCTTTTCTGTGTGGGAATAAACCTGTTTCATGTGGGCTGGAGGGATAGGCGAGGGAGGGAGTAGAGGAAAATAAATCTGGAAAATAGATATCCTATATTTGCTTGGTTTTCCTTGTGTACAAACAAAAGCTAAACTTCTTTGAATGATTACATGGCTTTTCTGGGAGGAGTCTTGGGCTTGGTGTAATCAATATAATGTCATGCACAAACAGTAACATCTGGAGGATCTCACTCTTCACAGGGTCTTCTGGGACCTGTAGTCTGCACTAGATCTCCTCCATCACAGGAATGAACATCACTGGTGAGCCTGCTTTTTCTTGTTTTAGGAAAAACATTGTTGCTAGACAGCCTGTAAGATAGTTGTTTTCTTTTTTTCCTACTGAGCAGTCTCTTTTTTTGTTGTTTCAATCAACCCATAATTAAGGAAAGGGAAAGGAACAGGTTTTCATTAAAAATCCATTATATGAAAGGCACTGTGCCAAATGCTTTACAGATAGTATCTCATTTGATCAATCATTATTGTGCTCAGTAAGTACAAGGGAGCCTTTTAATCTCTACATCTTTCAGTCAATTTATGAGATGGTAAAGATGCAACTAATTGTTGAATATTGCTTATAAAAACTTGCCTATTTTTTAAAATAATATCCTAATTGAAAATATCCTTAATTGTGTATAGATTTTATATATATTGGAGAGTGGGCATATAGGTCAATAGTTACTGATGTTTTTGTAGCTATTTTTTTCTCTCCACCTCCCTGCCCATATTAACAAAGTTTATTTTCCCATATCTTTATTATTTTATCCACTTTTAGATAATTTCTATTTCGATGTTTCACTGCCTTCATAATTGTTTTACTTATTGCATGGATCTTTCTTTACATATACTTGATCCAATGCAATTGCTTTTCCCATATTTTTTTCTTTTTCACATTATTTCTATGAACTTTTCAGGTACCGTAATGTTAGGATCCTCTATCTTGGATAGGGGAAAAAAGTTTGTTGAAATGTTTTTGCAAATCTTTTCCATTTTTCTTGTTTGTAGCCTTCTTTCCATTTTCATACTTAAATGCTCTTGCTATGATTTTGCTTAGTTGGATCTCTTGCTAAGCTTTCTTTAAAATGGGTTTATCATTTACTACCTCTCTTTGCTTTATGTGAAATTATTCATTATTGTTCATTATCTTTCATAATATTTTTCAGACAAATTTATATTCTAAACTGTTTCACAAGTAAATCAAACATTTGTAAAGGTACCTTCTGGGTCTCTTTGTTGTAGCAATTAATTTATATTGGCTTAACTTCTTTACATTAGGAATTGGGTTATAAATTTATGGTTGGGGATATCTTACACTACTTACTAACCTCCAAATGACATAATCTGGATCAACATATTTCAGTGTGTTAATTACCAGTAATTGATATAGAATATGATCAGTGGAACAAATCACACCAAGGAATAACAATGCAAACCTATATGAGCTTATATAGACAATTAGGTTTTATGACCTTGATGTTGGCTTAAGAAAATCTTAATGGTATAACTGTCATTACAATTGATCCCTGTGTAATTAAAGTCCAATGTCATAAAAATTCAGATGATAGAAATTCTTTGTGTGTGTTTATTTCTCCCAGTAGGAAAGGGGAAGAAAGAGAAATAAGATTTACTTCTTTTAAGATCCTTTAGTTACATAAATGAAGTTATTTAAATTGATTAAATTACACATAAGTTTAAGGCAGAGATTTGAATCTTGTAGATAGTAAATGATAGTGTTAGGATATAAACCCAAGGGTTCTTTCTCTTGCACCACACTATATGGAACAACAATATATAACATTCCTAAGCTGTGAATAGCAGATTAATACCGCTATGGGAATCCATGGGGAAAGTAGAGTTAAACACAGAGAAGATGTAGCAATACTGGCTTATACAGTTATGTTTCTGTTATTGTTGCTGTTAAATCATGTCTAACTCTTTGTGACCCCTTTTAGGGTTTCCTTGGCAAAAGTACAAGAACAATTTGGCATTTCTTTCTCCAATTCATTTTACAGATAAAGAAACTGACTTTGCCCAGGGTCACACAGTTAGTGAGAGACCAGATTTGAACTGAGGAAGATGAGTCTTCCTGACTCAAGAAATTTTAGAATCAAAGGGTTGAATATCTCTTCCAGTGAGTCACAAACTTTCCTCTCCCCTTCCCCCCATGCCAATATTACTCTTTTCTAGAAGCAATTTTTGCACTTTTTGGGAAAGTCTGGAGACTTGCATATATATGTGCAATTTCAAGAGTAAGTTCTATAGAATTTGTAGCTCACTTGGCTGAAAATCAGGGTACATTACTGTTGCAAAATTTTTCAGGGTTCTTACTAGCCATTAAATAAATAAGCCAAAATAAGTTATAGGCAGGTCCACTACATTTTATGTATCCACTCAAGAGTGTGACATATCCCATAATTAAGTAATGGAAATGTGTGGATCACAATTTCATAGATGACATATATACATATAGTCTTTCCTTCTGTACTACATGACCCAGAGTTGAATAAGATCAAGTAGAGTATGTGGACAGAAAAAAAAAAGAAAAGAAAAAAGAGAAAAAAGAAAAAGGATGCTTAAATTGTTACAAAATCCATTAGAATAGCCATTTATATCAGTCCAAAGAAGACAGTATTTTCTTATCAGTCACTTAATTAACATTGATTAAGCTCCTACTAAGCAATGAGGTGGCACAGTGGGTAGAGCACTAGGCCTGGAGTCAGAAAGACTCAACTTCCTGAGTTCAAATTTGACCTCAGGACTGTTTGAGGGAGGTGGTCATCAAAAGCAAAATACTGGGGAGGGGGGAAGGGAGAAAGGGGAAAGGAAAGAGAAAAACATAACTTTGGGTAAATAAGATGGCAGAAAATACAGAATTAGTTATTTTAACAGTGAATGTGAATGGGATGAACTCTCCCATAAAACGGAAGCGGGTAGCAGACTGGATTAAAAGTCAGAATCTTACAATATGTTGTTTACAAGAAACATATCTAAAACACAGAGATACACACAGAGTGAAGGTAAAGGGCTGCAGCAGAATCAATTATGCTTCAGGTGAACAAAAAAAAGCAGGGGTAGCAATCCTTATCTCAGATCAAGTAAAAGCAAAGATAGATCTAATTAAAAGAGATAAGGAAGGAAACTATATTTTACTAAAGGGTATAATAGATAATGAAGCATTATCAATACTAAACATATATGCACCAAGTGGTATAGAATCCTAATTACTTGAGGAGAAGTTAAGAGAGATGTAAGAAGAAATAGACAGCAAAACTATACTAATGGGGAGGATCTCAACTTGCTCTCTCAGAATTAGATAAATCAAATCACAAAATAAATAAGAAAGAAGTTAGGGAGGTAAACAAAATGTTAGAAAAGTTAGGTATGATAGACTTTTGAAGAAAACTGAATGGAGACAGAAGGGAGTTTACTTTTTTCTCAGTGGTTCATGGAACATATACAAAAATTGACCATGTGTTAGGGCATAAAAACCTCAAAGTCAAATGTAGAAAGGCAGAAATAGTAAATGTGTCCTTTTCAGATCATGATGCAATAAAAATCACATGTAATATAAAGCCAGGAGAAAATAGATCACAAGTGAATTGGAAATTAAATAATCTAATCCTAAAGAATGAATGGGTGAAAGAGCAAATCATAGACACAATCGATAATTTCATCCAGGAGAATGACAATAATGAGACAACATACCAAAATTTGTGGGATATGGTCAAAGTGGTTATAAGGAGTAATTTTATATCTCTAGATGCTTACTTGCATAAAATAGAGAAAGAGAAGATCCATGAATTGGGCTTACAATTAAAAAAGCTAGAAAAAGAGAAAATTCAAAACCCTCAATTAAATACCAAATTGGAAATTTTGAAAATAAAAGGGGAGATTAATAAAATTGAAAATAAGAAAATATTGAATTAATAAATAAAACTAAGAGTTGGTTTTATGAAAAAACCAAAAAAATAGATAAGCCTTTATTTAATTTGATTAGAAAAAGGAAAGAGGAAAATCAAATTATTAGTCTCAAAAATGATAAGGGAGAACTTTCTACCAATGAAGAGGAAACTAGAGCAATAATTAGAAGTTACTTTGCCCAACTTTATGCCAATAAATTTGATAATCTAAATGAAATGGAGGAATATCTACAAAAATATAGATTGCCCAGCTTACCAGGAGAGGAAAAAAATTATTTAAATAGCCCCATTTTAGAAAAAGAAATAAAACAAACTATTTTAATCAACTCCCTAAGAAAAAATTTCTAGGTCCAGATGGATTTACATGTGAATTCTATGAAACATTCAAAGAACAATTAATTCCAATACTATATAAACTATTTGAAAAAATAGGGAAAACAGGCATACTACCAAATTCCTATTATGATACAGATATGGTGCTGATAGCTAAACCAGATAGGGTGAAAACAGAGAAAGAAAACTATAGACCAATTTCCTAATGAATATTGATGCAAAAATCTTAAATAAGATATTAACAATGAGATTACAGAAAGTCATCCACAGGATAATACATTATAACCAAGTAGGATTTATGCCAGGAAAGCAGGGCTGTTTCAATATTAGGAAAACTATTAGCATAATCAATTATATTAATAACCAAACTAACAAAAATCTTATGATTAACTCAATAGATGCAGAAAAAGCATTTGATAAAATCCAACACCAATTCCTATCAAAAACACTAGAGAGCATAGGAATAAATGGGCTTTTCCTTAAAATGATCAGTAGCATCCATTTAAAATCATCAGCAAGCATCATATGTAATGGGGACAAACTAGAACCATTCCCAAAAAGATCAGGAATGAAACAAGGCTTCCCACTGTCACCATTACTATTTAATCTTGAATTAGAAATGTTAGCTTTGGCAGTAAGAGAAGAAAAAGAAATTAAAGTTAGAGTAGGTAATGAGGAAACCAAATTATTACTCTTTGCAGATTATATGATGGTATACTTAGAGAACCCTAGAGACTCAATTAAGAAACTACTAGAAACAATTCACAACTTTAGCAAAGTTGCAGGATGCAAAATAAAGCCACATAAATCAGCAGCATTTTTATATATTACCAACAAAGTTCAGCAGCAAGAGATACAAAAAGAAATTCCATTCAAAATAACTGTTGATAGTATAAAATATTTGGGAATCTATCTGCCAAGGAAAAGTCAGGAACTATACGAACTAAACTACAAAACACTTTCCACACAAATAAAGTCAGACCTAATCAATTGGAAAAACATCAAGTGCTCATGGGTAAGCCGAGTGACTATAATAAAAATGACAATACTACCCAAACTAATTTAGTTATTTAGTGCCATACCAATCAAACTCCCAAGAAATTATTTTACAGATCTAGAAAAAATAGTAGCAAAGTTCATTTGGAAAAACAAAAGCTCAAGAATTTCAAGGGAATTAATGGGGAAAAAAAGGCTGATGAAGGTGGACTTGCTGTACCAAATCTAAAACTATAATATAAAGCAGTGGTCATCAAAACCATTTGGTACTGGCTAAGAAATAGAGTAGTTGATCAGTGGATTGGATAGGATCACAGGACAAACTAGGCAATAACTGTAGCAATCTAGTGTTTGATAAACCCAAAGACCCCAGCTTTTGGGATAAGTACTCACTATTTGACAAAAACTGCAGAAAATTGGAAATTAGTGTGGAAGAAAATTGGAAATTAGTGTGGAAGAAACTAGGGCTTGATCCATACCTAACACCACATACCAAGATAAGATCCAAATGGGTTCATGATTTAGATATAAAGAGTGATATTATAAGCAAATTAGAGGAACATAGGATAGTTTACCTCTCAGACCTGTGGAGATGGAATAAATTTGTGTCCAAAGAAGAACTGGAACTCTTAATTGAACACCAGATAGATTATTTTGACTATATTAAGTTAAAAAGTTTTTGTATAAACAAAACTAATGCAGTCAAGATTAGGAAGGAAGCAATAAATTGGGAAATCATCTTTACATTTAAGGGTTCTGATAAAGGACTCATTTCTAAAATATATAGAGAATTGTCTCATATTTATAAGAATTCAAGCCACTCTCCAATCAATAAATGATCAAAGGATATTAACAGACAATTTTCAGATGATGAAATTAAAACTATTTATAATCATATGAAAAGGTGCTCCAAATCACTATTGATCAGATAAATGCAAATTAAGACAACTCTGAGCTACCACTACACACCTGTCAGATTGGCTAAGATGACAGGAAAAGTTAATGAGGAATACTGGAGGGGATGTGGGAAAATCAGGGCACTGATGCATTGTTGGTGGAACTGTGAATGGATCCAACCATTCTGGAAAGCAATTTGGAACTATGCTCAAAAAGTTATCAAAACTGTACATACCCTTTGACCCAGCAGTGTTTCTATTGGGCTTATATCCCAAAGAGATCTTAAAGGAAGGAAAGAGCCCCACACGTGCAAGAATGTTTGTGGCAGCCCTTTTTGTAGTGGCTAGAAACTGGAAAGTGAATGGATGTCCATCAATTGGAGAATGGCTGAATAAATTATGATATATGAATGTCATTGAATGTTATTGTTCTGTAAGAACAGACCAGCAGGATGATTTCAGAGAGGCCTGGAGAGACTTGCATGAACTGATCCTTAGTGAAATGAGCAGAACCAGGAGATCATTATACATGGCAACAATACTATATGATGATCAATTCTGAAGGACATGGCTTTCTTCAACAATGAAATGTTTCAAACCATTTCCAATTGTTCATTGATGAAGAAAGCCAAAGAGAGGGATATGAATGTGGACCACAACATAACATTTTTATGCTTTCTATTTTTTTTAATTAAAACTTTTTATTTGCAAAACATATGTATGGGTAATTCTTCAACATTAACCCTTACAAAGCTTTCTGTTACAAATTTTTCCCCCCTACTCCCCACCTCTCCCCTAGATGGTAGGATATCCACTACATGTTAATTATGTTAAAATACTTGACAAATCGAATATATGTATACATATTTCCACACTTATCATTTTTGTGCAAGAAAAATCATATCTACAAGAAAGAAAAATCAGATAAAAGAAACATAATGCAAGCCAACATCAATAGAGAGCATGAAAATGTTATGTTGTGGTCCACATTTCACATCCCTCTCTCTGGGTGTATATGGCTTTCTTCACTGAACAATTGGAACCTGTTTGAAACATTTCATTGTTGAAGAGAGCCATGTCCATCAGAATTCATCATTGTATAATCTTGTTGTTGCCATGTATAATGATCTCCTGGTTCTGCTCATTTCACTCAGCATCAGTTCATGCAAGTCTCTCCAAGCCTCTATGAAATCATCCTGCTGGTCGTTTCTCTCAGAACAATAATAGTGCATAACATTCATATATCATAATTTGTGCAGCCATTCTCCCATTGATGGGCATCCATTCAGTTTCCAGTTTCTAGCCACTACAAAAAGGGCTGCCACAAACATTCTTGCACATGTGGGGCCCTTTCCTTCCTTTATGATTTCTTTGGGATATAGGCCAATAGAAACACTGCTGGGTCAAAGGGTATGCACAGTTTGATAACTTTGGAGCATAGTTCCAAATTGCTCTCCAGAATGACTGGATCCGTTCACAGTTCCACCAACAATGCATCAGTGTCCTATGCTCTCTATTGATGTTTGCTTGCATTATGTTTCATTTCTCAGATTTTTTTTTCTTGTAGATACGATTTTTCTTGCACAACAAGATAACTGTAAAAATATGTATACACATATTTGATTTGTCAAGTATTTTAACATAATTAACATGTAGTGGGTTCTTGCCATCTAGGGGAGAGGTGGGGGCTAGGGGGGAAATTTGTAACAGAAAGCTTTGCAAAGGTCATGTTGAAAAATTACCCATGCATATGTTTTGCAAATAAAAAGCTTTAATAAAATGAAAAAAAAAAATTTGACCTCAGACTCTTACTAGCTGTGTGACTGGGCAAATCTGATTTCAAATTCTTACTTGCTGTATGAACCTGTTTGCCTTAGTTTCCTCACCTGAAAAAAATGTTCTGGAGGAGGAAATGACAAATTACTTTAATATCTTGCCAAGAGAACCCCAAATGAAGTCATGAAGGGTTGGGCACAACTGAATAAGCTCCTACTACTGTGCTAGATAGGATAAAGAGAAGTGGGTGAGTTCCTGGGAGCTATTCAAAGTCCTATGAGTTTTCTTTTGTTATTGTAAAGAATTGGGGGAAGGAAGGTACCAAAGGACATATTTAATACATTTATATAATAAAAGCAAATATAGCACAAAATAGTCAGTTATGTTCTAAAAATCCCTTTTTGACATTACTATGCCACAACATATACTTAGAAAACTATTGACCTACTCTAATTTCCTAAATGAGATCTGGAAATCTTCATAGTCCTTGAAGGATGGGCAGATTTTAGACAGAGCATTTATTAAGCATTTACTTGTTTCAGGCACTCCCCACTAAACACATAAAAATATTAGTTGGTCCTTAAATTCAGGAAGCTTACATTCTAATGAAGGGGAGAAAACATAAAGGGGAGTTTGAAGTATGTGTGCAAGGCAAAAAAGTAAAGGATAGGTTAGAAAAAAAAAAAAAAAGGACCTGGAAGGCTCCATGATTTAACGGTTGTTTCACTGGTCTTATAAAATAGGGCTTTCTAGTTAAAATTTCCTTTGGGCTTTGACATTTTTTTAAAGCTCACCCATGTAAGCTTGGATAAGACACTTGGCCTCTTCACTAAGACATAAGGAAAACCAGTCTGATTAGAATAGAGGATGCGCGTTGGGATATAGTTGGATTCTGTTGGATAGGAAAGATAGGGACCTCTTAACAGCCAAGCAAAGAAGTTTAAATTTTAAATGTGTATTCCCCTCAGTTGAGAGAACCAGTATAGAGTTTGGAACATTTGCCTCAGGCAATGTACATATTAATGGAGGAAGGACTTTAAAGGAAGAAGGCTAATTTAGATACTCAGAAAAATTAGAAGCTTCTTCTGAACAGTGATTGAAATTGGTTATGCCATTCATATTGTCCACAACTCTGCAATAGAAAGTTGTAGATCCAAAGAGCAGAAAAAAGATTTTTTCTCCATTACATAATGATCATTATAGAGGAGCATGAGACAAATTTGGAAAAAAATTATAGAAATGGAATATCAGTGTCTTTTGTGATTGGTAAAATCAAGTGGTTAACTTTGCCAACTGTCACATATAAAATTTAATTGTGTTTTCATGGTGTAGGCTTTGGAAGTAGGAAGCTTAGACTCTAGTTCCATACTTTTGGTTAGTGACATTTAGAGATATATCATGCTATACTGAGTGAGGTTTAGAATTAGAATAGGTATGCCCTGGGCTTGAATATCACCTCAGATATTTACTTCTATGTAACCTAGAATTCAATATCAACTCATTCTGCCTCAGTGTCCTCAACTGGCAGCTAGGTAGCACAGTGGATGGCCATTAATGAATGGTGCTGATGGGGCTGGATTTAGGAAGATCTAAGTTTAAATGGAGACTTGGATTTTTACTAGCTATATGACTGTAAGCAATTCATTTACTTTTGCCTGAGTCAGTTTCCTCAATTATAAAAGAGAGATATTAGTACTTTCTTCACAGAGTTGTTGTGAAAATCAAATGAAATTTAATAGTTTTAAAGCTTTTAGCACCTAGTAGTGCCTGACACATAGTAGGTGCTATATAAATGCTAGTTATCATCATTATAGCAGGAGAAAGAGGAGTAATAGTACTAATGGTGGCAGCAGTGGTGGCAGCAGCAGTAGTAATGGTGGTGATGATAATGGTAATGGCTATAGTAGTAGTATTTGTAGTGGTAATAGTAGTAGTGGTAGTAGCAGTAATAGTAAAATAGGGATTATGATAGCCCCTAATTCCCAGTGTCATCATGAAAATCAAATGAGATTATATATATGAAGTAATTCTACATATGTAGAGAAAATAACAACAAAAGAATTAACATTTATAAAGTAATTCTACATACTCAGAAAAATTCCATCAGAAGGAACTTCATATTTCATAAAGGGGGTATCAGAATATTAACAGTTTGTTAACATAGTAATATCTTTTCATCTGATTGCTGTTGTATTACATTATGTGCTGGACTGGTATTCCTACATTCAACTTTAAAATGCCCTCTCTATTGTTCTTAGTATTCAAACCCAGCCTTGGGTCATTCCAAGGTTGTAGTGCTCCTAACCTTATTCTTAACAAGACCATCACACATTTACATTCTTGCTCAATATCTGCCTTTAGAGATATTCATATATTTTAAAAAATGATAGCTAGTTGATGAATTCCCTTCGTGCTCATATCTGTCTTTTTTAGATGGCTTCCTTTTTTTGCTTTGTCAGAATTAGTTCTCTTTTTATTTCCAAACTTTCATTATTGACATTTTTCCACCCATTCTATACTTACTTTCCTTTTAGAATTCAATTCAATTCAAGTAGTATTTATTAACCACCTACTATGTGTAGGACATTAAGGAATCAAAGACAATAAAAAATAGTTCTTTCCCTCAAAGAAAGTAGAATCCATTGGAATGTTGGCCAAAATATTATTATCTATACTTTTTTCTATACTCTTTGAAATATGTCTTCTCCACATTTTGGGTATATATGAGACCACATCCAGCTTCCCCTTTATTCTCTTACACATTCTAAGATAGAATGACCACTTTCTTGAAAGATATCCTAATTTCCACCCTTGCAGCCAGGTCCTCCATGGAAAGAGGCATATATAGAAGAGAATTTTCCTAGATTGATTTTTCTCCCTTTTGAAGAATGAAAATCTCATTAAAACAAGTCAAGAAACTGCTACTCTCTTTGGGCAGAGAAAACTTCAAAAGATGTCTGGGTAATTGAAATCCTTTCTACTGTATCACTCCACTACTACAAAAGTATCTGGCTTATACTTGCTTTCTTGTTTTCTTTATTTATTTCTTCTTTCTGTCTCCTTGGTCTATTCTATATTCTGGTGACAATGTAGCTTCATTGAGAGAATACCCTGGATGGGGGCTTGAGTCAGAGAGCTGAATACCTGATTACCCAAAACACATTCTGAGCCCAAAAAGTAGTTAGGGGTTCTAGAGTTATGTAAGGGATTGAAGGAGATCCATGCAACAATTTTGAGAGACTCATCTAGAATTTCTGCTATTGAGTCAAACTGAGGCTAACCGTTATTATTACAAGAAATGCATTTAAGAATTATTTATCTTTGCTTTTTTATTCTTTTTTCTTTCTTTCTTTCTTTCTTTATTTTTTATTGAAGCTTTTTATTTGTATAACATATGTATGGGTAGTTCCCCAACATTGATCTTTACAAAGCTTTCCATTACAAATTTTACCCCCAGTCCCCTCCCCTCCCCTAGATGGCAGGAAGTCCACTACATGCTAATAATGTTGAAATGCTTGAGAAGTTATGCAAGAAAAATCCTATCTACAAGAAAAAAAAAAAGAATCAGAGAAAGGCAACACAATGCAAACAAATGTCAGTAGAGATCATGAAAATGTTACGTTGTGGTCCATATTTCATTTCCCTCTCTCTGGGTGTATATGGTTTTCTTCAGTGAACAATTGGAACTGGTTTGAGACAATTCTTTGTTGCAGAGAGCCATGTCCATCAGAATTGATCATCATGTAATACTGTTGTTGCTGTGTATGATGATCTCCTGGTTCTGCTCGTTTCACTCAGCATCAGTTCATGCAAGTCTCTCCAGGCCTCTCTGAAATAGTCCTGCTGGTCGTTTCTTACAGATTATCTTTTCTTTTAAGATGTTTGCTGCATGGGGCAATAAAGTTTTTTTTTCTGACCAAATGAATTTGACAATCAGTCAATAAATATTTATTACATACCTTTTGTAGGTCTGGCACTGTGCTAAGTAGTGAAGATACAAAAAGAGGTAAAAGATATTTCCCCTAAGGATTCATATAATGGGAGCTCATGTAATGGGAAACAACAAGCAAGCAAACATGTACAAACAAATTATCCTGTATAGGATAATTAGAAAATAAGAGAGGAAAGGCAATAGAATTAAGAGGGAAAGGCTTCCTGTAGGAAATAGGATTTTAGTTGGTTCTTAAAGGAAACTAGGCAAGTCAGTAGGCAAAATGGAGGAGGAAAAGCATTCTGGGTATAAGACAGAGTCAGAGAAATTACCCAGAGTCAAGAAATGGATTATCTTGTACATGGAACAATGAGAAAGCCAGTATCACTAGAAAGCAGAGTACATGAAGGGGAGTAAAATATATAGAAGACTAGAAAGGTAGAAAAGGTCTAGATTAAATGCCAAAAAGAGAATTTTTATATTTGATCTTGGAAGCAATAGGAAGTCATTGGAGTTTATTGAATAGAAGGGTGACATGGTCAGACCTGACCTTTGGAAAAATCATTTTAATGGCTGAATGGAGGACAGATTGGCATAGGGAGAGAGTTGAGACAGGCAGGACCTATCAGCAGGCTATTGCAATAGTCAAGGCATGAGCTGATGAGACCCTACACTAGAGTGGTAGTAGTGTTAAAGGAGAGAAGGAAGGAATATTCAAGAAATGTTGAAAAAAAAGGTCATCAAACATTGACAACAGTTTGATCTGGAAAGTGAGAGATGGTAAGAGTCTAGGATGACTACTAAGATGAAAGTCTGAGGGATTTGGAGGAAAGGGGGAGATAGTGCTACCTTCTCAGTAATAGTGAAGGCAATGGGAGAGCAGAGTATTTAGGGGTAAGATAAGTTTTGTTTTAAGCCCACTGACTTTAAGATGTCTACTAGACAAAATTTGAGCTTTCTTAAAGGGAACTAGAGATGCAAGACTGGAGATTAGCAGAGAGTCTGGGGCAGAATAAGTAGATTTGAGAATCACCAGTGTAAAGATGGTAATTCGTAGGATCTGATGAGATCACCAAATGAAGTATCATAGAGGGAGAAGAGAACCAAGGACAGAACTGTGGGACACCTGTTCAGCAAAGGAGACTTAGAAAGAGTGGTCAGGTAAATAGGAGGAAAACCAGGAGAGCATGATGTCCTGAAAACTTAGAAGAAAGTATCAACCAGGAGAGGGTGACCAACAATGTCAAAGGCTGCAGAGAGTTTGAGGAGAATAAGGTTGGAAAAAAGCCATTGGATTTGCCAGTTGACAGACATTGATAACTTTGAAGAGAGCAATTTAAGTGGAATGATAAGGTCAGAAGCCAGATTGTATAAGAATGAGAGGATTGGCTAAGATGGCAGGAAAAGATAATGACAAATTTTGGAAGGGATGTGGGAAAACTGGAACACCAATGCATTGTTGGTGTTGTGAATTGATTCAACCATTCTGGAGAGCAATTTGGAACTATGACCAAAGGATTACCAAACTGTCCAAATCCTTTGATCCAGCAGTGTTTTTACTGGGTCTGTATCCCAAAGAGATCATAAAAAAGGGAAAAGGACCTACATGTGCAAATATGTTTGTAGCAGTCCTTTTTGCGGTGGCAAGGAACTGGAAATTGAGTGGATGCCCATCAGTTGGGGCATGGATGAATAAGGTATGGTATATATACATGGTATATGGAAAGACTTGCATGAACTAATGCTAAGTGAAGTGTGTAGAACCAAGAGAACATCGTACACAACAACAAGATTATGTAATTATCAACTGTGATAGACTGATCTCTTTTCAACAATGAGGGGTGATTCAAGGCAATTCCATAGACTTATAATGGAAAGAGCCATTTGCATCCAGAGAGAACTATGGAGACTGAATTCGAATCAAAGCATATTATTTCCTTGTGTTTTTTTTTTCTTTCACCTTTTGATCTGATTTTTCTTGTGCAGCATAACAAATATGGAAATATGTTTAGAAGAATTATACATATTTAACCTATATTGGATTGCTTGCTGTCTATGAAAGGAGTTTTGGGGAAGGGAGGGAGAAAAATTTTGAATATAAGGTTTAAAAAGGTGAATACTGAAAACTTTTTTTTGCATGTATCTAGAAAAAATAAAAAGCTATTTAAAAAAGAAGAGTGTGTGAGAAGAAAAAGTGGAAACATCAATTGTTTATGGTTTTTTTGGGAGGAATTTAGCTACAAATTAGCTAAATTTGTAGCTACAAAGGGCAGAAGAGATATAGGTTGATGGTTATCAAGGATGAAAGGGTCAAGTGAAGGGTTTTTTTTTAGAGTGGAGACATGAGTATGTTTGTGGGCAGTAAAAAATGAGCCAGTGAGGGATTGAAAATAAGTGATAGGATAGGAATGAAAGAGGGGGCAGTCTGTTGCAGGAGATGGGGTGGAATGGGATCATGAGTAGGAATTGGGGATCAGGCTTGATAAAGACTAAGACATTATTCATTATCTGAGCCAGGGTTAAAAGAAAAGATAATGGCAAGAAGTCAGAGTGATATGAGAAGAAAAGGGAAGAATAAGGAGCTCATAGAGACCTTAATTTTTACCATAAATTATGAGGCAAGATTCTCAGCTGGAAGAGCAAATGGGGGTGGGGAGGGCAATATGAAGCTTGAGGAGGATTGAAAAAGTTTGGAAGAACTGCTGTGGAGAACAGGCTATTGAGTTAATAAGAAGACTAGTGAGGACCACGTTGAGGTTCTACAATATCACTTTGTAGTGTAGCTAGTCTTTCTTTGTTCAGCAGTATGTGTATAGAAATAAAGCACCAAATGGTAGAAATGATCTAAGGCTTAGGCTTGGCAGGGCCCAGATAAGGGGAGTGAGGCTAGTGATTCAAGAGAGGAGGACAATGTAGAAATTAATCAGTTTACCAAGGGGTCAAGATGTGGAAAAGATGTGGAAAATTCAGCCTAGTGCAAGGGAGGTGACCTGGAGAGACTAAAGGGATTGAAGGTCATGGTGTACATAATTAGTAAGATTTGGTAAGGGAAGACCAATAAATTTTGGTGGGATAGGGGATTTGGGAATTCTTTAATATGAAGGTAGTACATTTGTGAGTGATGGCAAGATCAATGGAGTGACCTTATTTTTGTGTGGTTGAGGTACAGTACAGGAGCAACTCATGGGCAGTAAGTAGGTTGAGAAACTGAGAGATTAGTGCATTTGAGGGAGATTCAGTGAATATGTTTTAGTCCCCTAATAGGAAAGCAGGAATTGGGGAGAAGAAAATATTGTGAGACATATACTGAACCCATCGAAGAAGGCAGGTTAGTGACCTAGAGGTTCATAGACAACAGCTACCAACATTGGATAGCACAGTTCTTGGCATGTAGTAATCACTATAAAAGATTATTTATGATGATGATGGTTAGGGAGTACATATGAATAGCATGAATCTCAAAGGAAGAGAGGTTACTCAGAGATGTAAATCATGAAGTCATCAGTGAAAGGCATCTAATTAAAATAAAAAATCAAACCCTCAAAATGCTGAATTAAATAAACACAATCCTCCCACTCATGTCTCTCTTGGGAAGTCTAGTCTCAGCTTCCCATTAGCCACTCCGTCACCATAACATAGCTGAAGCAAGACATCAAGATGCTCATGGCAGTATTAGTGGGAGAATTTGGAGTGCTGTGGAGAGTGTTGTGGCTTTTATTTGGCATGGGAGTCAGGGAGCATCGTGAAGAGTGTTGTTGCTTCCTCTTGGGGGGGAAATCAGATGAACATCAGAGCTCAGAAACATTTTTCTTCTCATCTCTTTCTGTATAATCTTTCAACTTCTCCAATACCATGTCTAGTCTTTTGCAATATTCCCCCCAGTGCCTTTCAAAATGTACAGCCTTTTGGGGGAGATGTAGTTCAGAGTGATCATAGGGTCAGTGTCTGTGGTCAAGTCCTCTTACCTTATTTTCTCCCAAGCCTTCACAAGTCTACATTGGTCAGCTGAGGGGAATAGGGTTGTTACTCAAAGCTGGATATTATTGAAGGCAGGTGAGAAAAGGCAGCTCCTTAGGGCTTGTCAAGTCCCAAGCAGTTGGCAGATAAGTTGGGAAGGAGACCATTTTGCTCCTGATCAAATGAGCCCTTGTTAAATGTGTGCTCTGGTTAATTTGCTTACACAAGTTATCACTTATGTCCCACTTATCTCACGCTTTCAGAAAACAGGCTGAAATTTGCCCATTAAACTACTGCCTTTGGGACTATCCAAGGTCCTTTACCTCTTTGTTCCCTAAGTCTCCATTCTATTCTGAAGTATTAATTATCCATGCCCGAGTTTTCTGTGCCTGGCATAGACAGCCTCCACACTCCTTTCATCCTACATAGAAGTGTAAATTGGATCCAGTGATTTGTCCAGGGTGGTGCAAGGTGGTACAGGGTGGTGCAATTTCCTAAGGTGTAGAGAGAAGGGGATGAAGACATCGTATTATCTTATGGAGCTGTATGCTGACAAATGTGTGAAACTAGCTTGACATACTTTTTATGTGTGCCAGAGGGAGGTTGGGGTGGGTGGGGAATAGGGTGAAGGGGTTGTAAATGGAAAGTAGGTGATATGCTAGTATTAACTCCACCTTTGCTTATTGTGAGTATGGAGAAATAATTATGTTTGGACTTGAGCAATTGAGCAATTTCTAGAGATCTTATGTAAATAATAGATTTATGACAGCCTGATTTTAGGTAAAGTTGAAAAAGTTGAAAGGCATTTAATGGAGAGTGAAATAAACATGGTTGGAGGTGTGGAGTATGTCAATAGCAAGGGAAAGAGGCAGAATATCAGTATTAATGAAGACTCACTCTCAACCCATTTCTTACTCTAGACATCTATAATTATTGCTACACCCTTCCTAACAAGCAATCACCCAACCTCTCCTTGAAGGCTGGGAGAAATAGAAAATTCACTACCTCTCTTATACTTACCACAAAAATAGGAATTTTCTCTGGAATGAACTCTCTTATGAATGTTTAAAACTGTCTAGAAGCAGCTGGTGGTGCAGTGGATAGACTCTTGGAACTAGAATTAGGAAGAACTGAATTCAAATCTACCCTCAGATACTTCTAAAAGAAATGATTATTAATACCTAATGATTTGGGGAGATCCAAAGGTTCCCACACACACTTTTTAAAGTCTTGATTTTAAAAGTTCAGCCTCTTGAAGGACTTTGCTAATAATGAAATTAGACCCACCCTGGGGCTGCCATTTTCTCCTGTTCAGCTTGGGGAGAGCATACATCCTTTAAATAGATAGTACAAAGCTGGGGGTGGTCTGAGTATGTAGTTTTTCTCTCCAAGGGTGATATCATGTCAATCTGAGCCTGTCATTTTTATATAGCTCACTTTTTTTTATTAAAGCTTTTTATTTGCAAAACATATGTATGGGTAGTTCTTCAACACTGACCCTTACAAAGCTTTCTGTTACAAATTTTCCCCCCTATTCCCCACCCCTCCCCTAGATGGCAGGAAGTCCACTACATGTTAATTATATTAAAATATTTGACAAGTCAAATATATGTATGCATGTTTCCATACTTGCTGTGCAAGAACAATTGTATCTACATGAACAAAAAATATCTGAGAAAGGAAACCCAATGCAAGCAAAACATCGATAGAGATCATGGAAATGCTATGTTGTGGTCCACATTTCACATCCCTCTCTCTGGGTGTATATGGCTTTCTTCACTGAACAATTAGAACTGGTTTGAAACATTTCATTGTTGAAGAGAGCCAAGTCCATCAGAATTGTTCATCATATAGTCTTGTTGCTGTGTATACTGTTCTCCTGGTTCTGCTCATTTCACTCAGCATCAGTTCATGCAAGTCTCTCCAGGCCTCTCTGAAATCATCCTGTTGGTTGTTTCTTCTAGAACAATAATATTCCATAACATTCATATATCATAATTTGTTCAGCCACTCTCCAATTGATGGGCATCCCTTCAGTTTCCAGTTTCTAACCACTACAAAAAGGGCTGCAATGAACATTCTTGCACATAGCTCACCTCTTATTGTGTTAACCAGTCAGAGTTGATTACCACTCTTCTTCCAGAAGAATATATAAACTCAGAGGCTGGCCCACCATAATTGTCTTTGGTCTAAGAGAAATGGCCAAGTGATGTCTTTTTACTAAAAACCGTGCTGGCTTTATTAATAAAATGATTAAATTACCCAGAAACTATATCTTTCAACACTTTTTAGTCATCACACTTCTGTATGACCTTGGCCAAATCATTTAACCTTGTTTTGTCTCAGTCTCCTCCCATGTTAAATGGGGATAATAAACAAACATTTCTTGCAAGATTGTGAGAATCAAATGAAATAATATTTTAAAAGTTCCTTGTGCATAGTAAGTACTGTATAAATATTTATTCCCTTTTTTTCTGTTTTCTGAAGTCTTTGCTATGGTAATTACATTTATAGGAGTTCTTCCCTATAGATCTTGTGATACTTAAAAGTGATACGCTTTTCAATTTAATTCTCTTCCATACAGACCATATTTATTTATTTATTTTTCTGAAGCAATTGGGGTTAAGTGACTTGCCCAGGATCACACAGTTAGGAATTATTAAGTGTCTGAAGCTGGATTTGAAGTCAAGTTCTCCTGACTTCAGGGCAGTGCTCTATCCATTGTGCCATCTAACTGCCCCATACAGACCATATTTATAAAGTTTCTCACCTGTATATCTACCCATTCTACTTTTGGGTAACTCCAGTAGATACTATTTTTTTTTTTTATATGTTGAGCTAAAAATGGCTTCTCGGAAATAAATTCTGTTTGGTTTTGTCCTTTGGGTCATATGGAATAAATATAATCATTCTTCCATGTTGCAATTCTTCAACTGCTTCAGGATGTTGTTGTTTCCTAAGGCCTTTCTTCTCTGCATTCAAGCTACACATTTTTGTCAACCTGTCCTCAAATGCCATGGTTTCCATTCTCTACTTAATCTTAGGTGCCCTCCTCTCCAGCTTCTCAATACTTTTCCTAAAATGTGTATAATATTTCTACAGAAGCATTCCATTTATTTTAGAAGCAGAAGAGGCTCCTGAACTTCTCAAAATGAGGAAAACAAAATAGTGAGATGCTGAAAAGGGAGGAATAGTGTCAAACTCAAATTGAAAAGGCGATCACTAATCCATTTAAGAAAGGTCCCTACAGATTTGTGGACTGACTTAATTTTTAAATGTGATATTATTTATGTTTCATTGTACTTTGATTTATTTTGCTAAATATTTCCCAATTACATTTTAATCTGATTCTGGCAGCATACTGGAATATTGATGGTAATACACATCCTTTTGCTATTTTTGACACTTCTGGAATAGAGAGGTCTAGAGACAAACAGCAGATTTCTGGAGTTACCCATTTTTTCTTCCTTTAGCGTGAGAATACTTTCCCATTGGCCTCTGCTATCTGGGCTTATCTCATTCTGTTACAGGTCCCCTTCTTTTCCTCCAGAGTTTGACTTGTCTCCACATGTTCTTCTTGCACAGCCATCAGGAGTTTCTCCCAGTCATAAAGCCCCAGAATTAATTGTAATCAATTGTAATCAGTGGCCACAACCACTAGGAGAGAAGAATTTTCAGCTTAACTTTCTTCCCATATCAAGATGAGAGAGTTACATAGATAGTTAGAGCCAGTGGAATTAAACCAAAGTATCAAACATCAGCTCAAGTGATTGGTTAGTTTGCAAATTCCAGCTATAAATCTGGTGTTTGCTAACTAGTTTATTACTCAAGTTGATATAGATCTTCCCCTTCGGTTATTTGTTCTTTATGTATAAATCATTACCTTCCCCTTCTGCCCTCTGTAAAAATCCATCATACGCATCCTGCTCTGTAACTTAAACATATGTAAGATTGTTGAAACTGCTATTTAGGACCTACTTGTTTTTGAACTCTCCAGCTTCTTTTAAGTCCTAACTACTTTCTACAGGAAGCTTTCTCTAATCTCTCTTAATTCTAGTTCTTCCTTTTCAAAATTGTCTTGCCAATAATCAGGTCATGTTATGAGAGCTAGCTTTTACTTTATGGCTCTAATAAGATCAAATTAGGAACCTAATTTTTCCATGCTCTTTGCTACTCCTATCCTTTTCTAAACCAGGTACTTGAACACTGCCTGAAGCAGACTTAAGTGAGAATTGAAAAGAATCTATGAGCATCTGATTTGTATAAGGAGCCTTTTTAGTTATGAATTTGATATTTGCCAATACAGTTACGTAGGTTAAGACTAAAAAAAAGTACCTTTTAAATTGGCATTGACTCCACCATCATTTAACTGTTCATTTATTTCATTCCTGACTCAGATTCAAGTTCCAGAAAGGAAAGGAACTTCAGTTTGTTATATATAATTTGCCTGGTGCTATAAATTAGCATATTGTCATGTTGATATATTTAGGAAATTCAAATGTAAACTGAAAAATCAGAAGCCAAACATTTTTTCAAAACCATAGAAGGTAGATTTTTGAAACCTTTTAAATTACAAATATTCATTTGACCTTATATTCTCACAATTTTCACTCAATTTTTTAGAACTTCAGTTAATCTCAAATGCAATTACATTAAATTGATTAATTCCAATTAACTCAGAACTCCTTTAGAGGGAGTAGAGACTGATAAAGATCTATGCCTCCTATAAAACATAGATAAGGGGAGGAACTGAGATGTAAAGGCTCAACCTCTTTTACTGGGGTGGAACTATCTGAATTGTCTTAAAACTGCTTATAAAAACTGGATCTTCCTTGAAGCCATGGCTGATCTACAGTAATCAACCTGTCAATGTATTGCTATCTAGACATACTTATAATAAACTTTAAATTCTCTTTGTTTTGAGTTTTGCCTTGTTAATCAGGGTAAAAGCCCAAATAAAGAATTTTTTTTTTTGTCAACAAGCAATCAATGAAGCAGTGAATATCAAATAAATTATTTATAATAAAATATGCTTGTACTTCAAGACATGCTCAATACCCAGGTGATAATTCCAAATTAAATAATAAACACAAATAAAATTGACTTTTCCACTGAGGTCACACAAAATGTTCCATAAACTACTCTCTTCTAAGAAAACTGATTGCAGTTAAATTCTTTTCTTCAAAACAAAACTGAAGATGTTTCTGATTTAATAATTTATAGAATAACAATAATTAATAGAATAACAATTTGGTCCCATAAACTGTTGCATCAATACACATTTTTTTAATATCATTTAAATACAATTAAGTACTTGAAAGAAATAGAATATCTTACCAAGAAGTCCATTGACTCATTGAAGAAAGCAGGAAAAATTTATTTTATATTCTTGCAAGAATGAATGCCTAGGTTAGTAGACACACCTTTGAAACTCCAAAGGCAGTATTTTATTTCTCATCCAGAAGCACAAGTTCCTCCTCTGATACTCATTAATTGAATTTGCAGAAGTTTCACAACATGAATCTCTACCCCTCATTACATAGCCAGTCCCTGACCTCAAGGTGCTTACATTCTAGAAGAGTGAAGGTAATAGTGGAGGGCTAGGGACAAAGAACAAACGATACTCTTTTCAAATTTCAGGTCACCACCTGAAACCCAGTCCCTGCCCTCAAGGAGTTTACATTCTTTAAAGGAAAGATAATTTCCACCCTAGATTATTCTTTGTTGTCCTCCAGGGTTTCAATTTTCTAATTTCAATTTCATTTCTCCAATTTAATTTTCATAATTGTGAAAACCAAATAAATATCCATCCATTTTTACATGCTTTATTAAAAATATATGTATATATCTATATATGCATATAGATATATACATAGCTATAAACATAGTATATAGGTGGATGACAAGACTAAATATGCTTTTTACTTAGTATCAAGATATGATATTGACTATAGTCTCAGACTGAAAACAGTAAGAGGTGCTAAGTTATTGAAGTAATGGGATTCTGAGACAAACAAAGAATTTCTGGATAATTAATAATAATATATTTATTCTGGATAATTAATTTATTCTTAATTTAATTTAAAAATTAAATAAAAATTGCTTAATGTTTTTTATTCTTTCTTATTTATTTATCCTGGATAATTAATAAAATTTATTAATCAATAATTTATTAATAACATAATTATTAATTGTGGCTGATTAATAATATTGTTTTATTAATGAGGCTAGCCAATAATCAATATTAATGGGATGAACTGAGGGAAGATCTCTTATAAGAATGTGGTTTCAACCCATTACCTAATTGTGATTTGAGACTCTGCAATAACAAGTTGAGCTATAGCTAAAAATTGTAGATGTTTGATTATCTTAGATAAATTTACATTCCCTTCCTGTTCCCCCCACCCCAACCTTTTCATTAGCACTTAAGTACCTAATACAGTAAAGAGTGTGTTATTGACTAGTATTCTTTGTCTTTGGGGTAGATTTCTGCTTTAGGAGGTAAACCTGGACTTCCCCAGCCAATGGGAGAAAGGTCAGAAGGGGGTGGGAGCTTCTGTATTTGGGTCTATATAATCTTGTGTTTTGCAGTTTGTTTCTGGAGCTTTTCACTCCTTTACTATCAACACTTTGCCTGTTGTAAGTTGCCATTTCTCATGAGATTGTATAAATTCTTTTTTGCTTTTCTACCTTGAGAGTCTGTAATTTTAATTTGGATAGGGTCATAGCTGTCCCACACAGTTTTGGGGGCTTGCCCAGAATATTTCCTGTTTGTGAGGGGTTTCTCCCATACAAAGTCTTTGGATAGGTGCCCTCTGAAGAGTTTTCTGGTGGTCCTTGAACTCAGTTCAGGAACTCCCACTCTGATTGGGTAAATTCCCTAAGAAAGACACTCAGAGAAAGCAAAAACAGAAGCAAGTGGGCTAGTGAAGATAGGGGATTAATTTGGCTCAGGAGATAAGCCAGAGGAGAAAAGTTTGGAATCAGTCAGGGAAGATGTGTACAACCTAGGTAGGACAAGAAACTGGTGAGGAGAGGAGAAACTCTAAGCAGTTAGAGTCAGCAAGAGGACTTTCCCTTTGACAAGAACTAGTGAGCAATCTGGGTGACTGGGATTGGGATTGAGAGACTTTAAGCGGTTGGAGTCTACAAAGATGCTCCTATTTCCCTTTGGTAAGATTGGGTGAGACCTCCATTAAAGAGGACAAGATATTGTGAGCCATGAGAAAGGAACAATCCAAGGTAGCTGGCTCTTAAAAAAACTATCTAGTGTCCCAGAAGATAGCCCTTTAGGAAGAATTGGGATGAAATACCAAAATTTACAGAGAAGGACAAAAAGAAAATAATTAAATACTGTTGTTTTGTTTGGATAAGCACTCCACTTGCAGAAAATGTCTTTTGGCCAAAGTACAGATCCCCCAAGCATTGGGTGTAAATTCAAAGGAGTATGTAGAGTGACCATGCAGCCCAGTAGTTGCCAACTGAGAACAATTTGTTTGATCCTAACCGGACAGCCCATGGCTGTGGCTCCAGAACTTCCTTCTTGCCTCCACACCAAAAAGGGTTCGAGAACAGGGACTTGATTGATTTAGAAAAGCCGTTTGTATGTGCACCTGTGTTTTTGTCTTCTATGTTTCTTTCAGTCAACTAAGTTATGAAGGAAAAGGTCTGGCCATTTGGGATTTAAAAACACTTGTTTTGTACATAATTGGACTTGGGCAAATTGTTTTTAGCTAGAAAGAGGAAGGACTAGTTCTGAGATAGGAAAAGTTTTTAATTGCCACATCAAAAAGAAAAAAAAAACACCACTGACATGTGGACCTAGCCAATTTGGGTCTGCAGAAATTGAGTTATAAAATTGCTAAAATATTTTAGCAGATTCGGGGGTTTTTGAGACTAATCATTAAGTTGGTTGGCACTGTCTCTTTATCAACTAACTTGAGTTAGTATATTGTATTTTTTCAGTAAGCCTAATTTACATGACTAAAAGCCTTTTGAAAACCTGAATCTGAGGCTTACAAAAAAAAATGCAAAAACCCAAACCAAACCAAAACAAAAAACTGCCCTCTCTGGTATTTTCCAAGCTTCTCTCCCTTGGAGGGGCTTGTGGAATCTGTCATGGTTAGGTTGGCATCCCTGGCTGGCCTGGATTCTTTTGGGGTATGCGTTAGTGCCCCAACATCTTCAACATGGTTCCCTGGAATTTCTGGCATGGAGGGTGGGCTAGTCATTGGGCCACAGATCTGCAGCCAGACACCTGGGTCCAAAATTCTTTGACCCTTTCCCCCAGAAATGGGAGCTATACATGTTCCCCTAGATAATTACTATTAACGGGACAGGTAGATTGCACAGTGGATAGAGCACCAGCCCTGAAGTCAGGAGGACCTGAGTTCAAATCTGATCTCAGACACTTAACACTTCCTAGCTGTGTGACCCTGGGCAAGTCACTTAACCCCAATTGCCTCAGCAAAAAGAAAAAGAAAAAAAAACTAAAAAAATTTTTAAAAGATAATTACTATTAATTAATTGTGAACTTGTTTATTTTGGCATAAGATTTTAGAAATATGTGTGCATTAATATTGAAGTATTGTTGCTAGAAGTTTAAAATACATATTTGATTTGATTTTAAGTTTAAAATAATATGGGTACTAAAACAAAGTTCTCCAGTAACTTACTTAAAGAGGTCACATGTTTGTAACTCCTAATTAGATGAAATATATTTAAGGTACCATGTTGCTTTCTAAATTTTTTATTGGGCAATTTGTAAAAATTGTATGAGCTGTGCTTTAACATTCTGCTGGATACATGGTATAAATTTTGTGAAATTTGGCCCAAGGTTACTTATTTTTATTTATTTATTTTTATTAAAACTTTGTATTTTCAAAACAGATGCATGAATAATTCTTCAACATTGATCCTCGCAAAACCTTGTGTTCCAATTTTCCCCCTTTTCCCCCATT
Organism: Myrmecobius fasciatus; assembly: GCA_023553655.1. NCBI lineage: Eukaryota > Metazoa > Chordata > Mammalia > Dasyuromorphia > Myrmecobiidae > Myrmecobius > Myrmecobius fasciatus. The sequence goes on from JAJPUD010002236.1 coordinate 111,804, forward strand.
CCCCCCAAGTGGCAAGTAATTCAGTATATGTTAAACATGGTCAAAATATATATTAAATCCAATATATCCATATTTATACAATTATCTTGCTGCATAAGAAAGATCAAAAAGGAATAAGATGAGAAAGAAAATAAAATGCAATCAAATAACAAAGAGTGAAAATACTATGTTGTGAACCACACTCAGTTCCCGCAGTTCTTTCTCTAGATGTAGATGGCTCTCGTCATCACAAAATCATTGGAACTGGCCTGAATATCTCATTGCTGAAGAGAGCCATGTCCATCAGAATTGATCATCATATAGTCTTGTTGCCATGTATAATGTTCTCTTGGTTCTCCTCATTTCACTCAGCATCAGCTCATGTAGGTCCCTCCAGGCCTCTCTGAAATCATCCTGCTGGTCATTTCTCACAGAACAATAATATTCCATAACATTCATATACCATAATTTATTCAGCCATTCTCCAATTGATGGGCATCCATTCAGTTTCCAGTTTCTAGCCACTACAAAAAGGACTGCCACAAACATTCTTGCACATGTGGGGCCCTTTCCCTCCTCTAAGCTCTCTTTGGGATATAGGCCCAGTAGAAACACTGCTGGGTCAAAGGGTATGCGCAGTTTTATAGCCCTTTGGGCATGTTCCATATTGCTCTCCAGAATGGTTCCAAGGTTATTCAGATAGTACCTATATTCTGAATCTTAAGGTCTTGCTTTCTCCCTTTAACAGAGAAATAAAAGCAAGAAAATTTGGCATATAGGGATATAGAATTATATAATTGGAAAACAAATTGTATCTGAAAGGTGTGTAATATGTCTAAAGATAAAGAAGAAGGTATTGAGGAGGTGTCTCTCCAGAGAGGGGAAACTTGACTGCAGAAGTAGGTAAGTGAATATTTGGCTTAGTTATCTATCTTTTGCTAGATGCATATGTCTGTCTGTACCTTTTAGCATTTCTTTTGTTATTGACTTTCATGATAAGCATCTTTATTTGTGAAGGGTTACCTACTCTAATTACTGGGGATACAAACAGTTGGGATGATTGGTGGCCTGAAGCTGAGAGTTGAGGGTACAAATCCCCAATTTACATGCTGAATAGGCTCATTAGCCTTCAGGCTGTTGTCAAAATAATGAAGGCACTGGACTTGTTAGCAGACTAGGCCCGGAGGGATTGGAGACTGAAGAAGAGTGTGAGAAGTCTTCAAAGGTTAATAAATAAGAGGAGGGATTGAATGGTATGAACTGAGTAAAGACCTCTCATAACGTGGCCTTGATTAATGCCCTAATTGTGACTTGAGACTTTGCAATAAGTTGAACTATAGCTAAAAGCTGCAGATGTTCAATTATCTTAGATAAACTTAGATTTCTCTCTTGTTCCCTGCCACCCTGACCTTTTCATTAGCATTTAAGTGCTTAATACACTAAAGAGTGTTATTGATAAGTATTCTTTGAATCTGGGGTAGATTTCCATTAGGATGTAAGCCTGAACTTCCTAGCCAATGGAAAAAAGGTCAGAAGGGGTGGGGGCTTCTGTGTTTGGTCTATATAATCCTGTTTTTTGCAGTTTGTGCTTTGCATTCCTTCACTGACAGCATCTTGTCTGTTGGTAGTTGCCCTTTTTCCATGAGATCATAATTAATCCTTTATTGCTTTTCTACCTTGAGATTCTCTAATTTTAATTTGAGTAGGGGTCATAACTGTTCCACACAAATGATTCACCCCCTTTTCCCATTATTGTAATCTGAATAAAATAAAATACTCTTAACAAAGAGAGCAGCCTAGCCCCAATCCTCTAACAATTGAATTTATAAGCTATCTAAATTACAAGAGAATTTATTTTTCTATTTGATGTTGGTATTATGTGGGTATATTCACAGCATAGATATTATTTGATTATTTAGCTATTAGTTATCTCCTTAGTTTCCAGGATTTTTTTTCCTACTACAAAAACATAGAGGGTCTCGCCTGGGTCATCCATATATCTGAGTGTTGAGGCAAAAGAAACCTCAACAGGGTCTCCTGGTTGTGTCTTGGGTTTGGTGAAAGAATTCACACACTCAGTTTGTCTCCAAGTTTAAGGGGCAAAGATTTATTATAATTATGATGCCAATTGAAGTGGGCTAAAGTTCCAAGGAAATCCAGCAAAGAGTCAAATGTAAGAAGATATTTCTGTCAGCAGACTTATTTCCAAGGGAAGTTACTAAAGAGTCAGAAACAAGAAGATAATTTTATAGGAAAGAGAAACAAAAATTAGACTGATAAGCTAATCTTATGGTTTAGAGTACAACTGAGGAGAGGTAGGGGTGGGGTAGTTCCATCATTGAATTCTATGATTGCTCTCTGACTCCCTGCTTTGTGTGGGGCACTCCGGAGGCCGGGTGGTCTTAGGATTTCTCAGGAATTGCAGCTTTCTCTCACCTCATTATTCTCCCCTCAAGCAATCAAAACCCAAATTCATTTGGGGCTTACGGAGGAAACTCTCCTCCCTTCCTCCTTAGGGAGGAAACTCTCCTCCCTTCCTCCTTAGGGAGGAAACTATTTTGGAGCTGCTTCAGGTTGACAAGGAGTGCAGAGCTGCCCCTGGCCAGCTGAGGAGGGGAGACTTGCTGATGGTGGCAGCAGCATCCAGGGAGTGCTGAGTCTTAGGATTGGGTGTCTGGTAATATTCAGGCTGGTTTCATAAGGGACTGGAGGGCATCCTTTCCCAAGTGAGTAGCTCGGGGTGGGCCAGAACCAAGTTTCCATTGCCTTATCTCTGGGATTAGAAGCTGGCTGAGGGTGTTTGAAACCACCCAGAAGGAGAAAAGGTGCGTCCCCTTTCTATCCATGGCCCCATGAGACATGAAAGGCATGTTTGGAGTCACAAGGAAGTTCCCTCTCTCACTCCTTGCCCCGGTTCTGAAGGTCTGGTGAGGGCAATGAGCTTGGCCCTCAGGGCAGAGGTGGGGGGGAGTGGCTTAGCCTCTAAGCTGCTATTGAGGCTCACCACAGAGTAACCTGCCTCCCCCATTTAAATTAGGCTGGGCTAACACTGGGATTCACACTCTCAGTTTGCTTCCAAGTTAAGGGACAAAGATTTATTATAATTGCAATGCCAATTGAAGCAGCCTAAAGTTGTAAGGGAATCTAGCAAAGAGCCAAAAATAAGGAGATATTATGCTGCTTGACAGGGGGCTAATTTCCAAAGGAATTTAGCAAAGAGTCAGAATCAAGAAAATAATTTTATAAGAAAGAGAAACAAAGATCAGGCTGATAAGCAAATATAATGGCTTAGAGGTACTACTGAGGAGTGATAGCGATGGGGTAGTTCCCTTCATTGAGTTCTATGGCTTACTGATCAACAGATTGTTCTCTGGTAGCCAGCATTGTTTGTGGCAAGGGTAGCCTTAGAGTTTCTCAGGAATTGCAACTTTCTTATACTTCATCATAAGTACATGGCTGTCCCTCAAGAAAACTTACAGAAAGGTTTTTATATTTTAGGGAGGAAAAAGTATGATGGGAGAGGGGAGAGCCTATTTATGATGCCTTGGCAATCCAGAAAAGAAAACCCACTTCATTTTGGTTGGTTTTACCCTGCACAGTCCCCTTTGCCCCTAAATGAGGAGGTAAGGACATTTTTGATAGTTGTGGCTAGTTTAAACTAGTTCTGTTTACAGGACAAACAAGATTCTCAGGGTATGGAGCCCTACCCAACTTCACTGAGAGTAAGTACTTACAGAGCAGGAATGAAAGGACATTCTTAGGATGCTTTAGTGGGGGGTAGGGGGAACCTTCTTTAAAGATCAGGATGGCCTTTTGATAGAGAAGGGAACAGTTCATTTGATATTAACGATACCAAAGTTCATTTTCCTGAGATCCAACAAATCACAAAGATGGGGAGGTATCTGGAATGGACTCATAGGCTCAAACTATCTTCAGGTCAAGGGGCAGAACTTTATTATAATGCCATAAGGAAGCAAAGTTCCTAATGAACTCACAATTAACAAGGGGGAAGTAGGACCTTTTATGCAAAAGGACCTAAAGAAGATATGTTAACTATGCTAATTATGTACATCAGTAAATCACCTGATGCTCAGCAAATCAACTGGTGGTCTAGCCTAGGGAGCTGTCTGTAGCTTAATCTTCATAATGTTTAGGATAACTGTAGGAGTCAATACAGGATAGCTCTGCCAGTACATGATAATTTTGTCAAAACAAGAAATTCTGCAGGGTCAGTTTGCTCCTCACTGGGGCCAACTCATACTGGATTGCTACCAGGGACATAGTATTTTGTGGGAGTCTATTTACCCTATCAATTTCATCATCTTTTGTGCTTAATAAATGTTGATTTATTGATTATATAGTCTATGCTCTGAGCATAATAAACTGAATGTTGATAGTTTGTGACTGGCAGTTTATGACCTATCAATGCACAATTGGATAAATTTCTTTCACACTGAGTCTTAGAGTAGAAAAAGACATACATAGGCTCCAACCATTGGCAGCATAAGATGCCAAACCTCAAATTCCCCTGACATCTGTCTGCTTGGTTGGCAGGGTCCTTGTTCAGCAGCCACAAAAATGGTAGAGGAAGTAACTCTCAAGACTGAAGGAGGAGAAAAATGAGGAACTCAAGCAATCTGCTGCCTATATCCAGATACCTCTACTTCCAGTGTCTTATTATTATATTTCCTTCTATTGAGAAGTTCAGAGATGTTCTTCTGCTCTGGACCGAGATGAAATGGTGTTGATGTAAACTTCGTCCTTCACTGTGTGTCCCCTGATCTTGGGGGGAGGCTGGAGAGACCCCAAATCTTAAAATCCCCTGTTGAGATAGAAGGGGCCCCACCCTCTATTTGTAGGCAGACTTGCAATTCAATCAGAAATCTTGGCCTAGGGTATAATCACAGCCCTTTATAGAAACTAGCCCTTAACCTCCCCAGCCTGAAGCCTTAGAAGGCAAAATAAAAGGACTCTGAACCCCGGGAGTCTTCACTGATTCCTACAAGGGGAAAGGCCCATTGAGCCGCTGCTCAGTGTAAACCCAGCTTTGCTAATTCCTATCAGGAAAAGGCCCATTGAGCCAGGCTCAGTGTTAACTAATCTTTGCTAATAATCCACCTTTACTTTTCCCCTTTTGGAACTGTCCCACTAAGAAAGCTGCTTCTCTGCTATAATAAACCATTTTGCCATAAACCTCTCACCTTGTTCCTTGGGGGTCGTGGATTCCTTCATGAAACCCACGAGTGGCCAAAGGGGGTCCCCTCACCCCCTTTTTCACACCTCATCAGTGTGGTGGAAATACTTGTTACACATATTTTAGGAAGAGTATTGAGAAGCTAAGTGGCTCAGTCTGAAGTCAGAAAGACATCTTCCTGAATTCAAATCTAGCCTCAGACACTTATTAACTATAATAACATTTAACCCAGTTTTTCTCACTTTCCTCATCTGTAAAATGAACTGGAGAAAGAAATGGCAAACCAGTCCATCATCTTTGCCAGGAAATACCCCAATAATGAGGTCCAACAAGTCACAATGAGGTACAATAAATCACAAAATTGGGGAGTTGTCTGGAATGAATTCACAGGCTTACATCATCTCCAGGTCAAGGGGCAAAGTTTTATTGTAATGACATAAGTTGGGTAGTGTTCCTAATGAACTTGGAATTAACAAGGGGGAAGATAGGAGTTTTTATGGAAAAGAACCTAAAACAAGATATGCAACTATGCTAATTGTATATATCAGCCTGTAAATAAATCAACTGGTGGCCTAGACTTGGAGCTGACATCTACAACTTAACTTCCAGATTGCATAAGATAATAGCAGGTGTCAATACAGGACAGCTTTCTCTGTACAAGATAACTCCACAGGGTCAGCCTGCTCCTACTGGGACCCACTCAGATAGGTTGCTGTCAGGGACATGGTCTTTTGCTAGAGTCCATCCATCCCATCAACAAGAGCCTGAAATGACTGAACAACAACAATTGAGAAGCTGGAAAGGAGAGCAACCAGGACAGAGGAGGAAGTGGAAACCATTCTACCTGAGCATCACTTGAGAGAACTATATAGCTTCAGAGACAAATTCTATCCTTTCTCCCTTTCCTTCTCCCCAGTATTTTGCTTTTGATGACCATCTCCCTCAAACAGTCCTCCCCTCTTTAGAGCCCCTCCCCCATTTTTACACCTTTCCCCTAAATTTTCTATTTTCCCTTCTTTTAGTCTTTCCTTTTCTTTCCCCACTTTCCCTTCTACTTCCCTATAAGGTGGGGCAAGTTTCTCTGTGAAACCAAACATGTCTGATATTCTCTCTTAGAGCCAAATCTGATGAGAGTAAGAGTCACACAATGCTCATCCCACTCCCCTTTTTCCTCAGTTATAATAGGTTTTCTTTGCCTCTTTGTGAGATGTAATTTCCCTTATTTTACCTCCTTTTTCCTCTTTTTCCAGTATGATCCCCTTTCCACCTCTGGTTTCTTTTTCATATTATCGAAATAAAATCAATTTCTACCTGCATTTTCTAAGTATACCCATAACAGAAATATAGTTCTCAAGAGTTCTTTCCTTTTTCCCTTTTATGCTCCTCTTGAGTTCTGTGTTTGGAAGTCAAGTTTTTTGTTCAGATCTATTCTTTTCATTAGAAATAGGTGAAATTTGCCTATATCATTAAATGTCCATTTTCTTCCCTGAAAGATAATGCTCATTTTAGCTGGATAACTTATTCTTGGCTGTAATCCAAGTTCCTTTACCTTTTGGAATATCAGATTTCAGGCCCTTAAATCTTTTTTTTTTTTTTGTTGTTGTTGTTGTTGTTGTTGTTGTTGTTGTTGTTGAGGCAATTGGGGTTAAGTGACTTGCCCAGGGTCACACAGCTAGGAAGTGTCTGAGACCAGATTTGAACTCAGGTCCTCCTGACTTCAAGGCTGGTGCTCTAACCACTGCGCCATCTACCTGCCCCCCAGGCCCTTAAATCTTTAAGATAGAAGCTGATAGATCCTAATTGTGGCTCCTTGGTATTTGAATTTTTTTTTTTTGACTGCTTGTAATATCTTTTCCTTGCTACAATAGTCCTGAAATTTAGCCATGATATTCCTTGGGGATTTAATTTTGGGATTTCTTTTAGGAGGTGATTAGTGAATTCTTTTGATGGCTATTTTACCTTCTGTTTCTAAAATATCAGGGCAGTTACAGATTTCCTGTAAGATATTATCTAGATTCTTTTTTTCATCATGGCTTTCAAAAAGCCCGGTAATCCTTAGATTATCTCTCCTAGATCCATTTTCCAGGTCAGTTGTTTTTCCTAGGAGATATTTCATATTTTCTTCTATTTTTTCATTTTTTGTTTTGTTTGACTGATTCTTGAAATCTTATTGAGTCATTCACTTCCATTTGTTAAATTCTAATTTTTAGTGTATTATTTTCTCCAGTTACCTTTTTAGCTCCTTTTGTAATTGGCCAATTTAATTTTTTTGCTCATTGCACTCTTTTTCCATTTCACAAATTTTGTTTTTCAGTGAATTATCTTTTTCATATCTCTTTTGTAGGGCATTATATGCTTTTTCCATTCCTTGTTGCAATGATGTTATTTCATTTTCCCATTTTTCTTCTAACTCTCTTTTGAGATTCTTTATGCAGTCTTCCAGGAAAGTCTTGTGAAATGGGGACCAGCTCATGTCTCCCTTTGTGGCTTCCTCTGGTTACCTTTAGGAACCTCAGGATTTGAGGTCTGTTCTTCTTTCTCTCCATAAAACCTGTCTATGGTGAGAGTTCTTTTTTGTTTTTATTCATTTTGTAAGGCTTGAGGTCTGTTCAAAGCAAAGGAGTGACAGCTGCTTTAATTTGCCCTGGGGCAGTTCTGCTGATTGATTTCCAATGCTGGGGAAACAGGGCTAGGTCTGGCTCTTCCTGGGCTCAGTGGTTTACAATTTACCTTTTACAAAAGGCAAATCTGCCAAAGCACCTGTTTGCAACCAAGACAGAGTAGCCTAAGAGGCTCACAGAAATTTCCCAGGTGTGTGGAAACTGCAACACTCTGACTCCCAGCCCTGCCTTCTTGCCCTGGTCTCTCCGAGCTTTGGTCTAGGTTTGGCAGACTGTCCCACTGCCCATTTGAAATAGACCTGCCCTGAAGTTCTTCCAAGGTAACTTCTTCTAGAGTGTTGTACTCCAAATATTTATGGGTTCTTTGACTTCAAAACCAGTTTAGAGGCTTCAATTGCTGTTGGTCTGAGAGAAGGTCATAGAGAATCATGTCTGTTCTCTGCCATCTTGGCTCTGACCCCAAGAGGCAAATTCTTTAAAAAAAATTTTTTTAATTTTTAATTTTTAAATTTTTTTATTAAAGCTTTTTATTTGCAAAACATATGCATAGGTAATTTTTCAACACTGACCCTTGCAAAGCCTTCTGTTACAAATTTTCCCCTCCTGCCCCCCATCCCCTCCCTTAGATGGAAATTATTTGTTAATTATGTTAAAATATTTGACTGATAGAATATGTGCATACATATTCATACAGTTATCTTGCTGTACAGGAAAGAAAAAAAAAGCCTGAGAAGGAAAACATAATGCAAGCAAACATCAATAGAGAGTGTGCAAATGCTATGTGGTGGTCCAGACTCAGATCCCACAGGCTTCTCCCTGGATGTATATGGCTTTCTTCATCACTGAACAACTGGAACTAGTTTGAAACATCTCATTGTTGAAGAGAACCATGTCCGTCAGAATTGATCATCATATAGTATTGTTGCTGTGTACAATGACCTCCTGGTTCTGCTCATTTCACTTAGCATCAGTTCATGTCTCTCCAGGCCTCTCTGAAATCATCTTGTTGGTCATTTCTTATAGAACAATAATATTCTATGACATTCGTATACCATAATTTATTCAGCCATTCTCCAATTGATGGGCATCCATTCAGTTTCCAGTTTCTAGTCACTACAAAAAAGACTGCCACAAACATTCTTGCACATGTGGGTCCCTTTCCCTTCTTTATGATTTCTTTGGGATATAGGCCCAGTAGAAACACTGCTAGGTCAAAGGGTATGCACAGTTTGATAACTTTTTGAGCTTAGTTCCAAATTGCTCTCCAGAATGGTTCCACCAACAACGTATCAGTGTCCCAATTTTCCCACATCCCCTCCAACATTCATCGTTATCTTTTCCTGTCATTTTAGCCAATCTGACAGGTGTGTAGTGGTACCTCAGAGTTGTCTTAATTTGCATTTCTCTGATCAATAGTGATTTGGAGCACCTTTTCATATGACTAGAAATAGTTTTAATTTCATCATCTGAAAATTGTCTGTTCATATCCTTTGACCATTTATTGATTGGAGAGTGGCTTGAATTCTTATAAATATGAGACAATTCTCTATATATTTTAGAAATGAGGCCTTTATCAGAACCCTTAAATATAAAGATGATTTCCCAATTTATTGCTTCCCTCCTAATCTTGTCTGCATTAGATTTGTTTGTGCAAAACCTTTTTAACTTAATATAGTCAAAATTATCTACCTGGTGTTCAGTTAAGAGTTCCAGTTCTTTGGACGCAAATTCCTTCCTTCTCCACAGGTCTGAGAGGTAAACTATCCTATGTTCCTCTAATTTGCTTTATATCTTTATATCTAAATCATGAACCTATTTAGATCTTATCTTGGTATGTGGTGTTAGATGTGGGTCAAGCCCTAATTTTTTCCACACTAGTTTCCAATTTTCCCAGCAGTTTTTGCCAAATAGTGAGTACTTATCCCAAAATCTGGGGTCTTTGGTTTATCAAACACTAGATTGCTATAGTTATTGCCTATTTTGTCCTGTGATCCTATCCTATGCCACTGATTGACTACTCTATTTCTTAGCCAGTACCAAATAGTTTTGATGACCACTGCTTTATAATATAGTTTTAGATCTGGTACAGCAAGGCCACCTTCATTAGCCTTTTTTTCCCCATTAATTCCCTTGAAATTCTTGACCTTTTGTTCTTCCAAATGAACTTTGCTATTTTTTTTCTAAATCTGTAAAATAATTTCTTGGGAGTTTGATTGGTATGGCACTAAATAAGTAAATTAGTTTAGGTAATATTGTCATTTTTATTATATTTGCTCGGCCTACCCATGAGCACTTGATGTTTTTCCAATTGATTAGGTCTGACTTTACTTGTGTGGAAAGTGTTTTGTAGTTTAGTTTGTATAGTTCATGACTATTCCTTGGCAGATAGATTCCCAAATATTTTATACTATTGACAGTTATTTTGAATGGAATTTCTTTTTGTATCTCTTGCTGCTGAACTTTGTTGGTAATATATAAAAATGTTGTTGATTTATGTGGATTTATTTTGCATCCTGCAACTTTGCTAAAGTTGTGAATTGTTTCTAGCAATTTTTTAGTTGAGTCGAGAGGCAAATTCTAGATCAATATAAAGAAAAACTTAGTATCTATAAGTGAAATGGGTGGCCATCCAGGTGAGAAATCTTATAAGTATGATGTGGGTGGAAGAGAATTAAATTATAAATATACAAGTTTTTTAGGCATTAGAGATCTCTAGGGAGGAATTTTTATAACTATAATTAGTATAGCCAGGGATTTATTCAGAGAATAGCCCTGGAGATTCATAAGAGATTATTCAGGAGAAAACCCCTATGGATACACACACATATGTGCATACATACACATACATACATATTTAAATAGAGGAGGGATAGCCATCTGTTAAGGATATTGGAGAAAGAATTCCTGTTTAGATTTGTGCCTTTTACAATCCAGGTATTCTATGGTTAAAGATGACCTCAGACTTTTCCAAAGAAGAAGAAATATGTATTCTATAAGAATTAATCAAGATAAGTATTATCATCATGGATTAAATGACTTCCAAGTTTCTATTAAGCTCCAAACAAGTCAGTAAGTTCTTAGGAAGAACCTACTATAAAGACTGTTAGGCTTTGGAGATGCAAATACAAAGGAAGGAACAATTTCTACTCTCTAACAGAGAGACAAGCAAATATATATGTAAGTATAGAAAGACTAAATATAAACGAAATCAATACAAATGCAGCAATTTTAAGGTAGTTCAATACCAACTAGTTAAGGAAGATAGGGACTAGCAGTTCAAGAAAGACTTGAAATGTACCTCAAAAGAAGAAAAGAACTCTATAAGGTTGAGGTAAGGAGAGAGTTCATTCCATGTAATTGGGATGGCCAGTGAAAAGACAGAGAAGTAAGATATGGGGAGAAGGTGAGGTAGGAAAGAAGGAGAGTAATGAACAAGGAGACTGAAAAGATAAATTGGTACAAGTTTGTGATGGGCTTTTAAGGCTAAAAAAGGAATTTAAGTTTTATCTTGAGGCAATAAGAAATGAAAAAGGACATGACATGACCAGATCTATACTTAAGAAAAACCAGTTTGCTAACTATAGGAAAGATAAGCTGAACTACAGAGACTTGAGGTAGGGATAGCAATTACTGTATAGATAGTTACCTCAACTGAAATCTCAAATTTGGTCTGAAGATTAGATGATTAAAATTTTACCTAATAAAAGAGAGGGAGACAACCCAAAGATTTGATGACTCACTGAACAGGACACGGAGGAGGGGACAGGTAATTATAGACAGGGGTGTGTTCTGTGAGAAATGAAAAACAGAAAATTTCAATTTAAAGCCAGAGGAAGTGGCAGAGGGGGATGAGTCAGTTGGCCTTGATTCTAACTGCCTTTCAGACTGAGCCTGGGGTCCTGTCCAAACATCAGACAAGGTAGCCAGGATCCACTCTGAAGGTAATTATCTTTACTTCTGGAATTCTCCACCCTAGCAGTTTTTGCTGAAGAGAGTAATCTCCTGAATGTTTGTCTTCTGTGGATTTGCTCCTTTTTTGCCTTCAAAGGGAAGAGAGCAGTGCTGAGACACTGTGGTCAATTGGAAGAGTGACAAATTAAGGGTGTCTAGTCAGGAGGGAAGGGACTGGAACTTAAGTTTCCCACTGAAAGATTAAAGCAAGTAGAACTGCCTCTTTATGCTTATACACACACACACACACACACACACACACACACACACACCCTACATTTTACCTTTTGGATGCTCTGTGGTTACCATTAGTTGAAAGAACCTTTGATGTTCATTTTAATTGAATTATAATTACATAAAAATTTGTGTGGAGAATGTAATTGGAGGGATAGTCTTATATAGAAATGGTTTTCCTAGGTTCTATAACTCTCAGGGGATACTCCTGTCCCCAGACTCTCATTCCAAGCTCTGATTGTGATGACTTTATGTTTAAGCTATAGTTCTACACACAGGCCATTGGACCACACTTCTTGCCTCCCTGAACTCAGTTAAAGGGTGCTTCAGGAGGTACTTTGCCCTACAGTCAAATCACCATCTGCTATTCTGAAGAAATTTAACCTTTTGTTTCTTGGTCTTCTTATAAATGAGTAATCCATGGGGACTTAGTCATCAATTCCATTCATCATCTATCAAATTGCACTGTGAGTTATCTATTAATAATAGGAATTTTGAAAATATTAGAGGTATTACATTGAAGCAAACTCCACGTACCTACAAAATCATTCTTTTTTCCCTTGAGATTGGGGCCAACAGAGGGGACCATTTCCCTAAGAGCTAGAATAACAGAATCTAGTTACCCAGGCATTAAGTGAAAGTAGTGTGGTATTCTGGAAAGAATGTTATATTTCAAATCAGAAGACCTGAATTTGAATCCTACTACTGCCAGTTACTACTGGTGTGGCCTTAGGGTTAGTCACAACTTCTTTGAGGAATTATCCTATGATATATTCTCTTTCAGCACCTTTTGGGGCATTGTACCAGATATATACATGTATCTTTCCCATCTGTAAACCCAGCCTGGGGATCCAACTAGAAAAGAAGATGGAAAGTATACAGTGGTGATTCTCAAACATTTTTGGTCTCAGGACCTCTTTTCAATTGTAAAAATTATTGAGGATCTTTCCCCAAAGAGTTTTTTTTGTGTTGATTACACATTGATATTTGTTGTATTAGGAATTAAAACACCTTATTATTATTATGAAGATAGTTTCAGTCTCGCTGGGTACTTCAAGCTATCCCTATCTCTAAATCTCTTCTGATCTTTTTTATAATAGAGAAAGAAGAAAAAAACTCTAGTGATTCAAATTGAGTTGCTGATTCTGCTATTATCTTCAGTGTGATTGATTTTTTCATTTTGTTTTGTTTTGTCCCTCTCAGGTTCCTTTTTTTTTTTTTTTTTTTTTTTTTTTTTTTTAGAACAAGTCTACTAGGAAGAAGACTGATTATTAACTATCATGTTCAGGACAGTGGTACAGACCCAAAGGCACATGTTTCTTTCTGTGGTCCCTTTTTCAGTGAGAATGAGAAGTACTGAAACAAACAGGAGGGGAGTTCTGGCTGATAAAGTGGCCCTGATTACAGGTTCCACAAAAGGGTGAGTACTACTGACTGGGGTTCAGATGGCCATGGCTACTCTGTAAGTCACTTCATTCATTTATTTTTTTGGATCTCAGTTTCCTCAATTGTAAAACAAAGTAGATGATGTCTAGGAGTTAGCCCAAGGCAAGATAAGACCCCATGAACTAAAATTCTACTGGAGGAAATCAATCCAGGATTTCACAGCTTGTGGTTCTACTCCTGGTCCTTTGAAAGGGAGCCCATGGGAGTATTTCTCTTTCTGTCCTGCAACTTCTCATAGGATTGGTTTTGCCATCGCACAACGTCTGGCTCGAGATGGGGCCCATGTGATTGTGAGCAGCCGAAAGCAACAGAATGTAGATCTTGCAGTTGAAAAACTTCAGGGAGAGGGATTGAATGCTTCAGGAGCTGTGTGCCATGTGGGACAGGAAGAAGATTGTAAGAAGCTAGTGTCCATGGTGAGAATACTTGTGGGAAAGAATGGGTATGAATATCACCAAGGAGATCATCTTTATAATCTCATATGCAGGTCTCAAAGGGTCAATATCCTCTAGTTAACTTCATTTTTGTCCTTGATCCAACAAAACTTAACCTCATCTCCTCTGATTTCCATCTAGGCTTCTGAAAAATATGGGTTTATCAACTTCCTGGTTTGTGTGGCAGGTGTCAACCCTTTGGCTTGGAGCACACTGGGTGCCAGTGAAGAAATGTGGGACAAGGTAAGACCACACCCAGGATAGATTCTCCAAGAAAGAAAGGCAGACATTTGTCTTATAGTTTGTGAGGTGAGGAAGATTCTGTGCTTTAGCAGCCCATGATAATTAGAATAATAGATTTAGAGGGGAGTAGGAGGGCAGGAATTTAGAAGTGATCAAATCCAGTCTCTTCATTTTAAAAATGAGGAAACAATTCTAGAACTTTCAAGTAACTGGCTCAGGTGCATGAATAATTCAAAATGTAGAATTAAAAGGATGCTTTGTGAGTATTTAGAAATGGAAGCAGTACTAGGAGATAGAATGATATTCTCTTAATGAAAGTATTCTGTTTCTTTTTTTTTTTTTTAAATGAGGTGGTTGGGATTAAGTGACTTGCCCAGGGTCACACAGCTAAAACAAATATCTGAACTTGAATTGTCTTAAGTACATAGATTTGAATTTGGATCCTATTGACTTCAGGACCTGTGCTTTAGCTGCTCCAAGAGAATATCATTCTAGACTAATTTCATGTTTCTTCACTGAAAACAGTGATGGGAACATAGGAAACTTTTAATAAATTCTGTTGGATTGATTGACAATGTTACTACACTGGCTGTTCATAGTTCTCATTTGCCTGGATTTTTGGAAGTCATCTGTATTCTCCTTGAGGATAAAAATGAATAAATTAGCAACAGACAATAAATTAATCTGGCCCAAAGTGGAGTCATTAATTACTTAATCTTACCGAAGTCTACTTTTTTATTGGTCCACCCCTGATGCTCAGGCCAGCTGAGTGGTGACACAAGGTAGAAAAGCCTCCCTTTACACCATCCTTTTCATAATTCTAGATAATGGATATTAACGTTAAAGCACCAGCTCGTCTTGTGAAGCTGGCTTTACCGTACATGGTGACTCTAGGGGAAAAGGAGGAACAAGACATTTGGGCAAAAGCAGATCCCAGGTAAGAGGGGCTTCGGGAAACTAGTTCCCACTGGGAGAGTCAACTTTTCTTTCTGCATTTTTCTGTTTTTACATTTCTATGATTTAGAGATTTAGAGAAAAAGAGGGATGATCTTCCTTCAAACTGTAACCAGGACTTGAATGATCACTACCTTTCTCTTATAACATGGAACTGCTGATTAAAAGACTGGTTCTGCTTTGACTTCTCTCTTTGGATTAAAAATCCATGGCTCCAGATTTAGAATATAAGAAATTGCATTAGAGAAGCAAATATTTATGAATCATGCACTCTGTACAAGCATGAGGAGATGTTCCCAAAGATAAAAAACAAAAATGAAATAATTCCTGCCCTTTGAAAGTTTTCATTTTAATGGGAGAATACAGCATATATATATATATTTGTATATATATATATATATATGTAACCACAAAGTATAGAGGATATTACAGAGTAATTTCAGGAAATGAAAGAATAATAACTGAAGTGGGGGGCATAGAATCAGGAGAGGCTTTCTGTAGGAAGAAGCAATCTAAGCCATGCTTTGAAGGAAATCAAGAATCCTATTTTCAATGTTCCCTGTCATTCTTTCCATGTACACAGAGTTTCATTATTCATAATTAAGAATGACTACTCAAACCTAGACTCTAATGGGCTATTAAGTCATTTCATAAAGGAATGTGCCATGGCTGCCTATCATTATAAGGAGGAACCTGCACATGAGGTCTTGATTTAACTGTTATCATAACCATAGCTAAGATACAAATAATAATACAGCTGTGCTTCTATTAACTTGGTCTATTTAAGTTAACAGCAGTAGATTATATTCTAGCTTGCTTTTTACATTTGTGTCACAACCATGTTACAATTGGGTTATAAGCTCTTTGAGAAGCAAGGACTGTGTCCTTTCCTATTCTTAGATTTTTTAGTTACTGTTTCTTTATTTTCATTATTTAGCATGGGTCTTTGAATATTATATGTACTTAATTACAGAACCAGAGGATTTTAGAGTTGAAAAGTCATCAGTGGTCATAGCATCCAATTCTCCCAGTAGATATAAAGGGTTTGGGATTTGACTCCCAAATAGAAGTTCCTCTTATTGCACTTGGCTATTGATTGAGCATATGCAGAAGTATAAGGGGAAGTTTAGGTGTGCCCCCAGGATAGAATCTTGATTCCTCCTACACAGGGAAAAGCCCATCCATTCTCCTTCACACTTTCTTTCTTCACCAAGCATCTAATCATCTGCCCAAACCTAACTCTCAATGTTTCCTCACTCTTTGTAGAGCAAGTGCTGTGGTTTTTGTTTCCTCTGTGGCAGCCTATGTTCCTGAGGCAGTAAGTGTTGTTCTAATCTTCATTTCTTGGTGTGAGAGGTAATTCATGAGGGAAACTTGAGAATTGCATGTACTGGAGCTTGAGAAGGGAGGACTCAGGCTATAGGGATGCACCCACCAAGGCTGAAATGGAGAGAAACCCAAGAACATACCTGGAAATTAAAGACAGAAGTCACCTCCTGTTTCATCTCCCTCCTCTATCAAAACTTCACCTGAGGTTGGTTGTATATAAGAGGAGCCTAATCAATCAGCCTTCTAGGTGCAGCTAATTAAAGTTGACAACAAAGGGTTGGGGTACAAGGAAAGAAATCTCTATATTCCCCACACACACATCATGTATGCATTTAATTTATTACTTCAACCATTCAAGCTTAGGGGCAAATGGTTAAAAATTACACACATATTACTGTATGGGCTTGTAGATACAAAGTCACCAAGTAGCACCATCAGATAGACTTCCTCAAGCTATAATTTCTGAGCCTCAGGAAGACTTGAATGGGTTTAGCTCTGTCCAGAGTCCTGAATTCAAGCCATCAGGCTTCCTCTGTGTTGGGACCCAGCAAATCAAAAAGATTGGACGGGGAAATAGGGAGATGGAGAGGAAATAGCAATAATGTTTGCAAATGGGGCAAAAGAATAAGCAGTAAAGGGGAAACAATGCATTTTGTCTTATAACAGTCTCTGGCCTTAGTCCTTGCCTCCTTTTCTTCAATTTACAAGTATTTATTTTCTCTCCCTCCCCTCTTCTCCACTCTATTCAATGAACAATAACAATATCCCCCCCAAAAGAACCCTTTTAACAAATGTTTTATCAGGGTCCTTTCAGTTCTCAATCTCTAATTCTGTGAAATCTAATCTCAGAAGGATCTTATTGGGCCACCCATCCCAAGATTCTTTCCTTGCCTCTCCTGTTCTTTGGTGCCTCTGAATGTGAGGAAGGGGTCAGTAAATATCTATGACTACTTATCATTTAAAAGGCATAGTTTGACCCTGTCCCAAAATTCTGTGCCACCATTTGATACAGTGAACAGGTAGAACTTGCCCATTCCCCTCATTTTACAGATGAGGACACAGGATGCCTGAACAGTGAAGCAACTTGTACAAAATCACATGGATATAAGTAGTGGAGCCAAGATTTGAACCCAGGCTTGACTATAAATTTAATTCTCTTTACATGACACTACTTTGCCCTTTTTTCATTAGTGGCTTAGTTCAAAAATGAAGATGACAGCAATTTTTATGTATTCCCAATTCTAGGCTCTGGGTCCCTACAATGTCAGTAAGACAGCCCTATTGGGGCTCACCAAAACCTTGTCTTTGGAGCTTGCACCAAAAGGCATCCGGGTGAACTGCCTGGCACCAGGAATAATCAAGACCAATTTCAGCCAAGTAGTAAGTGATGAACTGTTCTTATTACCATTCCTTCTCTGAAGAGACCTGAACAGTTAAAAGGTAGGATCCTCAGACTAGATTCTGTATCTCTAAGAGCGCCAACTGAAAAAGACCCTTCCTTTCCTTGTGAGATATTAGGGGGCCTCCTCAACCCCAACCTTGTTGTTGTCCCTTTCAATGGGGCAATGTTTCATGCCCATTTTGAGATTTATTGTTATAACCTCTTAGATGGGAATTCTTCATGACTGCAGAGATTGTCTTGGTGGCCATCCACAGGACCCCACCCCTACCCCCACCCCCATCCCAACCTGCCCTGAATCCAGTCTATTTTGTCTGGATATTTTGTGTGGGATAAGAATAGGAATACCTATCCTCTACGGTGTCTGGGCATCTGTTTCATACTTTGCATGTCTAGTCTCTTAAGAAGAACAACAATATTTTCCTCAGAAATCCCATATAAATTCTGGACCAGAACAAATGATGTGGGATTGGGGACAAGACCACAAAAGCCTTTATCTCAAAGGAAAACTAAGTGGGTAGTATTAAACTTTTGTCTTTCTTCTTTTCCTCTAAGATCTGGAAGGACAAAAACTTTCTACAGAATGTCATGAAACGACACGGATTGACAAGGTAATTGTACTGGGATTCATATTCTTTAGAAGAATATTTAGAAAGGAAGTTTCTAGGGTCTTCTTTTTTTACTTTTCACTTTTTCTTCCACCACTGCAGTTCTGGTGATCTTAGGGTCAGCATGACCCTTAGAAGTTTCTGCAAAATAGTATTAAATCTGTGTAGCCCAGACCCATACTTAGTTCTAGAAAATAACAGGGTCTCCACAGAGTAAAGAAAGGCTTCTAGATTATCATTTTTTGTGCTTTTTTTTCTAATTTTTTTTCAGCAGCAGGACCAGTGAATTGGGATCAATGAAAGATACAGTAATAAACCATAACCTTTTCCTTTTTTTTCATTTTTTCCTTTCAGGGTGGGGAGTCCAGAGGAATGTGCTGGAGTTGTGTCCTTCCTTTGTTCTCCGGACTCCAGTTATATTACAGGAGAAACTATTGTGGTGTCAGGCTTTTCTCCACGACTCTAAAAATGTATGGCTAAAGACCTGAATCCTCCAACCATGGTCCTATATAATAGCAGGCCATTTTTTTGAGGACTAGGAAAATTTCAAGATGCCAAGTCAACAAGTTGGGTTTTTCTTATTTGGGAGTATAAGGGAGAAAGGAATGATAGAGAGTACAGCTTTTGGAAACTGGGTTATCTTACAGTGAACATGGAATTAGTAGTTCACAAATTAGTAGTAGCAGTATAAGAAACTGCATTTCTTAGGTGAATAACTTTGGGTTTTGGATCAGGGTATCATAATTTAGAACTGAAAGGGAATTAAATGGTCATCTAGTCTGTCTGCTTATTCAAAGAATAAATTTCACTTTCTTCCATTGAACAAAAATTTATTTTCTCTACCTTTCTTCTGCTCCCAACCTAACTGAAAGCAAATAAACAAACCAACAAACAAAACCCTTACAATAGCTTAGTCAAACATTGATCATGTTATATATCTCATTGAGTACCTTGAGTGTATCACCTCTCTGCCAGGAGATAAGGAACATGCTTCACCACTGACCCTTAAATCTTTCAAAATTGTTTTTAAAGTATCAGTATTTTATAAATTGTTCTCTTCATTCATTCACTTCATTGTATCAGTTCACGCAAATATTTCCAGGTTTTTCTGAAACCACCCCTTTCATCATTCTCACAGCAAAATAGTATTAAATTATTATTTGGTGTGCTGTAGATGCCATAATTTGTTTAACCCTTCACCAATTGATAAATAATCCCTTATTTTCTAGTCCTTTGCTGCTACAAGAATAACTCTAAATATTTTTGTACATATGGGCCCTTTTCTTCTCTCTTTGGGATCTCAGCTTACTAATGATATTTTTGATTCAAAGGACATGAAAATCCAGGGATTTTAAGTGACTTACTCAAAGCTACACAATTAATATGAAGGGGGGGGGGCTTTGAATCCAGGTCTGCTGATGCCAAAAGCAGAGTTCTTCCCATGATGCCACATTGTTTTTTATACTTAGCCTTATCCCCTTTCTCTGGTTAGATCAGGATTCTACTTTTGCAAGTGAGTACTCAGATTTAAGAAGCAGATAAACTTTTAAATAAACGACATTAAACAAAGCTTTCAAAAGAGTGGAAGGAGGGGCAAGAAATTTCAGGACAAGCTGCAGCCTGAATTTTGTAGACCATACCCTAAATTTCACCAATAAATGGGATCTTTTCCTCAAAGGGGGGATTTTCTCCTTTTTTTTTAAAAGCCTTGGTCTGCTTGAACAAGATAGGTAAGGCCACATGCTGCTAGCGTTTTCCTGAATAATCAGATTGAAGAGAGTTGGGTTGATGACCACCAGCAAGAGAATGGGACTAAGTTTGGCCTGTTTTGCCAGAAGACATGGAATCTGAAAGGGATAGTACAAAGCCCAAATAGAATGTCAAATGCCTAATCCCTAATTTTAATTGTCTTTAATTTTTTTTTTAAATTTTAAGTATCAGTTTCCCTGGCAGAGTATAGTTTTACCATTTTAAAAGTGTGTTTCTATTAAATGCTTGCTTAGGAGTAGTCTGTATTTGTTTTCTGTGTGAAAAATAAGTACCTTTTCCATCCCTGATTTACACTGTCCATTAAGTCATTTCTACTTCCCTCTTTGTGGGTTTTCTTATTGTTTGTCTTTTATTTTCCAAGAGGATTAATGACATCACAAGGGTATGTTTTGACTGGTATGTGAATTGGATTCAAAAGAGGCAGAATTGCACAAAGACATTCACTTCACACTCTCTTCCTGAGTCATCCAAGTTCAGTGTCAAGACAAAAGTCAAGATGACTTTGGGATCTTTGATGTTTGATCAAGCTCTGTGTTCCACAGTGTCAGCTTCAGTTGCCTTCATAGCTGTTGGAACAAATTCTGCCCCATTCTGCCAGGCAGTAGTTGGATAGAAAGCCTTCTAACCCACTTTCCAGTTTGAGTCAATTACCCTCAATCTGGTTTAGCCCATCTATCAAGAGGATTTACTTGTGCAAGGTATAGCTTCTTGGAGTCACAGGTAGAGTAGAGTGAAAGTAGTCAGGTAGCTGAACAGCCCTGAAAAGAGCTCTGAAAGCCCTCACACCAGAGGTGCTAGTCCTTAAAAACCCAAGAGTTAGAGGCTAAACTACAAGGAATAAGCTTATAGCACCAAGTGGAAGTATAATGAGCCAAAGTATTTGAGAAAAGACAGTGTAACCCCTCATTAGAGGCCAGACTACTCAAGACAGAACTCAGTTCAGTCATAAGCTTAGGTGGAGTGCACATGGGGCTTTTAGTTGAGAAGGGAGTAGACATAATGCCCCAGCTTCCTAGGATCAGCTTCTTATATATTAGATTAATAAAATAAGAAATAGATAATTTAAATAGAGTAATTTCAGGAGGAAAACTGACAAGTCTTTAAAAACTTGTCCTGCAAATATAATAGCAGGGACAGATGGATTGATAAATGAATTCTAGCAACTCCTATATTATATGGACCATTACAAAATATAGAGAAAGATGACAAGCTATCTATGTCCTACTGTGTGATAAACATGGTTTTTATCAAATGAACAAAAAGAAAGGTGAGAAAAAATATAGACTAATATCATTAATGAATTTTAAGCCCAATATACTAAATAAAAAACTTGCAAAAATAATGTAGCAGGACATTTGATACAACACTCTTATGACCAAGCAAATAGGAATCTTTTGTAGCAGGTAAATAATTAATATAATGAAACACATTAAAGAGAGAAAAAATAAAGATTTAATGCTTACATCATTCGATGTAGAGAAATCTTTCAATGAATTACAGTACTCATTTATGTTAAAAGTCCTTAATTGAATCTGTGATTTTATCAATTTGAAAGTTCCCTTCAGTGATTCAGATTGAAATTCATCCATATGTGCCCATCAGGTAAGACTTTTGTCTCTGTCTTCCTATAATTTTACCATAGGAGTTTCACCCAGTATACTGGAGGCCTTCCTCTTTTCCTCTTGACCTTTAAAGAGTATCATTGGAACTATCTGACATTTCTACTTATCCCCTTCCCTTCCAATATGTGATCAGTCCACTTTCTCTTCCTATTTTACAATTCATTCATGATGTTTATTCTTTGCAGTTTCTTTGTTGTTGTTTTAGCAATAACAATTCTTATGTTAAAACATTTTTTAAAAATACAAGAATAATCTTTCCACAATATGACAAAAATGACTTCAAAACCATGCTCTAGAATTATGAACAGAGTTATGCTTTAGGTTATCTTACTAGATTATCCCATTTAACAAAAGTGTTGAATACATATATATTTTTCCCATACCTATGTAACATAGGTTTCAAAATCCTAGCAGTTGCAATAAAGCATGGAAAAGAAATTACAGGAATCAAATTAGAAAATAAACTGACCTACTCGTAGATCAGTTTAAGAATGTTTACATGTAATGGGAACCAAGAATAGCACCAAAAAAGTCCTAGCCAAAGGGATTCCCTTAAATGAGCCAGAGAAAACAGAAAATGGAAAGGGAATTAGGTCATCTAAAAACTCAACCCAGTTGTCTAATCAGGATAATATGATTTTTGTCAAGATGATATAATCCTTTCTTTCGATCTCTCCACTTGGAGAAGTAATGTCCTTAGGTTTGATGAAGTTTTAAGAGACAATACAAGAAGTAGGTAAGAATCCTGATCATTTTTACAATAGGCTATATGAAATTATGAAACTATATACAAGGCTAGACCCCTTTAATACACAAGATGCTCATATGATATGCCCCCATTTATTAAAAACATTTTTATAACTAATACCCTAGTTGGTATGTATGCCTATTGAGAAAGAAGAAAGGGAAAGGAAGAAGGAATTTGAGAAAGATCAGACCCCAACATTCCAACTCCAGCTTTTCTCCAGGTGTTCCATTCACTCTCTTTTCCCACCAATTTTATAAAATCAAGTAACAACTCTTCCTATCAATAAAGTATCCAGTAAAAGTGTAAGAAATGCTAACTGACCAAGTGAAGATGAACTTAGAAAGAAATGTTTTAACTCAGAGACACAGCAGTTAAATTATAATTTCTTGTTTTGCTTTTAAGGCTAAAACTTTAATTGGAAAACAACCTTGAAAACTAAAAGTTTGTAAATCCAGGCTTAATTGGATCCCAATTGGATCCCAACATATGAAATTCTTGAGCACATCTATCAGGTTTTTCGCCTCTCCTGGGAGACACTTTTAATTTCATATGATTCCAGTTGGCCTAATCCTTCCTGGAGGAGAGAAATTTTAGATTCCACCTCCTTCTTTTCAACTTTGAGTTTTTTTAATGTATTCTTGAAGGAATGAAAGACAAGATTCTGTTTTCCTCTTAATGGCTTCTAACTGTAACTAATAAATGGAGTCCCATTCAGGTTTTTGATTTTTGGTTCTACTTTATCAAGGGACATCTTTAAACAGTTAATTTTATCCTTACCAGAGGACCCTCACTATGGTCAGCTTTCAAGGATCAGATCTTAGAATTTGCAAACATCCAAACTATATTTGAAAGCTATTTAACTGGCTACAGTTCTCTTAAGGGGTCAGAAAAAGTAGACTGAATTGTCCATGGATCTTTACCAGTATTCTTGTTTAAAAATATGACTCAACTGAAAATGATGGGAGCCTGGATTCAAGCAGGACTAGATACTTGCAGGTCCAAGGGTACAGGACTTGGGGACTGGGCACAAGGGACCTGTACTGGTACCAGAGAATTTAGAAAGGCATTCCCAGAACAGTCCTAGACATAACTTCCAATAAATCCAATTACTACCACCATTAATGTTAACTCTGAAATAAATTAAACTCACAAGTGGAGGAAAAAGTTATCTTTAATAGAGATAGAAAGGGTAGAGAGCCTGGGTCCCTCATAGGAGAGTACATAGATGTCCCTCAATAAAACTTACAGAAAGGTTTTTATACTTTCAGAAGGAAAAGGTGTGTGCACATATAATTATGTTAAACATATTTCCACATTAGTCATGTTGTGAAAGAAGAATCAT
Organism: Myrmecobius fasciatus; assembly: GCA_023553655.1. Lineage (NCBI taxonomy): Eukaryota > Metazoa > Chordata > Mammalia > Dasyuromorphia > Myrmecobiidae > Myrmecobius > Myrmecobius fasciatus. Next base: position 135,678 of record JAJPUD010002236.1, read on the forward strand.
AACAGAAGGGAAAAACCACAAGAAAGAAAAAACAAAAAAACGAAAATAGTATTTTTATAAAATTTAATTTCTTGTTGTTTGCAATATTTTCTCCTTAATCTGGGAGTTTTGAAACTTAGCTATATAGCATTCCTGCAAGTTTTCCTCCTGGGATTTCTTTCAGGTGGTGAACAATAGATATTTTTTCTATTTCTACTTTACCCTCTTGTTCTAGAACTTCAGGGCAATTTTTCTTAATAATTTTTTGTCATATTGTATCCAGATTCTTTTTTAAAATCATAACTTTCAGGTAATCAGACAATTCTTATACTGTCTCTCCTCAATCTGTGCTCCAGATCAATTGTTTTTCTAATGATATGTTTCTGATTTTCTAATTTTTTGTTTTATTATTAATTCATGTCTTGTAGTATCATTCAATTTCTCTTGCTCAATTCTAGTTTTCAAGAAATTGTTTTTTTCCTTAAGATTTTGGATCTCTTTTTCCAATTTGTTAATTTTCTTTTCATGATTTTCTGGGATTGCCTTTATTTTTTTCCCTAATGTTTCCTCTACTTCTCTTATCTGCTTTTCGAAGTCCTTTTTAAGTTCTTCCAAGAACTTTTTTGGGCTTGTCACCATTTGATGTTACTCTTTAGGGCAAATTATCTTTTTCTACTCAGTTCTTCTTTATAACAAAATAGATATTTATGGTCAGGTTCTTTTTCTATTGCTTACTGATTTTTACTTTTATTTTGTTCTATTATTAGCAACTTATTATTGTAATCAAGTTTTAATCCAGTTAGGACTCCCAACTGCACTGTCCCTAAAATGTTCTTCCTCCATACTGCATTCTCTGGACATGTACTTGCTTTTTTTCACCCCTAGACATAGCCCCAGATCACAACTGGCCAACACTACCAGGTCTGGTTTTTAGAAACAGCAGAGGGTCCTCCTTCAATCTTGTCTCCATTCAGTTGTCTGTTATTCATCAGATAAACATTTGTGAGATAAAAGTTCTTTTTTTCCCCTCAATAGCAATTTTTTTTCCAAACACCTGCAAAGATAGTTTTCAACATTCATTTTTGTAAGATTTTGTGTTCCAAATTATTTCTCCTTCCTTCCTTTTCCTTCTCCCTTCTCAAGATAGCAGGCAATTTAATATGTTATATACATACAATCCTTTAAAAACATATTTCCATATTTGTCATATTGTGCAAAAAAATCAGATCAAAATGGAAAAAAACAGAGAAAGAAAAAGCAAGCAAGCTAGGAAACAAAAAAGGGTGAAAATGCTATGCTTCAATTTAAATTCAGTCTCTATAGTTCTCTCTATAGATGCAGATGATATTTTCCATCCCAAGTCTATTGGAATTGTCTTGGATTATTGTATTGCTGAGAAGAGCTAAGTCTATCATAGTTGATCATCACATAATCTTGTTGTTACTGTGTACGATGTTCTCCTGGTTTTGCTCACTTTACTTAGCATCAATTCATGTAAATCTTTCCAGACTTTTCTGAAATCAATCTGCTTTTCATTTCTCATGGAACAATAATATTCCATTACATTCATATATCATAACTTATTTCATCATTCCCCAGTTGATGAGCATCCATTCAATTTTCAATTCCTTGCCATTACAAAAAGAACTACTACATTTTTGCTCATGTGGGTTCCTTTCCCTCCTCTAAGATCCCTTTGGGATATAGACCCAGTAGTGATAGCTGCTGGATCAAAGGGTATGCACAGTTTGATAGTCCTTTGAGCATAGTTCCAAATTGCTCTCCAGAATGGTTGGATCATTTCACAACTCCATCAACAATGTATTAGTGTCTCAGTCTTTTCATATCCCTTCTAACCTTTATCATTTTCTTTTCCTGTCATCTTAGCCAATCAGATAGGTAGAAAAAATGAGACAAAAGTTCTTAAGATGAAATTTCTTAAGGGCTAGTCTACTTCCCTATAAAGCTATCCCAGGGCCTGATGCTTACTGATTCAGGGGACCCTGCTTTGATGTGTCTACACTTTATTCAGACCAAACTTCAGCCCCTGAAAGCCCTGTCTTTTCGGAGATCCTCTCAAGTTATCTTACAACTTATCTTTACAACTGTTTCACCCCTTTATTTTTGCTGCTCCATTCATTTTATGATGATTTTCCATTTGTGGAAGAAATCTGGAAAGTCTGAAAATTTCTGATGTCCTCCACCAAATACAAAGAAAGCAGGTTGGGGGTAAACATGGAGGGGCTGGGGTAATAGGGGAACTTTATTCTCATCTGAATTGAAGAAGAAACAAGGTCTACATGTGAAGAAGTTTAGAAGTCTTCTGAACAGGTAAAGAGATGAGAAAACTGAGGGAGAGGGGAGGGTCTTTTATAGGGTTGTGTGGATTGGGGAGTAGATGGGGGGACTTTTGGAGAGAGGTGAGAATTGAGATTGGGACTGGGAGAATTGGAGGTGGGACTGTTGGAGAGGTGGGTGAAGCAGGGGGTGGAAGAGCAGGGGAAAAGATAAGGTAACAGGTTAAAAAGAGACATTGGGAAAGAAAATAATGAATAAAAATAAAATGAAGGGAAATTCACAAATTATAACTTCAAATGTGAATGAGATGTTTATAGCAACTCTTTGTAGTGGCAAAGAACTGGAAATTTCAGGGAAACCATCAACTAGGGAATGGCTGAATAAGATATGGTTTATAGTTTTGATGGACTACTACTGTGCTATATGAAATGATGAGCTCAATGATTTTAGAAAGGCATGGAAAGACTTGCATGAAATAATGAAAAGCAAAATGAGCAGAAACAAGAGAATATTTTATGTAGTAATAGCAATTGTTTTAAAAATGACTTTGAGTGACTTAAGTCATTTTGACTATTATAAATACACAAATTAAAAATAAAGGACATATGAAGGTACCCCTATCTGTATCTAGGGAAGGAACTGATAAATAGAATTATGTCTGAACATTTTTACATAAACATGGCTCTTTGTGTCTAAAGGTAGCCATCTCTAGAGTGGGGGTGGGGAGGGAAGGGAAAAAAGAAATTTACATAATAACTTGTATGTTTGGAGGGAATAGCAAGTTGTACATGATAGATTTGCAGTTTCTTGGTGTTATTATCTTTTTTATTGAACTGTGTTATGGTGATATTTATTTTATTCTGTGAATTGAAAATAAAATAAATTTTAAAAGTAAAAATGGGACTGTGGATACTAGTCTTATGAGAAAGAGATGTTGAGCTCCCAGAAATGGGAACACCTGACTCTCAAATCAGAACATAATTACCTGAAGAGCATGTACAAGTCTATTTATAAGGCTAAATGTGCTTTCTCAACAGTCTCTGTTTGTTGCCATGGAAATTATCCGTTGTTCTGTCCAATTAGAAATAGGAGCTTTCCAATGCTATGAAACCCAGACAACGGCTCCAAATTGTCCAATAGCATGCCAGGGATGGACAGGGACTTGGATAATTGACAGATAGACTATGATCTCTTACAGCAGGACTGGGAGACATATGTCTCTAAATTGCCTGGGTTTGTTTGATTAAGCACATCTATTATTGTCTGGGTTTAGTGAGCTAGAACGAAGTATGAATCCTATGGGATAGGAGGGCATATGTGTAGACTCTGAGGAACTGGATTTGAATCCAGCTTCTGCTTTTTAATTCCTGTCTGTCTTTAAGCAAATCACTCCCATTTCCTGGATCTCTATTTTCTCTGTGAAATGGGGAGAGCGGGGTTAGAAGGACTAAGTGATCTATTAGGGCAGAGACTAAATTTCAGATCCATGGATTTTTAAAAATATTTTAACAAATATATTTCAATATAATTACTTTTTAAAACAATCTCATGTATTTTATTTTATTCATTTCATATTTATTCATTTAAAAACATTTTGATAATAGGTTCAAGGACACACATAGAAAATGTTAAGAACTCTTTACTTAAGGCATCTTTCAGTTCTGACTATTATCCTTAGCTTCCTTGATTAGAGAGCACAGTGCTAATGAAAGCAAGGCTATCAGTCTTTTCCCCAAATGGGGACAGTTAGCTATGCTTACTGCCTCCCCTGCCCCCCATCCTTATCATTTAGATGGTAGGTCTCATCCTGGGTAATTCTTTTGGAGATTTATATTATTGGTCATAAAGGAGACTTGATGAGACAATGTAGACTGAGCAGAACAAATCCAGCCTCTGTGAAAGAAAAACAGTTCAGTCTGCAAGCCCTAGAGAGAAAGATTGTATGTCAGATTCACAGAACACAGAATCATAGAATCTTAGAGCTGGAAGATCTTAAAAACCTTGCATTTTTCCTCTTAGGCTATGCTTTCTCTAGACATGTGCCTGTTCTGCCTTTCTGTTATCTCCTTCCAGCATCTCTGACTAGTAGTTTATTCCCCCTACCCCCAATCTTCTCACCACTCCCCTGGCACTGCCCAAGTATCCTCCCCTGCTGCTACCTGCTCCAATTTCCACTTTCAAAACCATCATGCCATTGATATTAGAATATTCCCATTTCTTCCATCCATCCATGGCTCCATTTTTCATCTCTGTAGTTTTCCAAACCAAATGCCCTTTCCTGGCCACTCCTAGAAGCAGAAAGATGACCCAGCAGATAGAGTGCTGCTCTTGGAATCAGGAAAGCATGAGTTCAAATTTAGCCTCAGCTACTCACCATGTAATCCTGAACTTTATCTGCTTCAATTTCAACTATAAAATGGATAAAATAATGATACCTAAAGATCAAATGAGCTAAAGTGCTTAGCCTAATACCTAGTACATAGTAGCCACTTAATAAATGCTTTCTTCCTTTTACTCCTCTACTGCGTGTCTCTCCTCATTAAAATTACCTTTCTTGACAGTGGGGACTATATCTTTGTTTTTGTATCCCCAGTGCTTAGCACATAGTAAGTACATAAAAAATTTTTTTTTCAATTCACTTGTTCTTGTTACCTTGCAGGTTACAAATTAAGAGATGAGAAACCAATAAGATAGACTTCGTGGTTCTCTTAGCTCTTGTCTGCAACCTCAAGTAACCTTGTCAATAAAATCCAAAGTATTTATACTGAAATGGAAAGGGTGGCAAGAATATGGAAGAACTGGAGCTCTGGATGAGGAGCACCATCATTTGTTGATTGATTGATTTCCTTTCTCCTCCTCATGGTCTGACGTTCCTCTGAGGCCTACACTACCTCTTCCACTGGCTGGTTTATAGCTCTATCCTGTCTCTCTGGAGATCTATTGGTATTCTTGTTTCTCTGGTGACTGTGATTCAGATCAATCCTTCCCCTCCCATTTGCTTGCACCCTTCCTCATGCATTTGAGTGTGTCAAGTTAAACCATAAATCTTTGCTTGTATGAAATAAAAGGTGCCAATTAAAAGACCATTGCTTTTAGCATTTGGGGGGCTGTTCTACTTCTTCTCTGGAAATCTGAGTCCCCTAAATAAAGCTGAGACATTAGGGATCTTATAGATCTCATTAGGTGGCAGAAAATCCTCTTTGGGAACATCCCCTAAGTATCCATTAAGCCACCAGTGAAGAACTCAAGGCAGCTCTTATCAGCAGTAATTATAAAGAAATATGTTTCTCATTTTGAGTGCAATTCTACCTCCTTGTAACTTTTGCTCATTGGTCTAAATTATATCCTCCAGTACTAAGCACAATAAATCTAATCTCTTCCATTTGTCAACACTTAAAACATTTGAAAATAATAGTAATGTTCCCCCTTGATTTCTCTTCTTAATGTTAAACACTTCCAATTCCTTTAGAAGACTGTCACCTGGACTGAGACAGATAGGTAGCACAGACCCTGGAGTCAAGAGAACCTGAATTCAAATCCAGCCTGATACTTAATATATCCTAGCTGTGTAATCCTAGGCAAGTTGCTTAACTCCTTTTGTCTCCCCCCATTAACAACAACAAAGATTATTACATGGGATGTCTCAATACCCTATATTAATTTGTTCCATTCTCTTTGGATATTCTCCATACTTCATCAAATTGAGAATTGACCATAATATTGATCGTCAAATAGAGCACAAGAGGATTCTTACTCCTCTAATCTTCTATATGATACCTGTCTAAATATAGTCTAATATTTCATTATCTTTTTTATTTTAATAATTCTTTAATATTTACTTTACTTCATTCAGACTCATTCAGAATATAGTCCCTTAAAAGTCAATGAAAAGGGGCAGCTAGGGGCAGCTAGGTGGCGCAGTAGATAGAGCACCAGCCCTGAAGTCAGGAGGACCTGAGTTCAAATCTGGTCTCAGACACTTAATATTCCCTAGCTGTGTGACCCTGGGCAAGTCACTTAACCTCAATTGCCTCAGAAAAAAGCCAAAAAAAAATCTTATGGGGCAGCTAGGTGGCGCAGTGGATTAGAGCACCAGCCCTGAAGTCAGGAGGACCTGAGTTCAAATCTGGTCTCAGACACGTAACAGCTGTGTGACCCTGGGCAAGTCACTTAACCCCAATTGCCTCAGCAAAAAAAAAAAAAAGAAAGAAAGAAAAGGGGCAGCTAGGTGGCGCAGTGGATAGAGCACTAGCCCTGAAGTCAGGAGGACCTGGGTTCAAATCTGGTCTCAGACACTTAGCATTCCCTACCTGTGTGACCTTGAACAAGTCACTTACCCCCAATTGCCTCAGCAAAAAAGTAAAAAAAAAAAAGTCAATGAAAAGGGGCAGCTAGGTAGTGCAGTGGATAGAGCACCCAACCCTAAAGTCAGGAGGACCTGAATTCAAATTTGACCTCAGCCATCTAATACTTCCTAGTTGTATGACTCTGGTCATATTTATCCCCACTTAACCTCAATTGCCTCAGCAAAAAAGGAAAAATAAAAGTCGATGAAAATTCCATCTTTTTCAGACAAACTATCATTTAACACATTCCATTTTGTTCTTCTGAAGATGATTTTTTTTTAACCCAAGTAGTGAACATTTATAACTAATGCATTTCATCCTATTAATTTTAACCCATGGGTTTGTCTCATCAAGATCCTTTTTGATCATGAATTTGTAATCCAGTTTCATCTATCTGCATATCTGATCATCATGTTACATATGCTTTTAACTGAATCATTGATAAAAATGGTGAATACCTAAGATTTAACATCAGAGGTCTGTAGCATTCTTCATTCTCACTGCCCTCCCTTCAAACTGAAATCAACCCAATCATTAGTTACTATTCTTTGGATTGGATCATTCAATAGTTTCTGACTCCATTTAACTGTATTAAAATTTAGCTCACTACCTAAGGGATTCTTATGTTTGACAATGTCTCTTCCTTTTCTACTTAGTTGAATTTTATTTTAAAGAAATGGTTTGAGGGAAATTTTTCTGTTGTTTTTCATATTGTTCATAAAGATAAGTTGAGGGGTGGAGCCATGGTGGCGGAGATCAGACAGGAGTCTCTGTAACCTCCTCTAACCTCCCCTCAAACCAACAACATATGAAGCCTCTAGACTGATTTTGAAGCAAAAAAAATCCACAATATCTGGAGAACAACACGATTCTAGAAGAAGATACTCTGGAAGAACCTCAAAACAGGTCTGTTTTAATTGGGCAGGGGGGTGGTCTGCTGAACCCAGACTGCAGCTCAGGGAGACTGACCAGGGCAGGGAGCTGGAGCAGGGAGCTGGAACAGGAGTCGGAACAGGAGTGGGAGCGTTGTGCTTTTCACACACCTGGGAGTCTTCTTCGGGCTTCTTGGACCAATCTGTCCTGATTGTGGGCAGGTGGTTTGGAGGGTCTGCCTTTTGAGGGGGATAGATTGTGAACCACTGAACCCCTGATGAGCATCGGACCTAGCTGCCATTACACAGCACCTTAAAGCAATCAATCAATCAACAGGACTGAACAGCACCAGAAATAATTCAATCAGCGGAGCTGCCCAGTACCTGAAATAATTCAATCAGCAGAACTGCCCCAGGGTGAACTAAAGCAGAACTGTCCAGCACCTGACATAATTCAATCAGCAGAACTGCCCAGTTCCTGAAATAACTCAATCAGCAGAACTGCCCCAGGGCAAATTAAAGCAGCTGTCCCACCTTTGCCCTAAACAGACCTCACACCTTTAAAAAAAAAATGAATAAAAAACCAAAAAGAGCTCTCACCAGAGACAACTTTTATGGAGAGAGGGAAGAACAGACCTCAAATCCTGAGGCCCCTAAAGGTAAAACAACTTCAGAAAAAGCCCCAAAGAGAGACATAAACTGGTCTCCATGTCACAAGGCTTTCTTTGAAGATTGCATAAAAAATCTTAAAAGAGAGTTAGAAGAAACATGGGGAAATGAAATGAGATCACTGCAAAATAAAATAGAAAAAATGGAAAAAGAATGCAATGAACAAAAAAAATGTAATTGGTCAATTGCAAAAGGAACTAAAAACAGTAACTGAAGAAAATAAGACATTAAAAATTAGAATCGAACAATTGGAAATGAATGACTCATCAAGACTTCAAGAATCAGTCGAACAAAAACAAAAAAATGAAAAGATAGAGAAAAACATGAAATATCTCCTAGGAAAAACAACTGACCTGGAAAATAGATCTAGGAGAGACAATCTAAGGATTATAGGGCTTCCTGAAAGCCATGATGAAAAAAAGAACCTAGACACTATCTTCCAGGAAATCATAAAAGAAAACTGCCCTGATATTTTAGACCCAGAAGGCAAAATACTCCTTGAAAGAATCCACCGATCACCTCCTGAAAGAAACCCAAAAATTAAGTCCCCCAGAAATATCGTGGCTAAATTCCAGAACTATCATACCAAGGAAAAGATATTACGAGAAGCCAGAAAGAAACAATTTAAATATCGGGGAGCCACAATTAGGATCACACAGGACCTAGCAGCTTCTACTTTGAAGGATCTAAGGGCCTGGAATCAGATATTCTGAAGGGCAAAGGAACTTGGATTACAGCCAAGAATAAGTTACCCAGCTAGAATGAGCATTATCTTCCAGGGAAGAAGATGATCATTCAATGATATAGGAGAATTTCACCTATTTCTACTGAAAAGACCAGAACTGAACAAAAAATTTGATCTACAAACACAGAACACAAGAGAAACATAAAAAGGTAACAAGAAAAAAAACTCTTGAGAACTATATTTATGTTATAGATACTTATAGAATGAGGGTTGATTTTATGAATCTATTATTACATTATGATTATGATATGATTACTGTGATTTTATGATTATTATGATATGTTTATTGTGATTTTATGATTATTATGATATGATAAACTGAAAAAGAAATTAGAGGTAGAAAAGACACTGGAAAAAGAGGAAAAGGAGGAAAAATAAGGGAAATTACATCACATGTAGAGGCAAAGAAAACCTATAATGATTGAGGGGAGAAAAGGGAGGGGAATGAGAATTGGGTTATTCTCCATCTCATCAGATTTGGCTCAGAGGGAATAATAGATGTACTTATAAGGAAACAGGAGGGAAAGGGGGGAAAAAGGGGTGGGTGGGGCTCTAAAGGGGAAGGATTGTTTGAGGGAAGTGGTTTTCAAAAGCAAAATAGTAGGGAGGAGGGAAAGGGGATGAGAAAGAGAAAAGCATAAGCTAGGGTAAATAAGATGGCAGGAAATACAGAATTAGGTATTTTAACTGTGAATGTGAATGGAATGAACTCTCCCTTAAAGCAGAAGCAGATAGCAGACTGGATTAAAAACCAGAATCCAACAATATGTTGTATACAAGAAACACATCTAAAACATAGAGATACATACAGGGTGAAGGTAAAAGGCTGGAGCAGAATCTATTATGCTTCAGGTGAACAAAAAAAAGCAGGGGTAGCAATCCTGATCTCAGACCAAGTAAAAGCAAAGATAGACTTAATTAAAAGAGACAAAGAAGGAAATTATATCTTCCTAAAGGGTACCATAGATAATGAAGCAATTATCAATACTAAACATATATGCACCAAGTAGTGTAGCATGGAAATTCCCAGAGGAAAAGTTCAGAGAGATGCAAGAAGAAATAGACAGCAAAACTATAATAGTGGGGGATCTCAACCTCCCTCTCTCAGAACTTGATAAATCAAACCACAAAACATAAAGATAAGTTGAAAGAAATGTTGCCATATGACTTGCCAAAATCCAGACATTTACTTGGTTGTGGCCACTGTGAAAGATACAGCTTCTTGGAGTCACAGGTGAGTGTTGAGTGAAAAGTGGACATCAAAGGTAGATGAACAGCCCTGAAAAGGGCTCTGAAAGCCCTCACACCAGAAGTGCTAGTCCTCCTTAAAAATTCAAGAGCAAAAAAATTCAAAAGATTGAAGACGATTAATTCTGATGGACATGGCTCTCTTCAACAATGATATGTTTCAAACCACCTCCAATTGTTCACTGAAGAAAGCCATATACACCCAGAGAGAGGGATGTGAAATGTGGACCACAACATAACATTCTCATACTCCTTGATTGATGTTTGCTTACATTGTGTTTCCTTTATATGATATATCATTTGTGTAGATAAGATTTTTCTTGCACAACAATGATAAGTTTGGAAATATGTATACATATATTCGATTTGCCAATATTTTAACATAATTAACATGTAGTGGATATCCTGCCATCTAGGGGAGGGGTGGGGAAGTTGGGGGGAAAATTTGTAACAGAAAGCTATGTAAGGGTTATTGTTGAAGAATTACCCACACATATGTTATGCAAATAAAATAAAATTAAAAAAAAATTCAAGAGCTAGAGACTAAACTATAGGAAATAAGCTTATAGCACCAAGTGAAAGCATAATAAGCCAAAATATTTGAGAAAAGGCCATGTAATCCCTTATTAGAGGCTAGGCTACTCAAAACTGAACTCAGTTCAGCCACAAGTTTGAGTGGAATGCACATATTTAGTTCATTCAGACTCATTCAGAAAATAGTACCTTAAAAGTCAATGAATGCACATAGGCTTCTTAGTTGAGAAGAGAAGGCACAATGCCCCAGCTTCCTAGGATCAGTTCCTTATTATCAGACTAATAAATCAGAAGTGGACAATAAAATAAATAAAATCAAAAAAAAAAAAGAAAAGAAAAAAATTAAAAAGAAATTGATAATCTGAAATAGAGTAATTTCTGGAGGGAAACAGAAGTTTCCCTTGCAAATATGATACTAAAAGTAGATGACTTGATAAATGAATTCTAATAACTCACATATTATATAGAGCATTTCAAAATATAGAAAAAATAACATTATGTGCTAAGTATGGTTTTGATCAAGTGAACAAAAAGAAAAATGAGAAAAAATACAGACTACTACCATTCCTAAATTTTGAAAAAGCTTGCAAAGCAGGACATCTGAAATATTATCTCTCTCATAACAAAGCAGATCTATGAACAAAATGTGAGGAATTATTAATAGCAGGGAAATAATGAAACATTAATGAGCGGAAAAATAAAGAGTTAATGCTTACATCATTAAATGTAAAGAAAGCTTTCAATGAATTACAGTACTCATTTATGTTAAAAGCCTTTAATTGAATATGTGATCATATTAGCTTGAAAATTCTCTTCAGATTGCACTTCCTACCCATCTGGTGAGACTCCTGTGTTTGTCCTTCCATAATTTTACCAAAGAAGTTTCAACCAACATGTTAGAAGATCCTCTTTTTCTCTTGACCTTGAAAGAATATGACTAGAACATTTTGCCTTCCCCCACCCCCCCTCCCATTCCTTCCTTTTCAATATGTGTTCAGCTCACTTTCTCTTTCTATTTTCCAATTCATTCATGATGTTTATTCCCCCCACCCTGAGGCAATTGGGGTTAAGTGACTTGCCTAAGGTCACACAGCTAGGAAGTGTTAAGTGTCTGAGGCTAGATTTGAACTCAGGTCCTCCTGACTTCAGGGCTGGTGCTGTATTCACTGCATCACCTAGCTGCCTCATGATATTTATTCTTATTCTTTGTATTTTCTCTCTCTTTCAATAGCGACTCATGTTAAAAAGTATTGCTTTTAATATAAGCACAGAATGCATGTTGTCCTTCATTCTCGAAGAAGACTAAAATGACATCACTATGTTAGAGTTGAGTTATGGTGTGAATGACTGGCTGATCAGACCAATGCAGGCTCAGAATGCTCTGCCACAGGTCAGACACAAATAGTCCATATGAGCATTTGGAATAACTTCTTAATTTTGTGCATCTCCCATTTGGGAAGCGATTAATTAAAAAAATACATATCCCAAACTATGAGCTAGCATTATGAACAATGGAGAAACTCTAGATTATCTCACTAGGCTAATAGGGATGTCCATTCTCCTCACTCCTATTTGACAAAGGTTTCAAAATCTTAGGAATTGCAATAAAGCATGAAAAAGACATTAAATGAACAAACATTTAAAATTAAGAAAAAAATACTATATTTACAGATGACATATGACATATGACCTACCTAGAAACCACAAGAGATGACAAAATATGGTTGGAAATAACAAAATGGCTTTAATAAATAAAAAATATACATATAACTATATGCATATAGTTAATTTATATAGCTAAATATATATTTATTATATATTTATATGTGTTATATATAAATATATATGTTATATATATAAAATGCACATGGTTATATATGTATGTGCGTTTGTGTAAATAAATGTATATAGTTATTTTGAGGCATTTAGGTGGTAATTTGATACATTGCCTGGCTTAGAATTAGGAAGACCTGAGTTCAAATCCGGACTTAGATACTTACTAGCTATGTGATCTTGGGCAAGTTACATAATCCTGCTTGCTTCAGTGTCCTCATCTATAAAATGAGAAGGCAATAGTAAACCATCTTTGCCAGGAAAATACCAAAACAGGTATAAAGAGTCTGACATGATTGAAAAAATGACTGAAATTTAGTAATTTCTGTGTTGCCTCCTCCAGTAAAGTATGTTTCTTTTTTTTTCTTTTCTTTCTTTCTTTTTTTTTTTTTCTTTTTGCAGAGGCAATTGGGGTTAAGTGACTTGCCCAGGGTCACACAGCTAGGGAATGTTAAGTGTCTGAGATCAGATTTGAACTCAGGTCCTCCTGATTTCAGGGCTGGTGCTTTATCCACTGTGCCACCTAGCTGCCCCATAAAGTATGTTTCTTGAGTGAAATAAATGTTTTTAGCCTTTTTTTGGAGGGGGGGGTAACTCCAGGACTTAGCACAGTTCACAATAAATGTTTAATAAATGCTTGTTGACTGCTTAGTGTCAATGTGCTCCTCATGAATTAATTAGTAATTTAAACCATTTCTATCTTTCTCTTTCTGGGGAAGGGTATCTTTTCTTACCTGGATGAAGATGGCTTGCTTGTGCATGTACAGAAGAAGAAAACTAATGAAACACTAATGATCATTTCAACCCTGATCATTTTCTTGCTACTTACCTTGCTTGCTGCTTCATCCTCTGGGGGGAAATTAACCCTTTCAGCACTGGAACTCTGAGCCTTCTCTGTCCTCAGTGTGTCCAATGACCTGTTATATCTAGCCACCCTTTTCCATACTTCACATTTCACCTTTGCAGTGCTCTGTCCTGCCTCCCTAGACCAAAGCTTTTTAAACTGTGGATCACGACACCATATGGAGTCTCATAACTGAATATGGGGGTCACAAAGTTATGATTTTATAATCAGTAAATGTTTGATTTGCATGCCTATTTTACATACTTATATACCCAGGGTCATGTAAAAATTTCACTGGGGAGGAAAAGTGAAAATGAAAATTTCTCTGGGGTGAAAAGGAAAAACTACTACTCCAACCACAACTGAATCAGTATTGTTATAAATATTTGAAAGGTTGTTATTGTTGTTGTTTGTTCTTCCCTCTCTTCCTCTCTTCCTCTCTCCTTCCTTCCTTCCTTCCTTCCTTCCTTCCTTCCTTCCTTCCTTCCTTCCTTCCTTCCTTCCTTCCTTCATTTCTTCCTTCCTTTCTTTCTTTCTTCCCTCTCTCCCTCCCTCCTTCCTTCCTTTCTCTCTCTCTGTCTCTGTCTCTCTGTCTCTCTGTCTCTCTGTTTCTCTCTCTCTCTCTCTCTCTCTCTCTCTCTCTCTCTCTCTCTCTCCTCTAGCACACATGATATCTATCCTTTGAAGAGCTTGTCACTCATTTAGATTTTTTAGATTTCTGTTGCTAGGACTCCTGGTAATGTGAAGCTTTTGCCCATTAAGAACTGGTTGTTTCCAAAGGGTTGCCTGCTGAGCCAATCTGTTTTTTGCAGCTGTCCACAATTATGCCTTGTTGATTCCATGAGTTATTAAAGTGTGTCCTCTGCCCTTTCTCTTTGCAATGACTCCACTTGGGCTGTTTAGACAGAAAACGTTTGAGATTTCTCCTATAGCCTATTTTCTGTACATGCCTAACATATACAGGAGTGCTTCACAGTTGGGAGAAATAAGCATAAGGTTCTTCTTCTGACCCATCAGCAGACTGTACACTTTTTGTTGTTCTCTCCAATAATGCGTATGGTTAATATATAGATATCTATAGAGTCCAAATAATGCCTGCTCTAACAGTGTTGGGGCAAGATCACAAAATGATGCTCTCTGGAACCAAAACTAATGAAGATCAACATAAATAAATAGAATATGGATAAGATTCATCAACTGTAGCAATATACATCATAAGATATTGTTTATAATGGTCAATTAACATTTATTAAATACCTACTGCATGCCAGACACTGAGCTGTAGTTACAATGGAGGGCAAAAGATGGTCCCTAGTCTCAAGCAGTTCACGATCTAAAGGAGGGAGACAACCTGCAAATAAGAATGTACAGACAATATATAGATGATTTCTGAGGTTCCTTTCAGCTTTAACATTTTATAAATGCATCCCAGATCTACCTTTCCTTTATTCTCAAGGCCACAGAATCTCCAAACAAAGATATCCAATTAGTTGCTAGAAAAGCTGGAAACATTGACCAAGACCTAGGTTTCTTTATATAAAGCTACCTTTGAATGGTTGTTGTTTACACACACACATACACAATCTGTCCATATTCCCTTTAGGCAAACCAGTGACTGCCCACTCCCAGAGGCTCACCATATTAGTGCCACAATTAGTAAGTCCACTGCAATTCAGAAATCCTGATTTCTTCTCAAGAGCATCCCTTTCTTCCCTGACCACTTCCTATGATGAAGACAGTTCAGCTCCTTTCATTCTTACTCTTCCATTAGGCAGAGTAGGTAAAAACAACCTGCTTCTTCAGGTACATAACATTGCACTATCAGGCCACAGAAATCTTAAGTTCTGACCAGGGAATGTTGTTACTTTTGTTCAGTCCTTTTGCCCATGTCCAACTCTTCATGATCCCATTCAGAGTTTTCTTGGTAAAGTTACTGGAGTGATTCACCATTTCCCTCTCAGCATGCCTCAGGGACTATACAAAGTCTAAAACTCTGCAAATCACTTTCACATACAAGATTTCGTTTGAGACTTAAAACAACTCTTTGAGTGAGACAATGTTGTTGTTGAGTGGTTTCAATTGTATCCAACTCTTCATGACTCCATTTGGGGAGATACTGGAGTGCCTTGTCATTGCTTTCTCCAGGTTATTTTACAGTTGAGGAAACTGAGGCAAACAAGATTAAGTAATTTTCCCCGGAGTATCTGAGGATGGATTTAAAATTAGGCCTTTAGATTCCAGGTCCAGCACTCCATTCACTGTACTACCTAGCTGCCCTTACTGGGCAATTCTGTTATTGGTTAGCCGTGCGATTTTTAGTAAGTTGTTTAACCTGTTCCTCAGCTGTAAAAAAAAGTGGTGGAAAACAAATAGCTCCCTTTTATATAACCCTTTAAGGATTGCAAAGCACTTTACATATATTAACTCATTTGATCCTCTCATTTTACCAATGAGAAAAGTTGGATGAATAACTTTTCCAGAGTCACCCAAATAAGTAAACTGAGGCAGAATTAGAATTCAGGTCTTCCTGAATCTAAGTCTTAACAAGGCAATGGCAAACCACTTTAGTATCTTTGCAAAGAAACCCCCAAAATGGCAACACAAAGAGTTGGATATAATCGAAACAAACAACAACACTGTCTCATTCACAGGGTTGTTTTGAATCTTAAATAAAACTTTGTATGTGAAAGTGATTTGCAGAGCATATGATTTTGCATAACCCCTGATGCATTTGGACAACCAGGAATTTGTTTCTGCATGTCGCCCAAATGCAAACTGAGAGGAATCTGAGTAAGTGTATAGAATGATGGAAAGAACATTGGATTTGGAGAAATAACAAGACAAGTGACAATTGTAGTTGTTTTTTCCTTCCTGGTGTGACGTTGAGGATGTTATTAAATACACATGTGCATTTCTGTGTGCATGTCTCAGTTTTCTCACCTATATAAGGAAGGCTCCCTTCCAGCTCTAACAGTCTGTAATTCTGAGATAGAGCTATTCCTTGAAGGAAGCAGCAGAGAGCAGTAGAGAGTGGCTGATATTGGTTGAAAGCTGTGCAGAACAGAAGGGAAAGCAGCATATAACCCACCCAAAGGATGGCCTTATCTTCAAGGGAGATAGAGGGCTGAAGGGAGGGCAAAAAGCCAGGCTGAGATGTGCCTGGCCACAGGGGTCCTAGCTCAGGATGAACTTTATTTTGGAGGCCCAGTCAAAGAAGGCAGGATTATGGGAGAAAAGACACAGTCATAGACTCTGTTTATTTGGGGAAGAGGGAAAAGGATTCAGAGCCTGTTGTCAAATAGCAAAGAAAACTCAGTGGTTCTATAATCAAATTTCAGGATCTGGGTCGGAATCTTTGATGCTTATTATTTGTGTGATTTTGGGAAAATCACTCTGGACTTCATTTTTTTCATTGACAAAAATGACACAAAGTTGGACTTCATTGCCCCTGAAGTTTCTTCCAGCTTTCTATCTATGAACATATGCTTGCTTCAATATGGAAGGAACTCTTAGTGTGGAAACAAATGCCACTAGTCCAGACCAGCTACTCAAAATGCCCCTATGAGGAGTTTTGCAGAGCAGCCTGGAGCACTGAGAAGTTAATTAAGTGACTTTCAGGGGGACATGCTACTAACTGCCTCAGACAAACAAAAGTCTTCCTGAGAAAATGTTATCCTTCTGTTCTGTATACCAGGATGACTTTCAGGATACCCGCTATTAAAGTGTGTATTTGATCTGAATGGTTGGACCAGTTGTAATGGTCACTTCATTGACATTTTTTTTTCAATTTATTGGCACCTTTTTTGAGGCAATTGGGGTTGCGACACACAACTAGTAAGTGCTGAGATCAGTTAAATTCTTCCTGATTCCAGGCCTAGAACTCTATTCACTGCTCTGCCAGCTTATAGCACCACTATTTCAGGTCTTTATTAATACATTCATTAATCCTTACAATAATCTTTTAATTGGTCCCCTATCTTGAATATTACTCCCTTTTATTCCTGTTTCTGCTGCCATTTAATTTTCCTAAAGTGGTATTTCAACTATTTCACATTCTGCTGAGATACCTTCAATGACCTTCCATTGTTATTGCATATAATTCAGGCTTTTTTATACAGTCTTATTTTCATTGAATGAATGAATGAGGCAGATACAAATTATATATTACTACCACCAACATCATCTCAGCCCTTTTTAAGAAAAAGAAAGAGCCAGTCTAGTTCAGGCCCTCATCATCTCTCCCCAGACTATCAAAATAGCCTCCTAATTGTTCTCTCTCCCTCAGTCTCACCTCATTCCAATCCATCCTTCACTCAGCTACCAAAGTGATTTTTCAAAAGTGTCCTTCTGAATATATCCCTTCCATATCACCACTCAGTAAGCTCTAGTGGTTCCTTATTACTTCCAAAATAAAATATAGTATTCTCTCTTTGGTATTTAAAGTCCTTTCTGCTATAGGAAGAATGGTCGCATGTGTAGCCAAAAAAAAAAAAAAATACACACAAAAAACCATGGCTGTTATTATGTGGCTTGAAGGGAGGCAGAATAGACATTTCTAATCTTTTCTCTAGAACCTTCTCTAAGGGAAACTAATTTCTGCCAGGAGAAGCAAGAAATTGGAATTGGAAGTCTTTCTGCTCTACTAAGAGATAGAAGTTACTGCGCTAGAATTAGATGTATCCGCTCCCTTAAATATTTTTCCTCTAGGGGATATTATTGGTTTCATGTTAACTATTGATTGCTTTGTCATTTAGAGGGGAAAGGGGGATCCCAATCTCTATATCCAAGGTTTGACCCATTTCCCATCAAATCCCAGTTCCACAATAAGCACACATAGTAAATAACAAATAAATCCAATTATCCAAACCATACCAAAACAGAAATACACACAGGAGAATGTTTTTCAGACAATACAGGGAGGAGTTCTCTCATTGAAAAGTGAAATAATTTAACTCAACCAAGAGAAAGTATCCTTGATCTCACCCAAGAGAAAACTCCCCAGAGTCTCCAGTAAAGCAAGCTGGAGATGGGGACACGATGGAGGCTGCTCCCTCCTTTCATGTCCTCTTAGAATCTTTTCCTTCAGTGACCTAAAATGGTGTTGGTCTCTTTCATCTTTCTTCTTGAAGCTGAAAGTCAGAAATGCTACTAGCAATTCAAAGCTAGAAGAGTCACAAAGAATACTGGTACTCCAAGTGTCCCAAAGAGAACTGGCCCTGAGGAGTCCTGAAGGGGTACTGGCAAAGATTGGAGCTCTCTGGCCTCTTTCCAAACTCCTCTGTATCCCTTACACAGGGTTAGGACTTTTATCTCCATCAATAAGGAGAGAATTCCATAACAGTGGGCTTTGGGACAGGGGTTACACTACTTTTCTGGGCTTAAATCCTGTTCTCTTTCCTACATTTTGAAGTTAGTGACACTGGTCCATCTGCTGTTCCTCACAGGTGACATCTCGGCATCTTTGTATTGGTTGTCCTTAATACCTGGAATATTCTGCTCTGTACACTCTGTCAGGAAGAAGCCTGTTTGACTCCCTTCAATTCGAAGCTCAAATACCACTCTGGTCCTTCTTGCTTGGCTAATGCCTTCCTGTTTGAGATTACTTTGTGTCTATGCTAATTTTTATGCATGTCTATGGATAGAGCACCAGCCCTGAAGTCAGGAGGACCTGAGTTCAAATCTGGTCTCAGACACTTAACATTCCCTAGCTGTGTGACCCTGGGCAAGTCACTTAACCCTAATTGCCTTAGCAAAAAGCAAAAAAAAAAAAAAAGACATAAAACATTTCTTAGAACATGAGCTCTTTCCAGGCAGGGACTATTTTTTTTTAACCTTTTTTATATCCTTAGTGTTTATCACAGTGCCCAGCACATAGTATATGTTTATTTATTTATTTATTTTTTTTGCAGAGGCAATTGGGGTTAAGTGACTTGCCCAAGGTCACACAGCTAGGAAGTGTTAAGTGTCTGAGACCAGATTTGAACTCAAATCCTTCTGACTTAAGGGCTGGTGCTTTATCCACTGCACCATCTAGCTGCCCCATAGTATGTGTTTAATAAGTGATTGTTGACTGCCTGTAGTAAGTTTTCTAGCTTCATACAAACTGGCTTTATTGTGGGGGAATGAAGCAATCAACTCCTGCATCCCTCCCTCTGTTATCTAACCTTGCTTCCTCTTGTTTCAAAGTCACCCTTGCTACTTTAAGGAAGGGGGTTGGTGAATAGAAGGTAAGGCTACCACAATGACAGAGATGTAGCTAGCATCTGGAGAGAACAAGAAGGAAAAGTCACCAGCATTTTCTCATGGTTGAATGACATTGTAGGTGGAAAGGGAGCCAACTTGCTTTGCATTGGGTACTCCCACATCAACCCAACCTCAGCCTCATGCTCTAGACCTGCCACTGCAGCAAAGTAAGTACAACCCAGATTTCTTCTCCTAAAATAACTTGCTTACCAGGCCCTTGTGTCGAGTGAGGTGAAATGGTTGTGTGCCTGTCACTCAAAGGAGGGTCAGTCAGTGGTAAATCTAAAGTCCTCAGCAAGGGAGTGTGGTGTGAGGAAGAGCAGAGATACAAATATTTGCTATATTCATTGTTCTAGTAGGCCCTTTTTCCTCCAACCCTGTTAAAGATCAATATGTGACTTGTGAATAAGGATCATGCTTCTTTATATCATCATGCTTGTTCTTTCTTTCCTGTTTTCAGTGAAGGAAATTGGAGATGGTTACAGCCCTATGAAGGGGCAATTAGGTGGTGCAGACTCTTCTTCCTGAATTCAAATTAGGCCCCAGATACTTCTTAGCTGTGTGACCCTGGGCAAGTCACTTAACCCTGTTTGCCTCAGTTACCTCATCTGTAAAATGAGCTGGAGAAGGAAATGGCGAACCACCCAAGTGAGCTCATAAAGAGTTCGGCATGACTGGAACAACTAAAAGAATAACAAGCACCTTGTGAGCTTTTAAAGGTCAGGAGACCAAATCACCAGAAGTTCAGGAGCTGTTGTCCATAATGATATTTGCCGGAAACAATTAGGGAGGAACAAAGTTCTGAGCACATCTGCCTGGCCCTTCTTAGCAGCAATAGAGATGTAGATTCATCCCAGTGAACATTTGGAAGTGAGCTTGTTGGGGCAAATGCTTTGTAAAAACTGTTATGTCATAGATGGAACATAAATTTTAAGTTGAAAGGATCTTAGAAATTATTTAGGCCAATCCCTTTATCTCACAGAGGAAAAATCAGGCCTAGAGAGGAGGTCTATGGCCACCCGAGGAAAATGACAGAACTGAAATTTGAATTCAGACCCTTTCCTTTCAGAAACTATTTCCACTGTTGCATGCTGTACCCCAAACCAAGGATTATTAGCTTAGAAACTAGCTGTGTATCATCCAGATAAGAATAATTCAAAGAATGACCATGAAGGGCAAATCTTATTGCCCAAGGGCAAGAAAGGTAACTCTAGACCTTCATCACATGAATAAAATTGATCTTGATCATTCCTGATACCAGGAAATTCATCCAAATGAGCTTGGTGGTCAGTTGTCTAGCCAAGGACTTGGTGAGGCTCAACAGATATTGTCTTATTGATGTAGTAAGGGTGAGAGACTCAGGAAAATTCCTGCTTTCCCCATTTAAGAATGTTATAAGCTGTTCACAGAAACTGGGTAACAGATGGTCCTTTTGGGGACTATCTTTTGAGACTAAAACAGGCCTGTACTGTTGTCTTCTAAATGACAAGCCATCATATATTGCTTCCCTCTTCCTTATATTTAGGTGCACTCAAGAGTGGGAGAGGACAGAAGAAGTCTCTTCATCCCTTGCCTTGGAACTAAGAATCCAGCAAAAGACCTCCTGAGATTAGTTCATAGCTAACTCAGAGTGAAGAGCCTTACCTTCCAGGTAAAAGCCTTTTTGGTATCAGCTTGAGCTTACTAAGCCTAGAAGGGTGATTGGCTTGGCCCCTCTTACATGTAACAGTCGGGACTGAAGCTTTGCTATGAGTGGGGGAGGGAATCAGAGAGGGAGAAAATCATAAACTCATAGATTAGGAGCTTGAAGAGATTTTAGAAGTCTTCTCCTTCAATCCTTTTGTTGTATTGATGAGGAAATTAAACAAGTGATTGGTCCAAGGTCACATTTAGTAAGTGCCAGAGACAAGATTTGAATCTAAGAGCTTTGATTTCAATGTTAATGCTCTTTCCACATTGCAGCCTCTGTTTTTAATTTCCAGGAATATTTTGGAGGCTCTGTATGGTTCAGCCTAGAGAGGTTTGTCTCAAGTCCTGTTACCAGGACACTCCATTTTCAAGGTCAGGTAAACAGAATTGTCCCCTTGGCCTCCTGAATAATATAATAGAAAGTGTCTGAGATTTATTCTTGAGGGGCAAAAAGCTACAGAAAAGAAAACAAAAGCCATATTGCTTCATCTGTAAGGTCAGATGAGGCAGAAGGGCCACATGATGAAATCCCAGAAGCACCTTTATACATTCAGCCTCTGGCCATTTTTGTTGCTCTTACTTCTGCCCAAGAGATTAGTGATAATAACAATAATGATTAAATCTAGCACTTACATAGTACTTTCAGATTTACACAGCACTTTCTAAATATCATCTCATTTTACCCTCACAACAAACTTAGGAGACAAGCTCTACTTTATCCCAATTTTTCAGAAATGGGTATACTGAAATGGAAACGGAAGTCAACTCTTGCCCAGGGTACCATAAGTGATAAATGTCTAAAGTCCGTTTTAACCTTAACAAATAAACCTCATTTCTCCACCTAGCAGGAGCAGAAGTTTTTTTCCTCCACTCATATCAGGGTGGTGGTACAGAGGTTGGAGTTTGATGAAGCTAATTTCAATGATTTTCCTAAGCAAGGCTACTGGACAAACATGACTTCAAGATTAGATCTCTCTGACTCTTTCTTCATATTTACTTACGGCAGCCACACAGAGTAGTGGATTGAGTGTTAGATGCAGTGGCTGGAAAATCTGTGTTTTCTAAAAGTTTTGTGACACAGGTTAAGCCACTTACATTTTCTTAACCTCTGTTTCTTCATTTGTAAAATAGAAATGATAGTATCTACCTCGAAAGGTCAATAGATAGTACATGCAACCTTAAAGTGGTATCTTAGCCCTAGTTATCATTATGATTCTAGCAATTTTAACTCTCTCCAGCATGCCTTCTATTTCTGTTTGCCAGCCTAGAAGGGCAAAGCCTCACGGAGGTTTCTCACCTGCACAAAGGCCAGTGTCTGGGAGAATTGGCAAGAAAAGGGAATAGCATCTTCCAAGTTCACAAGCTGAGGTCCCAGGAGGCATGTCCAACAGGGAAATTCTAGTGCTGTGTGGCCATTAGCCTCTCTCCCCTCCTTTCTTGACTTTTGTACCATATGCTTGTCTCTTCTGTCACCTTCACTGACTTGTGCTGGCAAGGAAGCCACACTAGAAGAGTTCCAACACTGACATTTGCTAAAGAAACAACACTCTGGTCATACCAGATAGATATGCTCTTTACTCTCCATTCTTTTTGGATATTTCCACCTAGAAATCTCTTAAATTAGTCTCTCTTTTTAATTATATATTCTATTTAACTCCCTACGCATCCTACTCTAATTCAGTCTTTCTCCTACTAACTCGCAGTTCTCCTTTATTCTTTTTACATAATTCCTTCATTAGCTTCCTTTTGTACTTTCCTATCCCAAAGCTGCACAGGCACCAAGGTAAAACTCCCAAATTTTTCTACTTCTCAGTTCTTCCTCTTTTATCATCATCATATAAGTGTCCACATATTCAAATGACTTGAAAAAAATTTCTTGTTCACAGAAAAAAAAAGACAGCTTTGTACCTTTGTGGTACATGTATTAGAAGCAGGAATCAGGTAAAATAAGGGACTGGAAACAGTTAGATAGCTTATTGTATGCTCTTGGGTAACAGACTTTTCCATAACCAAATAAGGTGAATTTATTACCTACAGTAACCTTTGCAGTAGCTGCCTTCTCTTGTACAGCAGCTTCTGTTTGCTCTGGCATTCCAGGCACCAAAAAGCGATGGAATTATGAAACTGAATAGCCTCAAGGAGACCTTGGTAAAGACAAGTTGTCAGAATTCTCATTGATGTTACACTTCCTAGCAGGATTTTTAAAAGAATAGATGCTTTGTTTCATGATGATCACTTAGTCTTCCTGGTTAATTCTTTCTTGGACTCGTAGATAATGATCATGATACACTAAAAGGAGAAAGGAAGATGAAAGACCAGTTATATAGAAAAACTTGGGCATAGGAATGCCTTTGGACTATTATAGAATCCTCAGCACTTACCACAGTAGCTAATTCATAGTAAACATTTAATATTCCTTCCATTCATCCATCCATCCATCCACCTATTCATCTACCTATTCACTTACTTGGTCATGTATGCATCCATATAAACAAGGTCCGGCACAAATTGAATATGGTCTTTATGAAAAGAAGAAGTTAGAGAAAGTCAGAGATTAGTAAAATGGATTTCCTAGATTGAGAGTATTTGGTGGAACATATATCACTATAAATGCCATAACAACTATTCTATTTCTAGGATCTTTCCTAAACCATAGTTTTACCCACATCAACACTCTCACCTTTGTAATAAAAACGCTGATTTTAACCATGGCATTCCTATGAATTAGAGCCTCATATCCCCGATTTCTCTATAACCAACATACACTTTCTATGAAAAAATTTCCTACCTGTAACACTAGCACTATACCTATGATTTATTTCAATACCAATTGCCATATCATGTGTACCATATCAAACATAGAAATATGTCTGACAAAAGAATTATCTTGATAGGATAAAAAATAGATCTGATACTGATGAAATCCTTTGCATGTGTCAGCTATGCTATGAGAACAAAGGGAACAAAATACAGAAAGTAAGAGTTGAGTAGAGGAAATGATTAAAAATACAGACTTTATTACAATACTTATACACCAGAGATTGTGAGTGAACCTGTGGAGGGCACATTTGGCAGGCTAATTTTCATCTCTGCCCTCTCCTTCATATCCCATTTGTCTCTGGAGCATTTTTTCAGTCACATCATATTACAACAGTAGGCTTGTTTTGGGGGTGTTGTTTTTTTTGCCTTTTTTTAAGCCTAGGGAGAATATAATATTTCCTTGTGTACATGGTACCCACCTTTACTTTATATAGTTTATATATTATATCAAAAGATTATTCTCTTTGTACTCCAAGACCCAGCAAAACTGAACTTCTTGCTTCTTTTAAAACATGGCATTCTATCTATTGACTGTTGCATGATTCTATGCTTTTTCACAGACTGTTCCCCATTCTTTTTTTTCCCCTGAGGCAATTGGGGTTAAGTGACTTGACCAGGGTCACATAGCTAGGAAGTGTTAAGTGTCTGAGACTTGAACTCAGGTCCTCTTGATTTCAGGGGCTGGTGTTCTAACCACTGTGCTACCTAGCTGCCCCCTGTTCCCCATTCTTAACATGATATTCCTCTACCCACTTCCCTAGCTTTCTTCAAGACTCAGCTCAAATGCCACTTTCTGAGGAGGGATAAGGAGGTCAAGTTGTAGAAAAAAAAGATCTTTTTGTTGGAACATTCTTCAGTCCCTTAGAAAGTGGATACAACAGGTAGCTTCAGCTCAAGGTTTATGCTTGAGGTTCCTGGAGAAGGGAATCCATAGTCCCTCCTTTCATCTGACTTTTTCACATATTTCCCCTTAATGGCTCTGTCCATTACAGGTGGAATGGAGTTGGGGAGGCTGACACCTATTGCTAAGATCCTTTCTCCTTTCTCTTGGTTCAAGCTGCCTTTTTGTTAATGATTTTTTTTCATATTCATTACAGTAAATGCATTTAATTTATATGTTAAGGAAGTGAATTCTTTGGGAACATGCTGAGAAAAGAAGCAAGACTGAGATCCAAGTGGAGTGAAATCCATAGGCCAAGAAAATTATGAATTCTTTGTAATCAACATATTCCTTTAGATTTTAGACACAGAGCATTAGTGAATAAGATCAAAGATTTAAAACTGGAAAAATCTTAGAGGTCAGCTCATACGAACCCCCCTCACTCCCCTTAAGATGAAGAATTGAGTCTAACAGAGGTTAAATGACTTTCTCAAGATTATACCAGTAGTGAGAGAGTCAAGATTTGAGTTATTGGTCCTCTGACTGTAAATTCATTGTTTTGGTTTGTTTTTTTCTCAATGTACCATGTTGATTCTGGGACTGAGGATGAAGTATGCTTGATTGTTAGTTAATAAGCTGGCAGTTTAACACTGGGAGACAGCAATGTACACCTGTGCAGTTGAATGAGCTAACAAAAAAAAGAAGCTTCAAGTACCTCCTGTTACTTGTACAGGTATAGTTTCCCCAAGCAGCTATTCCAGGACATGAGATCTGGTCCAGTAGCCAACTGGATATCTCCTCCCCCTGATCTATATCTTCCACTAGGATTAGGCCCTGGAGGAGGAAGTGAAGCTGGTGACTTTGCACAGCCTTTCCTCACTTATATACAAGTCATGGCATCACCTTCCTAATGTCATAGTCCCCTTCAAGAAGGAAGGACAAGCATTAAGTCTGGTAGACCAAGGGTCTTCCCTGACAACTTCTATTATGCTGAGTTAGACTTACCTCTAAGACTGACTATTCAAATCACTCCCTCACCTTCTAGAGGTTATTAGGGTTTTCTCTAATACTGTGGTCTCAGGACAATAATTCTTTTGAATGAAATTCCCAGCTTTAGCAGTGAACGGGATGTGTAGGATGACATAAGGACCAAAGAAGCTTTCTCAAACACAGTAAGTTTCACTTTGGCTCATGGCATACTCCAGGCGTCACTACTGCTTTGGGCTCTTTCCATTATACTCCTCTCTCTGAACAGATCACTTTTAGGGAATTTATAACTCTTGGAAAATCTAAACATCAATAGGTTTAAAGACAAAAAAGAATGATAACACTATCCAGGCCTATCATTAGTAGATATAGGACTCTCCTTAAATGATGTGGAAAGACATGACTGATACAGATATTTCTCTAATAAGTGACACCTAAAAAAGACCCATAAGGAAGGTTAAAGGAGGAGAGAAGAAAAGCTGTTTCTAAGGAAATTGTCACTGAAGAACTGCAGTAATATGCAACATACTTTCAGGTACCACAAAAGTTCTTCTCTGATGCACCATTGTGGTTGGTAGGTGATCTTGGGTCCCCAGTGGTTATGCTAACAGAATCCAGGGTCTGGCAGGTACCATTAGGCCAAAAAATCTTTGAGTTTTGACCTACAACAGACTATGTCTACTATCTACAAGTCAGCCTAGCTAAGTGAGGAGACAGTCATCTCCCTGAGGCTGACCAGCAAGTGATGAGTTTTTTGGTATCTTGGTAGAAAAACGAAGGCAAGACAACATTATCAGGTTAGCTCCCTGACATGCTAGCATAGAGTAGCTGGGTTAGTCTAAACCTTTGTTTCTGTTTTTTCATAATAGTATTTGAACTCTTGAAGAAAATTAGGAAAATGTTTGCCTCTGGCTTTAAAAAGCATTGGCTGAAAATTTCATTAAGACTCTGGTTCAGAAGGGACTTTTGAAATCATCCATTGTCCACGTTCAAAGTTATCTTTTGTTTTGAAATAGCTTTGTAATAATAACTACTGGAGGAAAAGTACCAGAGAATACAAGAATTCATAATATGAATAAGTTTTTCTTAGAAATGAGTGAATTCTTTATTTGATTTAGGATTAGTCCTTTCTTTCTCCCCTTCTCCCCACTCTCATTGAGAGGCAAGTATAAGAATCAATCATTGAGAAGAGTTTGCTATAGTTTACTTCACAAAAAAGCTTCAGTCCCTTCCCTTCCCTCATTTCCCTCTCTTCCCCTCTTCTCCTCTTCCCCCTTTTCTCTTCCTTTCCATTCTCTTCCCTCTTCCTTTCTTCTTCTTTTCCTTTCTTTTCTTTTTAAATTTTCAGTATCTGAAAAAGCCCCGAGGCAACAGTAGCCATTTTAAAGATTCCAAAGAGTACCTGGGGACTAAACAAGGAGAGATTTTATTTCCCTCTTTTTAAAAAAAAAAATCTAGAACTTTAGTTAACTCATAAAATAGAAAATGGTTGGGTTTTTTGCATTAATTTTATTTTATTATGGGAAATAATGACTTCCTTGTAAGAACTTAAATGAATGAATGATTTGTATTATATTCCTTAAAAACAATTTATTATTTATTTTAAACATTCTTTTTTTTGAGTTCTAAATTCTTTCCTTTCCTCCAGCCTCTCCCCCACCCACTGAGAACACAAGCAATATGATTTCAATCATATATGTGAAATTATGTAAAACGTTTCCACATTAGCCATGCTACAAAAAAAACCCAAGAAAAATAAAGTTAAAAAATTATGCTTCCATTTACACTAAGGCTTAATCTATTCTTTCTCTGAAGGTGTATAGAATTTTTTTATCAGGAGCCCTTTGGAATTGTCTTGAATCATTGTATTGTTCAGAATAGCTAAGCCTTTAGCAGTGAATCATCATTATACTATTGCTATTACTGTGTACAATGTTGTCTTGGTTCTGCTAACTTCACTTTGTATCAGTTCATATAAGTCTTCCCAGGTTTTTCTGAAATCATTCTGTTCATCTTATAGCTATCTTATTGTACAACACTTCCATCACAATCATATACTACATCTTGTACAGCCAACAGACATCCTAACAATATCCAATTCTTTTTTTTTTTTTTTTTTTGCTGAGGCAATTGAGGTTAAGTGACTTGCCCAAGGTCACACAGCTAGGACATGTTAAGTGTCTGAGACCAGATTTGAACTCAGGTCCTCCTGACTTCAGGGCTGGTGCTCTATCCACTACACCACCTAGCTGCCCAATATCCAATTCTTTGACGCCACAAAAAAGAACTAATATAAACATTTTTGTACATATAAGTCCCTTTACTTTTATCTCTTTGGGATACAGATGTAGCAGTGGTAATTGCTAGATCAAAGGATATATGTACAGTTTTATAGGGATCTAGTTCCATATTTTTCTCTACCAAGGTTAGACCAAGTCACAAGCCAACAGTTTATTAGTGCACCTATTTTTCCTTATCCTTTCCAGCATTTATCATTTCTGATAGTTATAAGGTGGTACCTCAGAGTTGTTTCAATTTGTGTTTTTCTAATCAACAGTAATCTAGAGTATTTTTCATATGACTACAGATAATTTTGATTTCTTCATTTGAAAACTGATTATTAAATCCTTTGACTATTTATCAGTGGGGAGATAACTTGTATTCCTATAAATTTAACTCCATTCTCTATATAGTTGAGAAATGAGTCCTTTTGCAGAGAAACTCACAGAAAAAATTTGTTGGTATCATCTGGGGTACCTTTTAGCAAAATGTAATTTCCCTGATTATCTTTTTAAATTAGATTGATTTTTGCTTTTGCTTTGTGTGAAATCATGATTGCTCTCTGACTTATTTACTTCAACTAAAGCATGGCAGATTCTGCTCCAGCCCTTTATTTTAATTCTACCTGTCTTTCTGTTTCAAATGTGTCTCTTGTAAACAACAATGTTGGATTCTAGTTTCTAATACATTCTGCTGCTTCCATTTCATGAATGAGCTCATTCTAGTCAAATTCACAATCATAATTTTAACTATGCATTTTTATCTTATTTTCTTGTTTCTCTCTCTCTCTCTCTCTCTCTCTCTCTCTCTCTCTCTCTCTCTCTTCTTCCTCTCTCTTTCTCTCTTTTTCCCCTTCCCTGTCTCCTTTATCCTCTCACCTTGTCCAACCCAAAAAGTCAGTTTTGTGTTTGACCACTGTTTCCTTTAATCTCTCTTTCCTTTTATTCCCCCCTCCATATCTCTCATATTCTTCCACTCTTATTTGCCTTTTAGGTAGCATAGATTTCTATACTCAACTGACAGTATATATATTTTCCTCCTTTTTCGAACCAATTCCAATGAGAGTGAATGAAGTTCAAGCTTTGCCTCCCATGTTTCCCTCCACTGCGAATGCTCTTCCTTGGATGCCTGTTTTATGTGGGAAAATTTTCTGCACTCTACCTCTCCCTTCTTCTTTTCCCAATGCCTCCCCTTTTCTCATCCCTTTACTTTTTAAAAGTTCATTCCAACATAATTGACTCACATCTATGCCCTCTCTCTGCAAACTCCTTTTAACTGCCCTAATAATGATCAAGTTCTTAGATATTGCATACATTATCATCTCGTGTAGGAATGTAAGCAGTTTAACTATTGGGTCCTTTAAGACTACTCTTTTATGTTCCTCTTGAGTCTTGTGTCAAATGCCAAATTTGCTGTTTAGCTTTGGCATCTTCATCAGGAATACATGAAAGTCTTCTATTTCATTAAATATCCTTTTTCTCTCATGTAAGAGTATCTCACTTTTGCTGGGTAGGTTGTTCTTGTTTGTTATCCCAGATTCTTTGACTTCCAGATATTCCAAATTCTTCAGTCCTTTAATATGGAAGCTAATAAAATCTTATGTGATATTGACTGTGGCATTATGATATTTGAATTGATTCTGTATTTTCCTTTTTGCAATATTTTCCTCTTGATATGTGAGCTCTGGAACTTGGCTATAATATTCCTGGGAGTTTTTGTTTGAGGATCTCTTTCAAGAGGTGATTGGTGGGTTCCTTCAATTTTTATTTTACCCTCTGGATCTAGCAGATTTATAATTTTTTGAAATATGTCTAAGCTTCTTTTTTTGATCATGGCTTTCAGGTAGTCCAATAATTCTTAAATTATCTCTCCTTGTTCTTTTCCCAAGTCAGTTGTTTTTCTGATGAGATATTTTACATTTCTTTCTGTTTTTCATTTTTTTGAATTTTCATTCTTTTTGAATTTTATTCTTTTGTTTATTTGTTTCTTGGTGTCTCATGAAATCATTTGTTTCCACTTGCACAATTCTAATTTTTAAGAGATTATTTTTTGTGCCTTTTTTCCCATTTGGCCAATTCTGTTTTTTAAGGAGTTGCTTTCTTCAGTATTTTTGTACCTCTTTTTTGCCAAGCTGTTAATTCTCTTTTCATAATTTTCTTTCATTACTCTCATTTCTTTCCCTATTTCTTTTTTTAATGACTCTTACCTTTTTCTTTAACTCTTCCAGGAATTCTTGTTAATTAGGTCCAATTAGCATTTGAGACTCTGTAGCTGTTTTCACATTGTTGTCTTCTTTTGAGTTTAGGTCTTTATCTTCTTTTGACATTGTAGTAGCCTTTTATGACCAAGTTCTCCCCTTCCTCCTTCTCCTCCTCCTCTTCCTTCTCCTCATTGGCATCAGCTCCTGTAAATCTCTCCAGGCCTCTCTGAAATCATCTTGCTGATTATAGAACAATAATATTCCATAACATTCCTATACCATAACTTATTTAGCCATTCTCCAACTGATGGGCATCTACTGTTTCCAGCTTCTTGCTGCTACAAAAGCAAAAAGGGCTGCTACAAAGTTTTTGCATATGTGGGTCATTTTCCTTTCTTTATAATTTTTTTGGGATACAGACCCAATAGAGACACTGCTGAATCAAAGGGTTCATACAGTTTGATAGCCCTTTGAGCATAGTTCCAAATTGCTCTCTAGAATGGTTAAATCAGTTCACAACTCCACCAACAATGCATTAGTGTCCCAGTTTTCCCATGTCCCTTCCAACACTCATCATTATCTTTTCCTGTCATCTTAGGCAATCTGACAGGTGTGTAGTGGTATCTCAGTGTTGTCTTAATTTGCATTTCTCTGACCAACAGTGATTTAGAACACCTTTTCATATAATTAGAAATGGTTTCAATTTCTTCATCTGAAAATTGAAAGTTGGACTTTTCTTATCTGGGAGTGGGGAGGTCCTGTTCTAAGCTTTAGGGGTTTTTGTGCTGCTGTTTTCAGAGCTAGTTCTGGTGATCTGTAATTTTTTGGTGCTTCCAAGGTCATGTGATCCTAGGAGAGCTGTAGTCATTGCTCTTCTAAACTGTCATCTCTCTCTGACAAGTTGTCTGACCACTTTACCATTTCTGACCTGAAAAGCTGTGGCTGTTGCAGAGAAATATGTTGGTGCTGTTGCCACCTTCACTTAGATCTGGTGCTCACCCTGGTATCACAGACCTCTCCTGCTGACCTCTTAAATTTTCTTAGGCTATAAAATTGTCTCAATTTTAACTTTTGATAGCTCTACTGCTCCAAAATTTGATTTGAGAAATTATTTTTAAAATTGTTTGGAGGGGAATGTTAGGAGAATTCAGCTGGATTGCTGCCATACTTCACCTTCTGGCTCTACCTCTCAACATCAATTAGCTTTTACAAAGGGATACTAACTGAAAAGCTACAGCAAGACTCAAAATACAAAAATATTCCTTCAAACTGAAGCACATTCTCCTCTCTACTATTTCCAACCTTGGTCAAATGGGACTCAAACTTAACATGATTGTTACAAATATTTCTTTCAAACAGTTTTCACTTCTAGGTGTGACAAGACCAATGAACAACTGGTCTCAATCCCACAGGTCAATCCTCAGGGATATATCCTTCACCTGGTCTGATTTCTAGACAATAGGAGGGTGAACTCGTATCCTTGCAATTTCTGGTGGCTCCTTTGATCTTTTGAAGCTCACAAGCCTTATCTGTTCCATCACTAAAGAGCAGGCAAGAATGGAACCCAGCAGAGACAGACAACTATCAGTGTCATATGTTCAAGATCAAAGAGTGTTCCAAGTTGAGAGATAAGAACTTGAGGCATCTTTCTACTCAGAGGCTTACAGCATGTCTTCCCTCTATGGCTGCCAGAAAAAAGAGATGAGTTTATCTCTTGACGCCTGCTCTATATATACTCAGTTCCCCCTTCACAGCAATGTTAAAGGACTTTCAGCATCATTCAGTAAATAGATAGGAAACATTGACCAAATACCTGTATATGCTCTGAATTAAGGGCAAGACATGCAGTAAGTATGTGTGGAAAGAGGTTCCCCAAGCATCTGTGTGGATTGGCAGCAGTCAGAACAGATTGATTATGTTTGAAGGGTTGAACCCCTATTGATCACTGCCCTGTTACATGTGTTTTTCATCAATCAGACATCTAAGCAGTGTTTAATCATTGTATATAATTTTATAGTTCCACTTACTTTATTCTGTATGAATTCATACAAATCCTCCTAGGTTTCTCTGAACTTATCCCTTCTGTCATTTCTCTCAGTACAATAATATTCCATTATATTTACATACCATAATCTGTTCAATTATTCCTTAATTGAAAAGCAGCACCATGCTTTTCAATTGTTTGTTGCAACAAAAAGTGTTCCTATTAATTCTTTGCATTAATTTTTTGCATGAAAGTTGATCTTTTTCCTCTTTCTTTCATCTCTTTGGATTATATGCCTAATAGTAGTATTCTGGGATAAAACAATATGCATAATTTTCTTAACATAAGTATAATAATATTTATACTTTATGGGTTTATTATAAGGAAAATGTTTTTGTAAACACTATATACATGTCAATTATAATTTCTTCTATAAGTGGATCTGTTTCTCATCTCCAAGGTTTCTTTTCATTCATTCATCCATCCACCCACCCATCCATTCATCCTTCCATCCATCCATTCCTTCCTTCCTTCATTCATTTTTGTTCATTCTTCAGGCTGTACTTCTAGACTATCTCCATCATAATGTAGCAGCCACTTCACCCTTGAATCAACCATTTTACTCTTGAATCTTATGATCCAAATTGAGGTCATCTGAGTTCTTTCCACTACATTATGCTGTGAAGATGACATATCATAGATGTTACTAAAAATTTCACTATAAGGATCAAGAAGAAAGTGATTTATGTTATCATGCTTAAATGGCCAAAATTCCAGATACCAAGACCACCAATAAAAAATTCTGGTGCAGCTAAATCCCATGAGCAGATTAACAATAAGAATTTTGTACCTCGGTGGTCCTGTCTTTTCTGGCCCTCTGAACTATAAAGACAGACACAACTCTGGTGACTCATATTGAACTCCCTGTCCTAGAAGTTCACTCCATCCCTAACTTCTTACACTGCCAGTACATTATGCCTCTGTGGTTTTTTCCTCTGACTTATCAGTTCCTTCCAGAAGCCCCATTTGAAGTAAAGTGTTCAGATCAAGCCATGATTTCATTGTTTCTGGGTTTCATATTTCTCCTGGGTGCAAGACTTTAACTTCTGTGCCCCTAAATGGGTATCTTCTCTTTCCCCTACCCCTTCCTTATCTTCCATCTTCCTTTTATGTGTTGTTTTCCTGCATTAGAATGATGGGCCAGAAATCTCTATTTTTTTTCTGCTTATATTTGTATTCTCAATAATTATAGCACCGGTCACATTAAAAATACTTTATAAATACTTATTAACTTGACTTTGAATTGAGTATCCATTTTCCCTATAGTCTCTATAATTCCACATTCCTCTCTCGGCAAATACAATCTTTCCACTAGACCCTCTCAGAAGCCTTTGACCTTATTTTCTTTATTTCTGAGAACTTATATTTCTCATGTGAATTCCTGTTACTAGCCTTCTCTCACTAGCATTAACTTGAAGTCTAAGAGGCAGTAAGACATTCTTCCTTGAAAATCATAGTTTCATAGGATTGTAGAGTTTCAAAGGACTTCAGAAATATTCTAGTCTGAATCTCATTTTGAAGATGAGAAAATGATTGCCTTGAGAGGTAGAATGACTCTTGAAAGATAACAGATTATGTAAATAGGAAAGGTAAAAGAGACAGCAG
Source organism: Myrmecobius fasciatus (assembly GCA_023553655.1). NCBI lineage: Eukaryota > Metazoa > Chordata > Mammalia > Dasyuromorphia > Myrmecobiidae > Myrmecobius > Myrmecobius fasciatus. Next base: position 169,794 of record JAJPUD010002236.1, read on the forward strand.
AGTGCTCTGAAAAAGCACTGGAGTTGGAGTTGGAAGACTTGGTTTCAAATTCTACCTTTATCCTTTAATACCTGGATAATCTAGAATAAGTAATTTATTCTCCCTAGATATTAGTTTCTTCATCCGTAAAATGAGGGGATTGGATTATCATAGTGTTTAATTTTTCTTTCTTGCTTTTTTAACCCAAGATTCAGCAATCACATATTTTTGTTGTTCAGTTGTAGCCAACTCTTGTGACTTCATTTGGAGTTTTCTTGGCCAAGATAATGGAGTGATTGGTCATTTCTTCTCCAGCTCATTTTACAGATAAGGAAACTGAAGGAAATAGGGTTAAGTGACTTATCCAGGATCACACAGCTAGTAAGCGTCTGAGACTGGATTTGAACTTAAGAAGATGAGTCTTCCTGACTCCTGACTTGATACTCTGTGCATTATGGTGCCATCAAGCTGTTTCACACCTATCATTTCATCATTTGTTGTTTTTTCATGGTTCAATAACTGCCTGTTCTTTTGCCTTAAATAATAAAATTTTGGCAGAAAGTGGAAGGGAAAATATTATCCTTGTTGTATAAGTAAGTGCTGCTGCTCATCACCCATGGAAAAATGGCTGCAATCATCCCTGCTTGCTGACTCAGTCTGTTCTGCTGCTGGCATTTCATGACTTCAAAATAAATGTGATCAATAACAAACAAAAAAGCCAGCTTTAAGTCTAAAATCCTGTGATCTTATGATTCAGATTGAGGTCTTTCTGAGTTTTTCCCAGTATATCATGCTGTGAAGGTGACATTTCATAATGGTGACCAAGAAATTTCTCTGTAGGGATCAAAAAGAAATTGATATAAATTTTCAGGCTTAAGATATAATGATCAAAATTCCAGGTATCAAAACTACTAATAAAAAGAACTCCAGTGCCATTAAATCCTAATGATAACAATAAATAAAATATTTTCTGTAGCTCAGTGGTCCTGTTGTCTGTGGCCCTCTGCATTACAAAGATAGACACAATTCTGATGACTCATAATGAGTTACAGGTTCTCCTATCAATCATTCAGCAAACATTTATTGAGTGTTTCTGACTCAATTTAATTCCACCTTTGACCACAGTGACTTAGAGGTTTAGGTTGCTCTCTTACTATTGGCTCTGGTCACCACTCTAGATTATTGCTCTAATTTTTCTATTTAAGATTGGGTTTTATTCCTGGAATTTGAAGCCTTTTAATCAGTTAATGCACTTTATGCTGATAGGATGAAAATTGGGTTGTTGTTCCTAGATTTTAGCATCATCTCTTGTCTGTTAACCTCTAGGACCCAGAAAGTACCATCCAATTGCATGCTAGTTCCATATTTGTTTCTATTCTTTCAAAGGTATATTCCTTGAACCTTTTTTCCACTCTCAGATTTTAGGGAATCTTCTTCTTTCATCCTTATTCTTTATATCCCTTTCCTTCCTCTATCCCAATTTCCTTTTGTGGCATTCTCTTGCCTCCTTTCAACTATCTTTTGTCCTTGTAACTTCTTCTCTTGAACATCATTAAAACTTGCAGAAAGTGGTAAATTGGTTTAATTTGGGGGGTGGAGTGGGCAGAATACCTTACAGTGAGTTTACAAATGGATTATAAAACTCAGTATTTCCAAATATATTTGTTAAGGATCAAGGGCCTTTCAGACAAACAGCTTTAGTGCCCTAATAACTTAATGATTTTCTTTATACAAATCTCAGATTTCTGCTAGGTTGCATTTCCAGCTTCCTTGGGACTACCAAATACATAATTAGTGGGTTTTACAGCTGGGTCAAGAGTTACCTTCCAGGCTTAGGGCGAGAAACATAAAAAGAGCCCTAGATTGAGCCAGGAGTATACCAGTAAATCAATGAAAATTGATCAAATGTTTTTACTATGTTCCAGACAATAGAATAAAACATTCCTCAGCAGTAGGGAGAAAGAAACCTGGATACTGGCTTATACTGATGCTTAGAAGGCTTTAGTGAGGGCAGAGTTTAGAAGAAAAGCAGAGAGCAGCTTATCTGAGCACATCCAAGGACTATAAATGCTGACATTTACCTCTAAATATGGTATCCTGGACAAAACATTAGTTTGCTCTGTCCCAGTGGAGCCTCCTGCAGGCTGCCTACTTGAATTGCTGTTTAGTGACTGGAAATGTATTGTCTCAAAAGCCACAGCTTATAACAGAACAAATGAATTATCACTTGCTTCTATTCATTTAAAAAAAAAAAGTTTCACAGACTGACAGTAATTGAGAAATTGCAGCTTTTACTGCATAAGCTCTTGCTTGCCAAGCAATCTCCGAAAGTGGTTTAAGAGTAATTTCAATAAACTCATTCAAGATATCCCACCTTTTAGTAAATACTGCAAATGGCAAATGTAATTTGTTATACCATTTTTTTTGCATGGCATAATCTAATAGGCAGCTTTTTGAGGAAAGCTTGCTCATTCAAGTTCAAAGTTTGTGTATAAATATCTTTGTGTTTGTCTCTTAGATTTGCTCTATAGACATGACAGTTTTCTATTGTTACAAATTTTTATTCCATTTCTTAAAAATGAAGATATATTAATGCATGACTCAACAAAATACAGAAATACAAGTAGCATCTTTTGGGGCAGTCCCTCTTATGCCATAGGTATACATTATTTTATCAAGGTGCCAAGTTGGGAATGGGATTATCCAACTATTATAAAGCATAATTGTTAGGGTTGTGGGTACTCATGGGACCCTTTCTGCTTTTCAAAAAAATAACATTAATTTTCTTTCCTTCCTACTTCTTTTCCCCCTTGTCCCACATCCCCACACCCTGAAAAAGAAAAGAAAAAACCCACTTTGGAACCCATATAAATAGTCAAGAAAAAGAAATTCTCAAATTGGCCATGTCCACAAAAGTGTGTCTCATTCTATATCTTGAATCTACTACCTCTTTGGCAAGAGGAAAATAGCATGTTTCATCATTCATCCTCTGGAATTATGGTTGGTCATTAAATTGATCATAATTATTAAGCCTTTCAAGGTTGTTTGTCTTTAAAATCTTGTTTTGGGTCTACTTTTATTTTTTTAACAATAGCTTTTCATTTTTCAAAATACATGCAAAGATAGTTTTCAAATTCACCTTTGCAAAACCTTGTGTTCCAGATTTTTCTCTCCCTTCCCCCTTTTTAGATAGCAAGTAATCTAACATAGGTTAATTGTGTGCAATTCTTCTAAACATATTTCCATATTTATCATGCTGCACAAAAAAATCAGATAAAAAAATAGAAAAAAAGCAAGCAAGCAAAAAACAACAAAGGTGAAAAAACTATGTTGTGATCCACATTCAGTCCCCAAGGTCCCCTTTCTGGATGCAGATGGTTCTCTCCATCACAAATGTATTGGAATTGGCCTGAATCGCTTCATTGATGAAAAGAATTCCATCACAATTGATTAGCACATAATTTTGTTGTTGCTCTGTATATTTTCTTTTGGTTCTGCTCACTTCATTTAGCATCAGTTCATGCAAGTCTCTCCAGGCCTTTCTAAAATCATCCTGCTGATTGTTTCTTATAGAACAATAATATCTTATAGCATTCATATACTATAACTTATTCAGCCATTCCCCATCTGATGGGCATCAACCCAGTTTCAGGTTTCTAGCCACTACAAAAAGGGCTGCCACAAACATTTTTGCACATATGGGCCTTTTCCCTCCTTTGTGATCTCTTTGGGATCTCTTTGGGATACAGGCCCAGTAGAGACATTGCTGGATCAAAGGATCTGCTACATTTTGATCCAATGATACAAATTGCTATCCAATGATACATGATTGTATCAAGTCACAGTTCTACCAACAATGTGTTAATGTCCCAGTTTTCCCACATCTTCTCCAACATTGATTATTATCTTTACTTGTCATCTTAGCCAATCTGAGAAGTCTACAGACTTGTCTTAATTTGCATTTCTCTAATCAATAGTGATTTAGAGCATTTTTTCATATATCAAGAAATAGTTTTAATTTCTTTATCTGAAAATTGTCTGTTCATATGCTTTGATCATTTATCAATTGGAGAATGGCTTATATTTTTATAAATTTGAGTCAATCCTTGATATATTTAGAAATGAGGCCTTTATCAGAACCTTTGGATGTAAATATTCCTCCCCCCCCAGTTTTCTGCTTTCCTTCTAATATTGGCTGCATTAGTTTTGTCTGTACAATACCTTTTTATTCATTTTGCATTTCATAATGTACTCCAGTTCTTCTTTGGTCATAAATTCTTTCCTTTTCCACAAATCTGAGAAGTAAACCATCCCTTGTCTCTCCTTATTTGCTTCTAGAATCACTCTTTATGTTTAAATCATGAAACCATTTAAACCTTATTTTGGTATAAGTTGTTGGGTGTTGGTTAATGATTAGTTTCTGCCATATTATTTTCCAGTTTTCACAGCAATTTTTGTCAAATAGTGAATTCTTGTCCTAGAAGCTGAAGTCTTCGGGTTTATCAAACACTAGATTATTATAGTCATTGACTATTGTGTCTTATGAACCTAATCTATTCCACTGATCCACTATTTGATGTTGATGTTTGATTTGATGTTCTGTTCTACTTTTAAAAGAACAATATAGCAACTTCATGTGTGTGTCTCTTGATTGGATATTCACTGAATCTAGCTTTTCTGGGGATGGAGCCAAGAGAGCGTGCTTGGCAAAGAGTCACTCCTCCAGTTTGTCAAGTTCTCCCCATTCCCAGGTAGTGACACTAGGAAAACAACACAGTCCATGAAGATATTAAGCAACAGCTCCATCTGGGATGGGAGTAGAATCTAGGCAATGGGAGCCAATGGTGGTGAGACAATTTTTCCTCCACCTATGTCTTTGATCTCAGGGGAACATTTGACGTTTCTACTTTGGTCTTTAGTGTCCCTGTGAGGTGAGCTGCTGGGATGGGTGGGAAGAAACAGGAAAATTCAGGTTATAATGCTAATGACTATGATTTACTCAAGTAGTATTTTAACCCTGTTCCTTACAATTTTATACTAATAATTGTACTTTAATGCAATTGTGAGTGAGTAGTCCTTTGGAGTTCAAGATAAAGTTGGGAAAACATTTGGATTCTATGAGATAGAGAGAGAAAACATATACCAAGTGAATTACGAATTATGATGGATTTAAACATCTTTAGATAGAAACCAGGAATATTACTGAAAGGAGAAAAGCTAGGGATGTTTCCTAAGCAGAACTTGTCCACTCATGGAGAGAGGTACTAAAAGGGCTCAGGGCTGAGAAGTGGTAGTTTCTGTCCATTCACATAAAGTAATTCAATTTGACAAGCATTTATTAAGCATTTACTACGTGCCAGGTGCTGTGCTAGGTGCTAGACCTAAAACAAAACATAATAGTCATATTAAATCTTACATTCATATGTAACATCCCCTTAGTCTGCTCCCATTGCAACTCAAAATTATAGGTTAAGTTCCCAGAGAGTTACTACTCTTAGGTTCAAGTTCCTCTGTGGCTATGAACTCCTAGAACATAAACTCCAAGTGCACTTATCTTTTTTTTTTTTTTTAATTTTGCTGAGGCAATTGGGGTTAAGTGACTTGCCCAGGATCAGACACCTAGGAAATGTTAAGTGTCTGAGGCCAGATTTGAACTTAGGTCCTACTGACTTTAGGGCTGGTGCTCTATCCATTGCATCACCTAGCTGTCCCGGGTACACATATCTTTAATAATCAGCCAGGAGACACAATTATCTCAAAACAAAGGCATTTATAGAGGTGGCATCATAAGGACAAGAGTAAAAATCATTCCTTTCCCTTGCAAATCTGGGATATACTCTCCCATAAAATGTTTGTGGAAAGAGTGAAATCATAACATAGAGAATACTAGGGAAGATATGTAGCTAAGGTGGTTGATACCTCAAGCACTGTGAAGCCACTTTATTTTCTCATGCTATTGCCCTTGAGTGCAGCATCTCTTGTTGGCAAGTCATTTCATTGGATTCCCTGGACTTTGTTTCTTTACACAACTCAATTTCTAACAGCCAGCATTTACTCACTCTCAAATCACAAAGCTTCTCTTCTCTTATACCTTGACTCTGTACCTGCTCCCTGCTGAATAACCCTGCTACAAGTTGACTTAGCCACTAAAGGAAAGGAAGATAGAAGGGGAGGATCCCCTCCTAATTCTGAGGGGTGAAGAACAATTCCTTCTCAAAAGAAGGGTTCTTTGTCCCTATCTGGCTTTTTTCTTGGCTTCCAGAGTTCAGACTCATTAGAGCTGTTGCCTGCCTCACCTTTTGATCCCTTCCCTAGAAAATGTGTCTTGTACATTTTCTTTGCTGGTTCTTTGAAATGCAAGACCATGGGTTATCTTTGACCTATCAATGGCTAGTTTCCTTCTAATTCTATCAAGCTTACAGCACAAACTTCTTCAAACCATTTAAAGGGGTAACAATGTGTAGACACTTTTTAAAGTCTTTAACACCTAAATTTTTGTTATTTGTCCTTTACTTTCAGTAACTTTATCAACTGGGCTAGGGCTGGGAGTTTTCTGATCAGTTTCCCCCACCACACACAGAATCATAGAATTTAAGAGTTGGAAGTGACTTGGTAGCTAACTGGATCAACTCCAATGAACATGAATCCTTATGCCAGATGAGTGATTATCCAGCCTCTGCTTGAAGACATACAAGGTAGAAGAACTTAACCCTCTGCTCCTCAGGGAAGGGTCCAATTCCTGGATTCAGTTCAGAGTGGCCATTATATCTCAGATTAGGGTGGGGAACCTTTGAAAACTCATGTCACTCAAAAAACAAAGTTCTTGTGCCCTCCCACCCTGCAAAGTGGCCTATTCCAATTTGAACAGCTGTAATTGTTAGGAAATCATTACTGACATGTAGCCTACATTTAACTCTTTACAACCCCTATCCATTGTTCCTGGTTTTCTGCCTTCTGAACCCAAATAACAAGTCTAATCCTTTTTTTCACAGTATAGTCTTTAAATAGTTAAGCATAGCTATCATGTCTCCCCCTTCTCCAACCTTCTGAGTTATCTGTTCTCTATGTTAAATATTCCCAGATCCTTCAACTGATTCTCATATGACATAGATTAAAGGTCCTTCATCATTCTGGTTTTGTTCCTCTGTACTCTGTTAAGCTTATCAAAGTCATCTTTAAACTATAGTGCTCATGACTGAACACAATATTACAGAAGAAGTCTGTCTGATGAAGGCAGAGTTCAATGTATAATCACCTCTCTAAACACAAAAGTCATGCTTCTCTTAATGCAACCCAAAATGACTTATGATTTTTTTTGACTACAACATCATCCTGCTGATTCATAATATGCTCACAGCACACAAACCCCCAAGATCTTTGTCAGAACAACTGCTGTCTATTCATGTCTCCTCTATTTTGTATTTATAAAGTTGATTTTTTTCTTCAAGTATAAGATTTTACACTTAAATTTAAAGTCTATTAAAATCTCTATTGACTTTCATTTCATTTGATTCTATCTAAAGTTTTAGTCTGTAAAGTCTTTATGGATACTGTTTCTATCATGTAGTATGTTAGCATTCTGTCTCAATTTTGTATCCTTAACAAATTTAGTAAGCATGCCATTTATACTTTCTATCCATGTTATTTATTGATAAAAATGTTAAATAGCATAGACCAAGTACAGATCCATGGAATGAATCACTGAAGATCTTATGCAATATTGACATTGAACCACTAAGCTCTACTCTTTTCGTAAACCATGAGACCAGTTCTAAATCCAATCTAAATCTAAATTGTGTTAGATTAGATCTAATCCAATATTCTCCAAAATGGAGTCTCTCCTTTCCCTAATCCATTTGCCACACATCTTGTCTCTCTTTTAAGATCAGAAAATTTGCTTTTCTCCAATCTTGTAGTACTCCATCTCTTTTCCCAGCATTTTAAAAGTATTATTACCATCATATCAACTTGTTATTTCAGTACCAGGGTTGTAGTTTAGGTGGACCAGGTGGCTTAAATTTATGAATGACAATTAGCTTCTCACTATCTCCTTTCTTATTTTGAATATCAATTCCCCATTGGTCATTTTTGTTCCAAAATTTCTAATGCATTTTTATTCTAGAAGGAAACTAGACAGTCAAGAAAAAAAACGAGAAGGGAGTGTATTCCAGGCATGGGAGAAAGCCAATGCAAAAACATGGTGATGAGAGATGTAGTGTTGTGTAACAATAATAATAAAAATAGCCAGAAATAATTGTTTCCTTCTGTCTTCAGAATTTCATCTCATCCCTCCTGGGTCAACTTTCTTTGTAACATTTTAGTCCATGAGACCTGTTTTTCCTCTGTACACTTTTAACTCTGCTTTCCCCAAATTTAGGATACATTTTAGCTTATTCTTGGATGTTCTTTTCTGCTTCCTCACAGTTTTTAGGAGGGTAAATCACTTCCCCAGAGTTCCAATTATTTCCACCCCAACAACTATTTTTTCTCTATTAGTGAGAGTCTGATCAAGAATATAATTTTCCTTTTTTATTTCTTTCACTTTTTCAAAAAAGACTCCAGAATTTTCTGGGCTGGGATATTGACTGAATAGGGAAACTCTTTATAGAAATGGGCTAGTTGAAATGGGGAGCAGCCAATTTAGGGGGCAAGCAGATCAGTTCAATGTTTGAACATGTTAACTATGAGGTAGTAGTGGAACTTCCAAGCAAAGATACTGATAAGCAACTGAAAATATGGGACTGGACTGAAAATAAGTGGTCAGATAGAGAGGCAGAGATTTGGAAGTATAGGACATCAATTCTGAGTTTACTGATTTGGAAATTGTAACCAAAATTCCATTTGTGAAGTTCATCACTTTATCCTTACAAGAAATTGTGTGGCAACTCTCAATGAAATCATCAGTCTGACCCAGGATTCTACCCTTCATGTTGTAAGGTTAATGTAGTGTCTTAAAACTAATTCAAAACAGTCTGGACACATGGGCAATTTGAGTCAAATAAGTTTTCGGAGAGAATTTGACTCAGTGAGAGGCTACTGTCAGTTAATAAATAAAAATCTAATCGTTTATAAATTTCAAATTCTATGTATGCCTGAAAATTCATCCATGATTCATTAGAAAGGACATACTTAGTTTTTAAATTTTCAAGCTTTGAGTCCTTTCTTTGCATTTTTACACATATTTTGTGTGTTTTTAAGGAAAAAATCAACTTAAATTACTTACTTAACATTATTATGAAGAGGGAAAAATAATAATAATGGAAAGGATGTTGGACCCGGAGCAAAGTAAGAGCTGGGCTTGAATATAGGCTTGAGAACTCATGGGACCTTGAGAAAATTACATGACCTCTCAGCCTCCCTTTCCTTATCTCTAAAATGGGAATAATAATGCATAGATATAATACCTAAGTCATAAGATTACTGAAGATCAAAGATAACATAAATGCTAGACATTATAATAAAGTATATAGATGAAGTTAAAATAAATGATTAATCAATGACAAATACACAAAAAGATAAGTCCATGTATTGCTTAAAAAGAATTATTTGTCCATCATATTCAATTCTCAAATGGGTCCGTGATATTAGTAGATTGGGAGATCTCTCCAACAGTACAAATCTTGATCCATCCATGACTGCTTATCCAGTAGAACTCTGGTCCATGTGTACCCCTGACTTGAGCCTGGAAGGGATCACCTAAAGTGCTGGAGGCCTCTCTTGACTTTTTTTGACATTATGATCATGTCAGCAGAGTGTTCTTGTTATTAATCTGTCATTCTTTATCCTGGCCATTTAAGCAAACTATCTTCTCTTCCCATCATACAATTCCTTGAGGACATCCTTTACTTTTGTTCTTTAATGATCATCATTGGTTCTATATTAGTACCTATTCACTCATTCCCATCAAAACTCCTCCATTGCCCTCTGCAAATACTCATTTTTAATTCTTTAGACACAGTTATGTTACATATCTCATTGTCATTTAGTAACACCAGTACAACATGGGAACCTTGGGGTCAGTAAAAAAGCTCTATCTATTCCAGATATACTTAAGGTTGTACACAATTTATAGGGTATCCACCTTAATGCATATAGAATTCTGATCAACAGATATTTTTCATATACTTAATCTTTCCTAAATGAATAGACAGACCAAACTCCTTTAAATAATTACAGATCCCTTCCTGTTTAGGGGACTCAATAATGTTGGAAAGAAAGAAGGAAACAATTTTTTATTATGCATCTACAAAGTGCCAAGCACCATGCAAATATTATTTCATTTGATCTTCACAACTCTGGGAGGGATTAGGTGCTATCATTATCCCTATTTTACAGTTGAAGAGGTAGAGAAAACAGAGGTTAAATGATTTGCTTAGAATCACACAGCTGGTCAGTGTCTGAAGCATTTAAAACATTATTCTGAGAAAGGATCCATCATACAAAAAGGTTAAGAACCCCCATTCTAGAATTATACTTAGTGTCTGTCATATTCACCTCATAGTTTTATTGGTAGGTTCTCTGTCCTTTCTCCAATGGGAACTAATGAAATTCTAGAGTTCCTGAATCTTAGTGCCTGTACTTTTCTTGAACCTAATTAAGGATCCATTGTATTTGACTCTCAACACTAATACGTATCATTATGATCCTGAGCAAGATCTTGATTATACTACTTTGAACTTATTTCAACATCTGTAAAATGGAGATTAGAGTCATCATTAAGGCAAAGCCATCTAGTATTTGCCACAGGGTGAGGAATTTATAGGGCTTCACCAGTTCCAACAAGAATACAGTTTCTCTCTCTGATCCATCCCTCCTCCCAGAGGCAACCCCATAGTCTCTTCTTCCTCCAATGGCCCAGAAAATTTGGAAGTGTCTCTGTGTATCTCCTTCTCTGACTTTCCTCTAACACTTACCTTACATTCCTTCATCCCTTCCTGCCCCTTACTACTATATACATATAAGTAGAAAACTTGCTGTTGGCACAAAAATGGTTAGTAATGACTATAAGAGCACAATAACATTCTCATTACCCACTACACAATTATAAGGAAGGTCTTTTGTTAACTTTAGAACTCAACATATGAACTAGTCTTTGTCTAGTTAGGTTGAATAGTTCTTCATTAACATTTCAACTATTCATTTTTGTAGCCTCTTGTTAGCTATCCTTCTTAGGGCCTCTTCCTTCCTTTTCCTTCCTTTCCCAAGTCAGAAAATGAGACAAGACTATAAGCTTCATTTACACCTGTCATAATGGAGCTCACTCCTTTCCTCCAGAGGCATTACCACAGCAACCTGGGAAACTCTGGATAGCTGGCCTGGCCCTCAGGCAGGTACCTGGCTTGCCAAGTTTCCATGGTAACATCTCTAGAAGGGAGAGATGAATCCTAGCTTGGCTACACATCCATTAAATCATTTTATGCACAGAAATATGTTTCTTACATATAAACTCAATAATTCAATTCAACAAATGCTTAGCTACATAGTACAAGGCACTGTGTTAGGCATGGGGCATGGGGATGGGGTGGGGGCCCCAGAGACAAAACTGAAACAATCCCTTTCTTCAAGGAACTCACATTCTGGGGCTGGGTGTGGGGTAGAAGGGAACCCAGCATATGTGAATGTCTCACTCAAGGAGGGAGAAAATGCTAACAATTGAGGGGGTAAGGAAAGGTTTCAGGTCACCTCTTGTTTTCCCACGGAAACCAACATATTTCTCAATACAAAGACACATAGAGAGGAATGTGGAAAGGTTTGCTGCACAATCATGTTGTAGGGAAGTCAGGATTTAATCTGATTATCTATCCCAGTAAGGACAAGAAGTACAGGAACATGCCCATGCCTAGAGGGACTGTCAGTATCTGAATTAATAAAGATGTCTGATACACTCATGACTGCTGAGCAGAAAGCAAGATAGGCTGTTAACAGAGAATGACTGTGGTCCCACCTTGAGGGACCTTATAATTTGACATCAAGGACAAATATGTTTTCTAAAGAAATATGTGATTACCATCATTACAAAAGTTCACTCAACTTGAGGCACTGATTGATTGGAGAATGGGTAAGGATTTCACAAAATTGTCTTTGATGACACTGCTTCCACATACTCCTAGCACATAGAAACAGAACTGGAAGGGACCTCAGAGATTATCTAGTTCAACCCTCTTGTTTTACAGATGGGGCAGCTGAAGCTCAGAGATATTAACTTACTTCCCCAAGATCAAAAAAGTGGTAAAAGACAGATTTGGGTTTTAAATCCAAAGTCCCCTGTCTTTCAATCCTGTGCTTGTCCCACTGAACCACACGGGATCCCTTTAATATGTGTCACCTAGGCATCTCTTTGCCTTCACTGTGTCCTTTCCATTTCTTGACTCAGAAAGAATCACCTATATATGTAACCATGAAATGACCTCTATATGCTGGAGCACCATTTATCTCCGACCTTCTTTGTTCCTCTTCTTACTTACTATAGCCATCAACCTTGTTTCTAGCTGAGAATAATATATATATATTATATAACGTATATATATAATATATATAAATGATTTCAGAGATTGTGGAAAACAGAAAACATGATACAGAATTGGAGTAGGGTAAATGCCCATATTTTTAAAAAGAAAAAAAAGGAGGAGGGAGAATGGATTCTACAAACTATAGGCCAATGAATTTGATTTTGATTCAGGGAAAAATTCTAGAATATGTTTTCTATTCATGACTCACAAGTACAGCTCTGGGTCCAAGAAAGAACAAATTCATTTTTGAGAGTCTTCTCAGTCATCTCTTTGGCTCATTTTGCCCTATTGTGATTTTTCATGGGAATATCAGAATTTGACTTGTGTCTCTATGAGGGCTCATAGTTTCCATGTATGTATTAGAATAATAAAATATTAAATCTTGGAGAAATTTTATTTACCACCCCCAATAATGCACAAATGTCTTATCATTATATATTTTTGTGTCTAAAAATGCCTATTGGCAATCAACAATCAGAAAGACCTGGATTTAATTCTTTCACTGACATATATTTAACCTCTTAGGGACCAAATCAGTTTTATGATTTTGATTTCAGAATAGGTAGTGACTTGCAGCGGTAGAAGGAATTTCCATACCATTAGTTCTCTAAAACAGTGAAACATTAGTCAGGTCTTTCTCATCCTCTCTACCCTCTTCAGAACCAGTGGCTCAATATGAGTCAACATGTTATATGGCAGCCAAGAAAGATAATATTACTTTGGGCTAGATTAAGAAAAGTATAGTATAAAGGACCAGGGAAGGGAACTAGTCTAGCTGCACACTGCCCTGGGCTGACCACATCTGGAGAACTGTATTCAATTCTAGGTGACAAATATTAGGAAGGACATGAATAAACTGGAAAGCATCCAAAGGAGGGCAACCACAACAGCAAAGGGCCTTTGTCTCATATTGTTGTTGTTGTTTGTTATTCAGTCATTTCAGTCATGTCTAATTCTTTGTGACTTCATTTGGGGTTTTCTTGGCAAAGATACTGGAGTGGTTTGCCATTTCCTTCTTCATTTTACAGATTAAAAAACTGAAGTGGAAAAGGTTAAGTAGGTCTTACAACTTATAAGCATCTGAGGTCAGATTTGAACTCATGAAAGTTAGTCTTCCTAACCCCAGGCCCAGTGCTCTATGGCACCTTTTAACTGCCCTTTGACATTATGCCATGTGATAACCTATTAAAGGCACCAAGCATGTTTAGACTTAGAGTGGACACGTTAGCTGCTTTCAAGTGATTGAATGGAATTAGTTTTGTTCTCTTGGCCCAAGACAGGAAAATTAGGAGTAATGGGTAAAAATTATAGCAAGGCAGATTTAGATTTGATAGAAGGGAACTCTTTCTAACCATTATAGCTATGAAAAAAATGGAATGTCAGTGAGAGGAGATAGGGGTTTTTCTTTTCACTGGATATCTTTAAGCAAAGGCTGGCTGACCACTTGTCATGAATGTTATAGATGAGATTCTTGTTGAGATACAAGTTACATTGGACAGTTACTGAGCTTCCTTCCTCTGGTGGGATTCCCCAAACCTGCACAGTCTATATCACTCACGGCATCAATGAATGGATAGATCTAGTTTGCATCCTACTTTGTAGGATGACTGTGGTGCGGCTTTATGGCTTTGCTGTCTTCCCAATTCTGAGTTTCCCTGATTCAGTTTTTGGCACACAGGCTTCCAAATCTCTCTGTGACATACATTGTGAATGGTATACTTGATTTGTTTTTCAATAGGAAGATAAGTTATTCCAAAAAATTATTTACATTGGGTTTATGGGTATCTTCCATCTATCCATAGCAGAGTGAAGAGTGAATGGGTGTCAATGATTTAGCAATTATAAGATTCTAAGTAAGTCAGTGAAACATAGCAGCTCCAAGGCATACCCCTCTCTCCTGTCTCTGTTTCTGTCTCTGTCTCTGTCTCTTTCTGTGTCTCTCTGTCTCTGTCTCTCTCTCTTCCCCAACCCCATTCTTACTCTCTTCCTTCCCTCTCTCTGTCTTTAAAAATTTTATTGATGTAATTTGCTTTTAATTACAAATATTTATAGATCACTTTCACTTTGTGAAAGATCTCTTGTAATAAAGAAAACAATCAAATAAAACTAATCATAGTAAACTCTTTTGAAATTACATGCAATATCACACATCTGTAACATTTCTCCATCTCTATTTTAAAAAAATGAACAGAAATCTATTTTCTCTCCTTCCTACTCCTATTACATTAAAAAAGAAAAAGAAAAAGAAAAACAAATTTCTGGTAATAACTATGCAATTAAATAAAACAAATTCCTTCAATGTCTATGTACAAATACATATAATATATAAATATGTGCATATAATGTATGTATGTTTCATTCTGTACCCTAAGTCAACAGCCTCTCTATAACAGATAGTTTCTCTTAGTAGTTTCATCATCTGGAATAATAAATGCTCATTGTGTTCATCATAGTTCTTATAGCTTTTAAAGATATTTGTTCATGTTTACTATATATTGGACTACTTGCCATCTAGGGCAGGGGGTGGTGGAAGTGAGGTGAAATTGGAACACAAGATTTTGCAAGGTTTAATACTGAAGAATTATCCATGCATATATTCAGAAAAATAAAAAAAAAAACTAATAAAAAAGTATTTGTTATTTACAATCTTGTTGTAACTGTATAAAGTATGGTTCTGGTCATTTTTTTTCAAGCATTTATAAAAGTGCTCAAAATAATCATTTTTATAATATTGTTATTGTGCAAATTGTTCTGGTTCTGCTCATTTCACTCTGTATCAGTTCATGAAAATCTTTTCATAACTCTGAAATCATCTATACTCTCATTTTCTTTTTTTCTTTCTTTTTTTTTGCAGCACAATAATACTCATTCATATGCCACAGCTTAGTTATTCTTCAATTGATGGGCATCCCTTTAGTTTCCAATTTTTTTGCCACTACAAAAAGAGCTCCTATAAATATTTTTGTACATATGGGCCCTTTTCCTCTTTTTAAAAATCTCTTTTGGGTATAAACCTAGCAATGGTATAACTGGGTCAAAGGCACAAGCTGTTTAGAAACTTTTTTTTTGTATAATTCCAAAATGTCTTTCAGAATAATTAGACATCCATAGGCTCAACAATAATGCCTCAGTGTGCCTTTTTTCCCAGGCAATTTTCAGTTCCTTAAGTTGCAGGACAATCACCAATGAATATTGGTAAAGGGAATTTCTTCAACTATACATCATGAAATATACTATTGCTCCTTTACTATGAACCTCAAACAGTTCAGCAAGAACTGATGTCTGGTGCACATCCTCTTTTTAAATGTTGCTAAGCCTAGAGGCTGGGAGCCACAAAGAAATTATCAGAAATTTATATTAAGAAGAATTACACAATTTTTGAATGCTCACTGAGGAAAAAGTGAATAAGACAGGAAGCAATAACAACAAAAACAATGCTATATCTTTTATTTTTAATATTATGCCTAAACTTAAAATATTTAATGCAATATGTTGAGTGTTAATTTTAATCAGTTAACTATATATCATATATAATATAACAATAATAAATTAATAATTTCCATATATTAAACTGATTGGCAAATATATTGGCATTAATATATAAATGCTGATATTTTCTTATAGCTTGAAAAGGTTTATATGTGAAAATTCTTTGCTTTTCTCTCACTCTGGATCCTAGTTCAGACTTCTTATTTTCTACCAAAGGAATAGATTGTGAGGATGAAATAACCAGGGTAATTTAATGAAAAAGTGATTTTTTTCTTTTTTGCTAGTTTAGATTGGTGATCAGAAATTTCAGGCTTTCAAATTCAATTCAAAAGTCACATATTAAGCACTTACTATATGTTAGGCACTTTAGGTATTATAATAATTCCAAAGAATAGTTTCAGAAATGGTTGATATGTGCTGAATGTTAGTATATTTAAGATTAAAAGGACCATTTAACTTTACATTTAATACTTTCAACCTGTTTGCCTTAGTTTCCCTTACTATAAAATGGTGATGATAATAATAGTACTTATTATCTCTCAGGGTTATTTAGAGAATCAAATGAGGTGATATTTGTAAAGTGTTTAGCACAATGCTTGATAAACTAGGTATTTAATAAATGATTACTTCCTCTTTGCAAGATTGTTTCCATACTCTTTAAAAATGTCTAATGCATTTTTTTTAACATTGCTATCACTTCTTGATCTCTCTCTCTCTTCTCTCACCCATAAATTTTCCAAGAAATTCCAAGAAAGAAAAATAATTAAGCAAAACAAATTAGCATTTAGACCATGTCTGGCATGAATTTTGTACCTTTCTCTTCTATGTGTGGTCAAATTGTTCAATTATTATATACTGGAAAGTATGTTGGATTCGGAATCAAAGGATGTGATTTCTAATGCTGTCTCTATTCTTACTATTTGCATGACCTTCAATAAGTCATTTAACTTCTCAGAACTCTAGTTTCCCCATTTATAAAATGCAGGGATTAGATTAGATCAGAGGTGTCAAACTAGGGGTGAGCTGCCCTCTCCAAATGCCCTACAAAATTTCTATGTGGAGTCTGAACCAAATTAAAATATAATTGGAAAATGTTCATCAAAAAGAAAGGAAAACATAATACCACATAAAAATGTTAATTTGTAGTTTTCTAAACCAGTATTTGGGATCTGCACAGCGATCCTTTTTTGTTTGAATGTAACCTCAGGTCACTATATGACTTTTAAGATAATTTGTAGCTATAGATCCATGCTTTTGTGAGTTTCCTTCTGTTTCCCTACATCACTGAAATAATAGGTCTGTATAAAATCTATGTAGAAATTAGTCTTCACATTACCCATCTACTACACCCTTCTAAAACATAACAAATTGGCTTTTGGATGATGCATTTATAATCTTCTATAAGGCTATATGCCTGAGGAACAAGATTTAAATGACCACAGGATTCATTTGTCATGATTTTGTGATGGACAGAAAACCTATGCATTCGATATACTTGTTAGTGCTCAGTCAGGTGAGCACAGTGAGGAATTTCTGGGCATTATGCCAGCCATAGAGTTAAGTACATTTGAAATAGAGACTCTTCATTCTAGCTCTTTGGCCACATGTATAAATCAACACTAAAATGTCTGAAGCTGAACATTTATTTGTTCAAGGTTCCATGAGAAGAATATTATATGTTATCGTGCAGTTTTTTAAATTGTATATCTAAATATGTGAATATTGAGAAGGATTTCATCTATAAGAAGCTCCCAGTGTGAAAATTTCCTTCAGCAATGCAAATCATCATTTTTGAGCCAGTTATAACTTAATAAATAATAGTTGAGTTGAATGGGGCCCAAAAAACTTAAATGTCTTTTCCAGAGTCACACTGGTAATAGGTATTAGGTAGGTCTTCATCTTCAACCCTGTACTCTACTCAAAAGGGGAGCTTGGAGGCCAAAGATTAAAACCCTTTCTTTATTTTTTGTTTTTGTTCTTTTGGTCGGACAATTGGGGTTAAGTGACTTGTTCAGGGTCACATAACTAGTAAATATTGAGTGTCTGAGGTTGAATTTGAACTTAGGTCTCCTGACTCTATCTACTCTAGTCTCTGATCCTCCATGTGAATAAAACATGCATAATCTTCAATAAAAATAGTAGTTTTAGTTTTCTGAAAATATAGTAAGAATATTCCTATTGTTATCAGGATCATCAAGAGTCTTTTTTTTCTTGTATATGGTTTTTCCTGATATCCTCATCAGTATCTAGCATTTAAATAGCTTGTAATATGTGCCAGGAATTGTGTTAAGTGCCTTTAAAATATCTCATTTGATCCTCACAACAACCCCATGAGGAAGATTCTATTATGATCCTCACCTTAAGTAAAGGAAACTGAGGCAAACAGTTTAAGTGTCTTATCCCAGAACACACCGTTTGTCAGAGTCTGACATCAAATTTGTACTCATCTGCTACAGACCCAGTTTTTTATTCTCTGCACTACCTAGCTTCCCCATAAGACATCATTCATTCATTTTCTCTTGGTATCAATTGCTCATGTTGAAATCCAGTCATCTTCATTGTCTTTAAAAATATTTTAAAAATATACCTTATTGATAATTTTTGTTTTTGTCATCTGCATTTCCCAGTGTATATTCATTCCTCCCACCCTCAAAGAGCCATCTTTTGTAAGAAAAAATACAAATAAAATTTAACAAAATTAACCAACATATGAAAAAAGTTTAAAATTGTACATAATGTTCTATACTCTCATTTCTCTGCAAAGAAGCAGTAGGAGGTGGTTGCTGTTCAGCTGTTTAGCTGTGTGTGACTTTTCATTACTTCATGAACCATAGCACACCAGGCTCTTCTATTCTTCATTATCTTTCAAAATCTGTCCATGTTCATCAATAGGAGGTGCCTTCTCAAATTTCTTTTTTAGGCTCAAGCTTAGTCATTATAATTTTATAAAATTCAAAGTCCATTTTTTACTATTGTTGGTCTCTCCATTATTGTGGGTATTGTATATATTGTTTTTCTGATTCTATTTATTTAACCCTGCATCATTTCATATATTTTGTTATGCCTCTCTCTATTCATCATAGTCATGATTTCTCACAGCACAGTACTATTCCACTAAATTCACATATTATAATTTTTAAGCAATTCATTAATCAGTTAGCATCTACTTTGTTTTCTGTTCTTTACAAAAAAAAAACTTGCTGCTATAAATATTTTGGAATATATAAGGGGCTACTCAGCCTCCTTGGGGAATATGCTGGTCAGAGTTTATGGAAATTATAGTCATTTTCTTCATGTAATTCAAAATTGTTTTCTAAAATAGTTGAACCAATTTATAGTTCCATCCACAATGTAGAACATTGCCCCTCCAACAATGACAATTCCAAACTCTTATCATATTTTTGCCCATTATCTATGTGTGAGGAAAAACCTCAGAATTATTTAACCTCAAAGACTTTTATAGGTAACCTTCATGATTGGAGAATTTATATTAAACATCTAACTTTACACATAAGTCAGAGAAAACTATAACATAGTATAATTTTCCAGTTACTGATCCTCATTTTTCTAGTTATTTATCATAAAACAAAAACACAGAATTTAAAAAGTGTATAAATAATTGAATAAAATTCAAGCCAAGATACGAATAGATAGTACACAAATGAATAACTAAACTTTATTAAAAATTAATAGGAATGGGGCAGCTAGGTGGCGCAGTGGATAGAGCACCAGCCCTGAAGTCAGGAGGACCTGAGTTCAAATCTGGTCTCAGACACTTCCTAGCTGTGTGACCTTGGGCAAGTCACTTAACCCCAATTGCCTCAGCAAAAAGCAAAAAAATAAAATAAAATAAAATAAAATTAATAGGAATTAGTGATTTTTTAAAAATTAAGTTTTGTTTCAAGTTCTAACCTGTGGAATTATCATTTATTTAGTGTAAGTAGAAGTTTTATAATCATGAGAATTATGATTCTATAAAAATCAAAATTCTTTTAAAAAAACTTCAATAACTACCCTTTTATGTGAAAATTTATATATGTATATGCACACATGTATATATTTCCAAATTGCATGTATATAGCATTCCATCACAATCATGTACCACAATTTGTTGAACTACTCCCCAATTTATGGGCATCCCTTATATTCCCAATTTCTTGTTACCAAAGAAAAGAGCTACCATGAATATTTTTTTACATGAAGGCTCTTTTCCATTGATCTCTTTAGGATACAGATCAAAATTGTGAGTTGATCTAGTCACATAACATCTTTATGTATGTCCTGGCTACCACAGGTCCTTCTTGAATGCCCTATCATATATGTGCCCTGGCCACATGTTTTTTTTAGGTACCATTTAAAAAAAATTATTAAAGCTTTTTATTTGCAGAATATACGCATGGGTAATTTTTCAACATTGACCCTTGCAAAGCCTTCTGTTCCAAATTTTTCTCTCTTCCCCCCACCCCCTCCCCTGGATGGCAGGTAGTCTAATACATGTTAAATATTAAAATATATGACAAATCCAATGTATGTATACATATTTTTACAGTTATCTTGCTATACAAGAAAAATCTGATCTACAAGAAAAAAAAACCTGAGAAGGAAAACATAATGCAACAAACATCAACAGAAAGCGTGAAAACGCTATGTTGTGGTCCACATTTAGATCCCACAGGCCTCTCCCTGGGTGTATATGGCTTTCTTCATCATTGAACAATTAGAACTGGTTTGAATCATCTCATTGTTGCAGAGAGCCATGTCCATCAGAATTGATCGCCATCTAGTCTTGTTGTTGCCATGTATAATGATCTCCTGGTTCTGCTCATTTCACTCAGCATCAGTTCATGTAGGTCTCTCCAGGCTTCTCTGAAATCATCCTGCTGGTCATTTCTTACATAACAATAATATTCCATAACATTCATAGACCATAATTTATTCAGCCATTCTCCAATTGATGGGCATCCATTCAGTTTCCAGTTTCTAGCCACTACAAAAAAGGCTGCCACAAACATTTTTGCACATGTGGGTCCCTTTCCTTCCTTTAAAATCTCTTTGGAATATAGGCCAGTAGAAACACTGCTGGGTCAAAGGGTATGCAGAGTTTGATAACTTTTTGAGCATAGTTCCAAATTGCTCTCCAGAATGGTTGGATCCGTTCACAGCTCCACCAACAATGTATCAGTGTCCCAGTTTCCCACATCCCTTCCAACATCCATATTATCTTTTCCAGTCATCTTAGCCAATCTGACAGGTGTATAGTGGTATCTCAGAGTAGTCTTAATTTGCATTTCTCTGATCAATAGTGATTTGGAGCATTAGGTAACATTTTTAAAAAATTTATTTTGTTTTAAAAAACAGAATAAGAAAAACAGAAAAGGGATACAAAATAAAACAAAACATGTGCCCAGCAGAACTTCAGGGAAAATTCAAAATATATGACAACAAATTACCAGTTCAAGAAATATATTAGTAGAAGAAATTATATTCATGAATGTCCATCTTTTCATACTTTTTTAATGTATGTTCTCTTCCCCACTGATGGCAAGGTAATATGTGGGAACATATAGCACATAGGAAAGATCTTTTCTCATTTGCAATTTGCCTTGTTGTTGATTAAATGTCTTTAGCTTTGACCCTGTGACTGGTTGGTAAAAAGTAAACTTACAATGAAGGGCTCATGAGTTATGGTTTTGAGTGGAAGATGACTTGCAAAGTGCCTTGAATTGAGATTGCTTTTCTAGGGACCCAAGTGTAGAGAGGGTGCCTCATATGTAAAAAGCATAAAACATTTAACTTGATTATCAAAAAATAAGGACCTATGTGCCATGGAAAGCAGAATTTTCTGTCATTAAAATATATCCATTTTAAAAAAACTAATATTTTAACATCAACATTCTGGTAATGTGAGAGGACTACAAATTATGGAATATTACAATCTCAGAAAAATCAAAATAGTGAATAACACAAAGGAGTGTGGAAGATAGTTGTATCTTATTACTAATTGCATAATAAAAACCATAAGAAAATGTCATAAAAGATATATGAGTGGGAAATGAGCGGCCTTGCCCACAGAGGGAGAGTGAGGAATAGCAAATAGTCTGAGTATTTCATGATATTTGGAAAATATTAGATCCA
Organism: Myrmecobius fasciatus; assembly: GCA_023553655.1. Taxonomy (NCBI): domain Eukaryota; kingdom Metazoa; phylum Chordata; class Mammalia; order Dasyuromorphia; family Myrmecobiidae; genus Myrmecobius; species Myrmecobius fasciatus. Next base: position 191,906 of record JAJPUD010002236.1, read on the forward strand.
GATGAAGCCTGATGGAGGATTTAGGATGAAAAGATGTAATTAGATTGCAATATAACCATTTGAGGGAGGATGCATCTTAGAGATATCACACATTTACCAAAATATTGAAGCATGTCAAAGGTAAAACTGAATCTTAGTCCTAGAGAACTGATGATGAATATTTCTCCTTCCTTTCAGTAGAGAGGTGGTGAATTACAGATGTGGCATCTGTCACACTCTATGAAATATAATTACCATTAGTTTTGGAGTAATTAGATAGTATAGTGGGTAGAACATTGGGCCTGGAGTCAGGACTCATCTTCCTGGGTTCAAATCTGGTTTAAAATACTTTCTAGCTGTGTGACCCTGGGTAAGTCACTTAATCCTGTGTGCCTCAGTTTCCTCATCTGTAAAATGAGTTGGAGAAATGGCAAATCACTTCAGTATCTTTGCTAAGAAAATCCCAAAAGGGATCACAAAAAGTCAGACATGACTGAAAACACCTAAACAACAATTTTTAGTTTTCATTTTTTGAAAGAAGGAATGATTCAATGGTTGGAGAATGGAGAAAATGACTATGATGTAAAAATAAAAGATATAAACAGAAAGATTTTAGATAATATGGACACGTTATGTTTCCCTCACTACTTCAGATAAGTTCAGATAGGTTCATCATTTGTTTAGCCACAAGGTAATAAATCTTTTGACCACGGGAACTCTCAAAGTCCATCCAGCAAGTCATAGAGGGATTGTGATCTGTGTTGGTGAAAGGAAGTACTCGCACCAACAAACCACAAATCCTTGAATTATCTAAGCAAGCATTCATGAGCAAGATACTATATATTGCATTTAAGACAGTATTCCATTCTCTAACCATTCCTTTCCATGCTGCACTCCAGATTTCCTCTCCGATGCCCCCAACTTAATATCCAGAAACCTCACTCCAGCACTAGAAATTGGCCACAAGATTTTATCTTGTGATCAACCAAGTGGTGAACCTGAACTTAACTGAACAACAAATACACATACAGTCCTTTGTGGGGCCCAATTCTAAGCCATTTCTACTTAGTGAGATCTACCAGAACTTGGGTTCTGTTGGCACAACCTTGGAGAACCTAAGGTTACCTTCATATCACAGTGAGACATCAAATATAGATTTACTGGAAGTTGAACTAGTAGCCATTTAATCAATGTTTGATGAAAGAAAGGTAGAAATAAATGATTGGAATAAAAGCTGTGACTGGGAGAAGAGGAGAAAGAGAACTTATATTATTAAAATTAGGTGGACCAGAAGACCCTGGAAGTTGTACTCTATGTTCTAATTATATGCTAGAGCTCAGATCCTAGCTATATTTGTCTCCATGATAATATCATTTCATTATCTATCAAGAGAAAAAGAAATGGATCAACCAGTACTCTTAATTTACTAAACCTGTTCCAGGAATAATTAAACAATTTAAAAATGATAATAAGGCCTCCTCCAATGTCTCATTGTGTGTAACTCTTGTGTTCTGGAAGAATATGTCAGTGGAGTAGAGGTTTGAGTATGGTTTTTAAAAGAAACTCTGTGTCTATCGATTGAGGACCAGCCTGGCTAAGTTAGAAAAGATCTTCACAGAGATCCTATAGGAAGTCTCAAAATTACCCAACCAAGCCAAAGAAGGGTTCCAATTTTTGCATATGGGAGTGCCTACAAGGATCCCTGAAATATTGAAGAATAATAATGCAAAAGCTGTGACTGGGAGTAGACTGGCATCCTGGAGAGGAGAGGAATAATTCTTTTCAAATTGTTGAATCAGAAAGAAGAGCAACCACATGGCTCAGAGCTGGAGCAACAGCAAGAGACTAAATAATAATGAGGAGCAAATCTGGACCTTACTATCCACCATTCCCCCACCAACAAATCATTCCTTCTTTCAAAAAATGAAAACTAAAAATTGTTGTTTAGGTGTTTTCAGTCATGTCTGACTTTTTGTGATCCCTTTTGGGATTTTCTTGGCAAAGATACTGAAGTGATTTACCATTTCTCCAGCTCATTTTACAGATGAGGAAATTGAGGCACACAGGGTGCTGATCTGTAGAAAGAGGAGTGAATCTCTAAGCAGCTCTAAGTATAAAATTCCAAAGTTGGGGAATCCAGACTTCAGGATAATGCTATATGTCTAGAAGACTATGGAGGTCTCTGGGGGATACTTTAGGGGGATACTTTTTGTATATGTCTATATCTATACATACCTATTTATATGTATGTATGTATGTATGTATGTCTCTGTTGTCCACAAGTATCTTCCCTTCCCAGGAAGTATCTACCACAAGGTGGCACTTTGAGTCTGGAAAATTATAAAACTCCCTAAGTGAAAGGTGGAATTCATCTAAGAGGGAAGAGCTGTAATCTATGTTGATTATACATGGGATCTTAGCAGTGTTTCATATTTTTGGCATCATTTCTATGGAATGAGATAAAGATCATCCTGCATCCAGATTATATTCTTAGCTCAAGTGCTTAAATGGAAATTGAGAACCTTTTTACACACTCAGAAATGAGTTATATTCTGAGGTTCCCAGGGAAAATCCTGGATGGAGGTGTCAACTGGATCAAACTGCCTTCTAACCTTGGGTGGCTGGAGCTGAACAAACAGAAGTTTAATTTCAGAATAAGGGGGATGGCTTGCAAACAAGCAAGCAAGGAGGGAATCTAGACACATATGCTGTCCTGCTCCTAGTAGGGGGACTTGAGGCAGTGTAGGAAGATCTCAATATTTATACCAGTAATTTATATCATGGTAGGTATGATGGAGTGAATCAGACCCCAGAAATAGACCACCCCCTGCTAGCAACCCAGTGTCTCGGTGGGCCATAGGGAGGGGTGTTGATGGGAGAAGGTCTTTGTTGAATTTATGTGAGTCTGAGTAGACCTTTGTTGCAGTGGGCCCTAGTTGAATTCTTTGCATTGACAAAATTATCACAACCCCACAATAACTGTATTCAATCAGAAGGCCAAGTTATGATGTGAACCCCCAAGGTTAATTTTTTCCTATAAAAGAGCCTACTGGTTCCCCACTGCTTTGCTAACTCCTCTTAACTGCTTACTAAGCTTCACAATGGCTAACTTCTTTAGGAATCTAGCCCATCTTATGGTGTACCTAGTTCATTAGGAACTTAGCCTGGCCTTATTATGGGGTCTTCCTCCTTGTTAATGGTAAATTCTGTTAGGGAACTTAGCCCTTTCCTTTCCCCTTGTTAATTGTTAAAACTCCCTTTGGAACTTACCCTGCCACTCAGTGGCATAATTATAAAATCTTTGCCTCTTGATCTGGAGATGGCTAAGCTTACAAATTCTTTTGAGATACCTGGTAACACAACCTAAAACCCCAACATTTGGTGGTCCATATGGGGAGAGTCCTAGAACCCCAAAATATTTTTAGAGTTCAATTTTTCTTCTACACCCCAATACCCCATCACTGTGAGCTGTACCCTTGACAGTGAGGGGTAACAAAGGAGACAAGTTTGATTCATAGCAGGACTTTATCACTGGGAAATGGGGACTTGTCTGAAGTTGTCTGGTGCTTGTCCAAGCTCAGAAAACACCTGGTGTTGATCAAAACAATACAATAAGGTGAGATCATTCAGAGGGTGAGAGCAAAGGATTGTTGTTATGCCATGCTCAGGACACAGCTTGCTTGCTGGGCCTTAGCTCTGGAAAACAGGGTGTCTCCTAATATCTTGACAGAGGCACAAAACAATAATTAGTAGGAAGATTCACCAGTACTAAACCTAGAGTGCTAATTAGTGGGGGAATTAGAAAAGAGTTTCTTGAAGGAGGTAGTGCTTGATTTGTCTTGAAGGATTCAAGAGATGATTTTGAAGAGAAGAAGTGTTCTCAGGACACAATTAATGAAAATTAAGAAGTGGGAGATAAAATGTTGTATATAGATGGCAACAATAAAGCCAATATGGCTGGAACATAGGAGTATATGGGGGGGAGTAATGAGAAGTCAGCCTGAAAAAATAGCCTGGTATTAAACTGTTAAGGAATTGAAATGACAAAAGGACAGTTTGATTTTTTCCCCCAGAAACAATTAGGAACCATAGAAGCTTCTTGAGGAGGAGAGCCAACAAGGGACTATATAATGGTCTAGAAGACAGGTGATGAGGACCTATACTAGGTTAGTTGTGTTGTGAATAGTGAGAAAGGGATAGAGATGTTGTGGTAGGAGAATCTATCAGACCAAGCAACTAGTTTGCATATCAGAAGTGAGAGAGTGGAAGGTTGTAAATGTGGGTAAAATGGAGGAAAGTGGTTCCTTCAACAGAAAGAGGGAAAATGAGAGGAAAATGGATTTAGGTTTCTGTTTCAGAATGTAGGGTTTGAGGTACCCATGGTACATCCAGATGATACAACAGGCAATTGGAGATGTGGAACTGGAGTTAAGTCTGGAAGTCAGCTGCATAAAGACAATTAGTAGAGCCTATGTGAGCTCATGAGATAACTGAGAGCATCTAGATGGACAAGAGTGCCCAAGAAAGACTCACACAGTATATCCCTCAAAAGGGGCAAAACATGAATGAAGATCAACAAAGAAAACTAAGGAGTAATCAGACAGGTAGGGAGAGAATCACAATAGAATAGTGCCTGGAGAGAATACACAGAAGGATGGGTAGGCTATTGGAGTTAGCAATAAATAGATTATTTGGTAATGTTAAAAAAAAACAATTTCACTTCAGTACAGGGAACAGAAGCCAGAATGAAAGGGGCCAAGAAGAGAGAGGCAAGTGAGAAACTGAATACAATCAGTACAGATAGCTCTTATTTCAGTTTGGTGATGAAAAGAAGAGACATAGAATAATAATTTGAACTTGTGAACTTGTTTAAAGGATGGAGGAGACAGGACATGTTTGTAGGCAGTACAGCAGGAATCAATGGATGAGAAGAAATTGAAAATTAGGGATAAATAGGAATGATTGAAGGATGAGGTCACAGAGGAGAAAAGAGGGAATCTGATCAAGAGTATGCGTAGAAGAGTTGGTATAGGCTAATAGAAGGCCATCTCACCTCCAAGACTGGAGCAAAGAGGAGAGAATGGGGATGATGGTTTCAGGTAGGACATTTGGACAAAGAATGTAGTATGAGGCAAGATCCCCAGATGAGGGGGAAGGAGGTAGCTTAGGTAGCTAAAGGAAAGAAAAGACCACTTAACTGTAGGAGTATGATAGGAATCAGAGAAGAGTGAAAAATTTGGCCTTGCATCAGTGAGTAACAAATGAGACAGTCTATGTCTCATTAAAACCTTAAAGCACTATATAAAGGCTTTGTTATTGCCATTATTATTATTATTATTATTGAAAGAACTCCCAGTTTAGTAGGAGACAATAAAGTCTACTTCAGCTTCTAATGATGAAAGGCAAAATAGTCCAGTGTTTAGGGGACTGGGCTTTAAGTCAGGGAGATCTGATGCAAATCCCAGGTCTTACTTTTTATTTGTGTGATCTTTGGCAAGTTACTTAACCTCTAAGGGACTCAGTCTCTACAACTGCAAAATAAGGGGTTTGAATTTGGTAGCCTCCAAGAATTATTTCCAGCTCTATCTGTAAAAAAAATTTACCCCATATACAGTGAGGCTGCAGGTCAGACCATATCTTCCCAATGTAGCAAGAGTAAAAAAGAAAGATTGATGAAAAGAGACAGACAGAGAAACACAGAGACATAAAGAAAGAGAGATTGTTTATTACCTCCCCTTCATCTCTGACTCCATATTTTTTAATCTCATTTTCTCCTCTTTAGGTCGAAGACCACTATGGAGGTGTTGACTTCCTAGTTTGTGTTGCTGGAGTTAATCCCTTAGTAGGGAGCACTCTGGGGGCCAGTGAGCAGGTCTGGGACAAGGTGAGACCTTAGGAGTTGAATTTAGGTTTAGATTCAATGATACTTCTGTCATGTGCTATCTGCTATATCTGACAACATACTCAAATGTATTCTGAGTTTGCAAAAAGCCACTCTTCTCATTGTGTCATGAAACTGGTAACCTACAATCCTTCTAATGCCAAGAAAACAAATGTTCACCCTCTAGGCATTCTTTATCTTTATCTCTACTTTCCTTAGACACAGCCTTGGGGCCAAACACTTTAGTCACCAAAACCTTAGGGTAGGATCTTACCCCTTCCATCTTGGCTCAGGGTTCCTCTGATGTCATAGACCAGATAGAATATGTTCTATCTCCTCAAATGCCATTTCATCTTCCTAACACAGGAATCAGTCCTCCAGGATGGAACTGGGATGGGATAAAGAAATCTCTGCCCTACTCAATGAATAGCGTCTTTCATAGTTCCAGGAAAGATACACATTCCCAATATCAGCCATGAATCATATTGATCATTCTGCTTCTCCCTACTTTTCATGACCTTTACTGGGAGACCTTTAATCTGTATGGTGCCATTCAAAAAAGGGTGCCAGGGTCTCAGCTTCAACCCATTGCTATTGAGCTGGATTACTGTCACTGATCCAGAATAGCTATAACTCAACTTCCCTCAGAATGAATGAATGCCCTTTTCAAGGAATTATCATAAAAGATTTCTATTTTAAACTACCCTGTTCTGCCCCTGAGTCTCCACCATTTAATTATACCTATGTAAACTAGCTCTCCTATATTACCTTTACTCTTGTTTTCTCTTGCCCTGTTCCAAAATAGGTTAGCTTGGATAGGGAGAAGTCCCTGAGGAAGAGACAACTATAAAAGGTTTTCTTAAATTGCATATTTGTGATGTTTCCCTTGCTACTGGAGCAGGAACCAGGTTCATTAGATCCCTATACATAAACTCATATTCCTTCTCCTTGAGAACCTTATATAGTAAAAGGAGCTATCAATATTCTAGATATTTCCTACAGGGAAATTTATCGAACTCAAAGTTCTATTAAGAGCAAGAAATCAGAAATAACCATATTTTTATCTTCTTGTTCTGAATTCAGATTCTGGATGTAAATGTGAAGTCACCAGTCCTGCTACTGGGCCAACTGCTGCCTCATATGGAGAAAAGAAAGTATGAAATGGAGAAGAGGAATAAGTGGGTTACTGGTCACAGGAGTTGGGCCAAGCAGAGCTGGAAAACTAGGACATGAACAATTAGATGGCTTTTCTTTAGTATGCCTAAGGCTAACCTAAATCTCTCAGTGCCTCTTCCTCTGAACTCTGAAGTAGAGACTTCCTAAGTGAAATCCGTTCCATTTTTATGAATTGTCCAGAGAAAAATTGACTGCTGTTGGAGGGGAGTGAGTTGTCAGTGGAGCTCTTTAATCAGAATCTGGATGATCACTTGTCAAAGAACTTATAGAAACTCATAGTTTTGAATAAGGAATAGAACTGCATCATATTTGAGGTCTAATAAGACTCTTCGATTCTAAGATTTTGTAATTCCACTTAAGGGTCTTTCATGGGAGCCTATAAGATACTATCCATCATCCCATGATCAGAAACTTTCCAATATTTCACTGCCCTAAGGACTCAGGTTCTACCCAGAAGTATTGGAGGCCACCAAATCTCCTCTTATCATAGAGCTTAGTTCCTCCTCCCATTCATTAGCTTCTACAACTTCAACTATCATTGTAGTCTTCATATGCTGAACTTAATAGACTCTCCTTTCTTGTAGCAATATATGTGCTTTAATCTTCTTTGGGAAAAAAAAAACCCAGAACATAGTGGCCTCCATTTCATTTCCCTGGGCATGGGCAGGTTTCATCCTCTCATAGCCATACACACCATGCTTAACATTTTTTAATTTCCTGCCATGATCCTTCTAAGTGAAATCTGTTCCATTTTTATGAACTGTCCAGAAACAGAATGGACTGCTGTTGGAGGGGAGTGAGTTGTCAGTGAAGCTATTTAATCAGAATAAATCTTATTCTGATTAAATAATAAACCTTTCAATATTTTTCTTTTATCAGCTCCAAGAAGAAGCAGGCTTGCTGAATCAAATTAAGAAAGTATATGGACTACAGAAGTAAATAGCTTTGGAATTTCATACAGTACCTTCTATAGGACTGGGAGTAAGAATATTCTAGGACACGAGAGATTTACAAAGTCTTGGATTTGTGGTTGTGAGTTGGAAGTAGGAATGCCCCATGAAGAGCTCATCATGTGTCCCTACATGGAATAAACCATGTTTATTCCAGGTGCCTATGAACTGGAGGAACCATAAAGATGGAGGTCATCCTGGGTCTTTGCCTTAAAACTACAGACACAGAGGACAAGACTAACTAGAGCCTAGTTTTCTGATCTCAGTCTTATTCCTCTTCCATATAGGATTGGACAACCAGAAGAGTGTGCGGGGATTGTCTTTCCTGTGCTCTCCAGATTCTAGTTTCATCACTGGGGAGAACATTATAGTAGTTGGCTTCTCTCCCAAGATATAAGGCAGCCTGTCAAGGAACACAAAGCTATATTACTGGGTGTTAAATAGTACATTTGATGCTAGGAACTAGACAGAGTTGGGTAAGGGTAGAAGAGAGAATGGAAAAAGCCCAGGAGTGCTTCATTAACACCCAAAGACTAGAAAAGGGCATTTACATAGCACTTACTACATGCCAGGTACTGTGCTTTTAAACACTTTTTGACTGCAAAACTGGAGCTTAGGTGTAGCTAATATGTAAGCACCCAGAGGCCTATAAATTGTTTTTCTGGTAATCACAAATTTAAACTTATCCTACTGGGCTCAAGGGGAGATCATATAACAGATCAGGGAATCTTATCTATTTCTTCATAAAATATATGAGTGACTATATCTTAGTACCTTTGAACTCATTTCAATCTCTTAATCTGTTCTCCAGTATATACATGTTCTGTACATGTTGAGATTTGATTAACCATTGTCTAATTACTTAGAGACTCCCATTTATAAAGTATGGTAAAGGCCAGTATTCATTAAGGGACCTAAGAAAAGAGAAGAGCAACCTTTGTTAAGTTGAAGGATCCCTGTTTGAATAAACTTCTCTGGAAATGACTAGATTTGTTATTTTGAAAACAAACCATCAATCTATGTCTAGAAGATTTCACCTTGTATTAGTGCTATTTTGGTGCAAAGAGATATAAAATGGAAAGGAGAAGAAAGTAATCTCTCCTTTCCATATTATTTCTTATATTTAGCAGCAAATGCCTCTCTAAATGAGGTGTGTGTGTGTGTGTGTGTGTGTGTTAGAAAAGGAAAAAAAAGATCCCATGCACAAAGCTTATGTGCCCAAATGAGTATTTTTAAGTATATTATTTATAATTGACTGAATCTTCAGAAGGGCTAATCGCTGTAATTGGTTAGACTGGATTAGAGGGCATAGAATTGGAATGTTCATTTCTCTTCTGCTATTCAAGTTTTGATAACAAGGAATTATAAGATTAGAATCACAGAATTAATTAAATGTGTGAAGAGGCTTCATCTAGCATCTAGTCCAATCTATGTACAAAAAGAATGTTTATTAGAATTCTGACCTCTGCTTGAAGACCTTCAAGGAAGGGAATTTCACTAAATCTAGAAGCAAATCATTCTAGAAAATTCAAATTCTTAGGAAGTTTCTTTTCTTTTTTTTTTTTTTTTTTCTGACATAGAGCTCAAATTGGTTTGGCCCTCGGGGACCAAACAGAACAAAGAAATTCCTCCTTCACATGAAAGCTATCAATTATTTGAAGTCACCTTCTGTCTTCATTTCCCTATCACCTGTCTACCTATTTCAACCAATTTTATATATCATAGAGGCAAGGCCCTAACCATCCTTGTTTCCTTCCTTTGGACATGCTCCAGTTTTTCAATGCCCTTCTTAGATCATGTTGCCCAGAAATGAACTCCAGATGAAGTCTGACAAGGGGTGAATATAATGGACCTTAATCAGTTTAGAGGCATGTATGAGACCAAAATAGCTGGGAACTGTTGTGTGAAATTTAGCAAAAAGGTAAATTGAGTACATTTCTCCAATAAGCAAGAAAACATTTTATTATCAGGACAAGTAACCTGAAAATAAGATGGGTCAAGGGTTTACCTCAATTTATGCCAAAGACCCAAAATTGCAGGTATAACTCATTTTTATAAGCATAGAACAAAGAATTGCCTAAGATAGATGACACAGGATTGAGGACCACACATTTGGTTACACACCTGAGGCAAGAGAAACAACTTGATTAGCTGAAAGTTTGGTAATAAAGGGTTAGCAAAGATTCTCTCCTAACCTCAATGACTAAGAAATGTTCATTGTTTGCATCCAGCTGCAAAGCCTAAAGATAACAGATCAGACTTTTTAGACAGCAAACCAGACATCCTTGAAAGAGAGCTTGATGGTATAAAGATATGACCCAGCTCCCTTATGGAAAGCCACATCCTCCAAGGTTAGCTAAATTTTTTGAGGAAAGACTAGAACAATGATTAGCAAGAGAACTGTATTTCTAAACTTAACCTATTACAACTGAATTCTGAATTAAGTTCAGAATAAAAGAACCCTGACTCAGGCAATTACAGGGCAAAAAAAATCAATTAGTCATAAATAGAATCAATAATAAATGATACAGAATCAATCAATTACTTCAAAACAAAACTATATAGGTATTTAGAATGGTAAACAATTATTATACCCAGGGAGTTCTCTTTATCCAAAATTACTTGGTCATTATTAGATAAACGTCTTTTTAGATTAGAAAACAAAGACTCTTTTTAAGAAAGAATAATAGATTTTCTTTTGCATTATACATGTAAATAAATAAATACATACAAATAAATACTAGCAGTGAAAGGAGGAACTTTGCAAAGAAAATTAATGCAAAGAAAAAATATTAGGAGAAAAGAGGTCTTACTGCCAATATAACTGTATAAAATGTATTTTGCAAATTATATTATTTTGTAAGCAACATCATTCATTTATAGATGGCCTCTATAGTTACAAAAATCTTGAATAAGAAACATAGTCTTATATGTATTATAAGAAGGATCATAACTAGGCATCCTGGGGTGTCAGAGTTTAGCTGATCCTATTGTAAATCCTAAATCATTCTTTTCCTCTTGTTTCCCCACCTCATCTTGCCAGTTTTATTCTAAATCACCTAACTTGCTCTTCTGCTTGTTGCTTCCCTAGAGACCCAAACAACCTTGGGTGCTCCATACAGCCCAATGAACTTAATAGCTAATAGCCAGATTCTTGACCTCTGTTCCCATTTTTAAAAAATGACTCCACCTTTCTGCCTTAGATGGAATCAGTTTGCTTCTTCAGCTCACCCCCAAGCCCCAGTTTTAGAGAAAAAAATCCTAGGCATATACAGCACTTTTCCTGAAGTTGGGATAACCTGAGTTCAAATCAGGCCTTAGACACTTATTAGTGGTGGAACTCTGGGCATGTCCCTTAACCTTTATCTGCCTCAGTTTCCTCCAACTGTAAAGTGGAAATAATAACAGCACCTACTTCTCAGGGCTTTTGTGGGGATCAAATGAGATATTTGTAAAGCATTTCACAAACTGCTTAAATAAGTTTGTAAATGCTAACTATGATTATGTCTGTTATGGAAACCCAAGTAGAATCCTATTAGAGAGCAAAGCAGAAAAGAGGAAGAATCCCATTTTTTGAGTAAACAAGTTTCATGAGACAACTGCCCTTACACCTACTGTCTGGCATTCCTCCCCTGACTTTCTCTAGGTTGTCTGATCCCCACTCCCTCCCCCCCTCCTATTTAACTCATTAGATATGAATTCTTTCACAACTCCTACCTAGACCTTTGGATTTGCTTATTACTCTGTGAACTCTGGCTCAGTACAATAGGGCATTCTATTTACCCTCTCAGATTGCCACCCTGATGATCTCCTTTTTATTCAAGATGGTTCTCTCTAGATGACTTTATATAATGTCCTTCAAAAGCTAAGAGCTATCTTGGCTTCTGTAAAGTGATGTGGGTTGAAATAGAATAGGATTAGATATTATGATGAAATATAGAGAAAGATAGGGATTCTAAGAGATAGATATGAGGAAGGAGATTGTTCCAGATAGGAACTTGCAGAGGCACAGGAATGGGAGCTGGAAACTCAAATATGAATGATAATGACCCATACCGCCATCATCATCACTATCCCGACCACCACTGCTGCTGCCAACCGATAACCACCTCTGACACTTATACAGCTCTTGGAATTTCCAAAAAACTCTTTATTTTTGTTATTTCACTTTGAGCTCTTTGAAGGAGGTGCTATAGGAACTGTTCCCATATTACAAATAAGAAAACTGAGTCATAGAGAGGTGAGGTGAGTTGCCAGTGAGAGAGATCAATCAATATTTCTCAAAGGAAGAATAGACAATGGTCCTGATACAGGGATATGAGGATAAGGAGCCATATGTCAAACTGGCATGAGGAATGAAGAGGTCTGCTATTTTCCTGATACATGTTCCAAGACAGGAACGGAGAAACTCCTGAGACTTATAAAACTCAAAACCACTCTTGAGAACAAATGAGACAAGAGGAATTGGATTAATAAATCTCCCAGCTGAGATCACTGACTGGCTAGATGAGGGGACGAAGGAGAAGGTGACTGTGTGGAGCATAGAACAGCAGTAAGTAGAGAAGCAAGAGGACCCCCAGTCTGTACATGTAGGAAAAATAGGGGAGCCCTAGACTCTTAGACTGCGGGAGTATTAGAGTTTCCACTATGGTAGCTCCTACCATTGGATCCAATAAGCATTTTGCAGACAAGAAAATAAAGCATTACATGAGAGGGGGAAGGAGTATTGTGGACTTTGAGCTTCCTTTCTTCCCCAGTCAGGAAAAATCCCATCTGGCTATTATCAGGTATAACCAATTCCCAGATTATCCTATTTTTATAGTGCGATTGTAAGATTGGAACTCTTTACTAGCCTCCCTTGTTGTTGGTGATCCCTCCAACCTCTAGGCATCGTTAAACAACCTTGGAGATATTAATTAGCATATCTTTAGACAGGTCTGGGACCCTTCATGGTGCATTCTATCTGGCTTTTCCTTGATACCTCCCTCTGAGCTACCAAATTCTTTCCTGGTATTTCCCCTCCTCCCCAGAGAAACCCCCAAAGTTGTATTTCCTCTATAAAAGATCTGCTCATGATGAAATCCTTTTCAGTACTAAGCCTGCTATAAGGTACTCTTTTTCTCTCTCCCTCATAGTGACTTCCCTTTAATGACATCTTTTTCCTTGTTAGCAATAAAGAAATAAAGAAAACAAAGAAAATGTGAATTTGTCACATGTTTATTTCAAATTAGGAATTGCTACTCTGACCTCATAAGTATGGTGCAATGGAAAAAGTACCAAGCTAGGACTAAGAAGATTTGGATCCAAATCCTGCTTCTTATGCTGTCTATGTGATCCCAGGCAAATCATTTACTTTCCCTGGACCTTTGTTTCCTCATAAGCAAAATGAGTAGATGGGTCTAGGTCTCTGAGGCCCCTTTCTAGCTCCACATCCTGATTAATCTGTTAAACTCTCCTATGGATTTACCCTGCCAGCCAATGGCACATAATCAGGCACACAGTAAATTCCTTTAATAGATTCTTCCAAACTCCTTTTCTTGGTAACTCTATTGCTCTCTCAAATCTATTTCATATTTATCACTCCTGGTACCTATTTTATCTCTTCATTTTGTCTGCAACTTCTTCTAAGTAAATGTCCTTTTTGACAAAAAAAAGGCCATTGTGAATTAGTCATCTGCTTATTTTGAACTAGGAATTGCTGCTCTGACCTCATCAGTATGGTGCAATAGAAAGAGTACCAAGCTAGGACTAAGAAGATTTGGGTCCAAATCCTGCTTCTTATGCTATCTGCGTGATCCCAGGCAAATCATTTACTTTTCCTAGATCTTTATTTCCTCATATGAGAAATGAGTAGATGGGTCTAGGTCTCTGAGGCCCCTTTCTAGATGTGATTAAGAATCACCTCCATGATTCTTTAAAGAAGGTGGTGTGAGACCTCCTAAACATGAAAAAGTACAAAGTGGCTGATAGATTTCTGCTCAAGAGCTTTTTTCCAGACTTCAGCCAAAGAAAATCTGCTTGTGATGGGCTTTTGTCAGGAGGCTGCTAACTACTGATCAAAGGTAGCTGAGTAAGCTTGTCTCCTATGGAGAGGAGAGTTAGGCTCCCTGAAGATAAATAAAGCCTCACTCAGGAGTTCCCGGAGACAGAACCCTCACTTAGGGAAAATATCCACCGCCTCGACAGTGAGCACCAAAAGCTGTGGACAAGAAAGACCGATGGCTGAATGGTTTATTTTCAGCAGCTTGGGAGAGCAAGAAACATTCTGCAGTGATCTGCAGAGTACATGAAATGCATTTCTGCCACTGCTGTGTAACAACTGGGCTTATACAAATCACAGGTTTATCTCCCTAATAAATAGGCATCTCTCATATGCCAGGTTCCATGTTGGGTGCTGGGAAAAACAATGAAAATCAAGACTTTAGCCCACTTCCTCAAAGAAATCCCAGTATAATTGGGGAGAAAACATCCAAACTATATAGAAACATACAGGTGGAATAAATTGGAGATAATCACTAGAAATAAGGCACCAGAATACAGAGGGATCAGGAAAGGCTTCTTGTAGAAGCTGAAATTTTATTAGGACTTAAGCCAGAAAAGCCAGTTGATAGTGATGAGAAGGAAGAGTGCTCTGGTCATGAGGGAAGGTCATTCCAAGGTCAGTGAAAATGCCCAGAGTTGAGAGATGAGGTGTCTTGTTCGAGAAGTAGAAGTAGGTCAGTATTATTGAATCACAGAAGATGTTGGGAACAGAAGTAGTTGCACAAGGTGTAAAGATATGGGAGGCAGGTTATGAAGAATCGTGGTTAACAGCATTCTCAGAGAGCTGAGTATTTCTTGGAAATTCACTTAACTATGAATACAAACTTTATTCATATTTATACAAAGTAAATTCAAGACCATTAATGATTAGGGGTTGAGGAAGCCAAGAAAGATCTCTTGTAACAGATGGCACTCAGGCTTTGTTCTGAAGAAAGCTAGGGATTCTAAAAGGTAAATATGAAGAAAGAGCATTTTCCAGACATGGAGGACCATCTATACAAAGGAATTCAAATATGAACAACAACGATCAATAAGCACAATCACCATCACCACCTGCAGCAGCAGCAGCAGCAATAACTAAAAATTACCACTAACTTTTATGTTGCTCTTCAAAGTTCCCTTAAATTTGTTATCTAACTTTAAGCCTCACAATAGCAATCTGAGGTTAGATGCTATAGGAATTGTTACTATTTTATAGATAAGGAAACTGAGGCATAGAGAGGTTAAGTGACTTCCTGGTGAACAAAGTCAATAAAACTCAGAGGGAAGAGTTGACAATGGACTTAATGCTGAGTGGTAAGGAGAATTAGAAACAATATATTATCTGTCATGAACAGTAAGAAGCTTTGTTGCCTTCCTGGTACATATTTCCAAAAAAGGATTGAAAAAACTCCTGAGACTTAAAAACTTGAAAACACAAATGATTTTAGTGATTCATATATGGACAAAAGATATCAGAAGGAATCTTTCTGGTGATAATCCACAGCTAAAAGCAATAACTAGCATGCTGAATGACAGTCAAGATCCAAAATATTTCTACAAGATGGGACTCTGGGATGACTGTAATAAGATAAAATTGAATGGGAATCAATATAGTTGTACACTTAGCTTCACCAAAATCAATAGCATAAGTACAAGATAGAGGAAGTGTGGACAGACCCAGTTCATGTGAAAAATATCTGTGGACAGGATGGGTTTAGTGAACTGGAAGCTCAATATAAATTATTTTGCTTCTTTCCTCTCAGCCTACAGCTGATATAACAACTTTAACATAGTTTTTAAAAGACTTCTCAACAACCTGTCCATGGACTTGATTCCAATGAATGTCTAGGATCACGAAGAGTTGAACGTGACTGAAATGACTGAACAAAAATTGGGGCCAGCTAAGTGGTATCCAGTCTGAAGTCAAGAAGTCACTTACTCCTGCTTGCCTCAGTTTCTTTATGTAAAATGAATTGGAGAAGGAAATGACAAACCATTCTGGTATGTTTGTCAAGAAAATCCTAAATGGGATTGTGGAGACATGACTGAAACAACTGAACAACAATCAAAGACAGCTGAGTTTCAGCAATTCACTCATATAACCAGTTTGTAACAGAATGCAGCCTAAGGCTTAAGGCTTTTGAGTTCTAATCCAATTGTCTTTCCATAACATCAGGCTTCTAAAACCCAACTCATTCTCCAATTTTACATTTCCATTGCTCCTCAAGGGATGACAATTCATTCTTCTATAACCTTCTTTCCCATGGTAGCAGGTAATGTGACAAGCAGTTTGAATGAATCATGTAATCATTGCTCCCAGTGCTCAAAGATGCCTTATAAAGGAACTTTACAACAGCCTTTTCCCACTGGTAATCCTTCCCTTTCTCCTTGGAGATTTAAATGCTTATTATTTATCATTATCGCCTTAACCCAAGCATGTGCTGGTAAATGCTTAACAACTGGCCCCCCACAAAAAATACTCAGAACACAATTTTATATTTAATCTTCATCATTAACATTTTCTGCATCACTTTCCTAACTCCAGGCAAGCAACAAAACAATAAATCAAGCCCTGATTTGCAGTGTTTGCCGATTTCTGAGATGTAAATGCTCTCACTGAAAATTTAATAATTCAGTTCAAACAGGCTTCAACATAACCCTGCCTTAAATTGACCATTGGCAGATTTAAGGGTTCCTTCCCTCTCTTTTCCTTCCCTTTAATGGGCTGAGAAAGAAAATGGAGGACTAAGAAAGAGAAGTTCTGCTCAGCAGACCAGGCTAGACTGAGTTAATGACCCTACAACTCTAGCCAGCTCTTTGTAATCTTGACCATGAAAACTTTGTACCCTGTTGTGCTGGTTATACATTTTTTCTTTCAATTACTGAGTAAGGTGCTATTTTTAACTTTAGAAAATCAGTCAGTAAAAGGGCAAAAACATTCCTTCACATAAGCTTGGGAAATTGGAAGAATGTGGACCTAGGGAATGAGAAAGACAGTATGGTTAATTGAGGGAAGAGGGATAATTAGAAAATAAGGCATAATTTTGTCTCTTTATCAGTTTATATATATGTGTGTTGTTTCCCTTCCTGTCTGGGGCATTTTATTATAGAAGTCAAGGAATCAACCTCATTCAATCTTTTTTTTTCATTCAATTTGATAATATATTATCAATTTTATTTTAGAAATGAGACAAATAAGGCTCAGAGTAATGATTTATAAGGAAGGGGAACAGCTTAAGCTAAGAGCTAGTAACCTAAAAGTGTGAACATCTGGTCCAGCTGTATGCTAATGGCTCCCTTCGAGGCAGAAGGACAAACAGCAACAACAATAAATAGGACACCTTTATATCCCCCTCTATAAGTTAAGTTTTTTAAACTGGATTTTTAAAAAATGACTAAAACCTGTTTTTTTTTCCTTCTACCTCCTCCTCCCACCATTAGAAACAAGAAAACAAATAATACAGTCAAGCAAAACAATTCCTCCATTGTTCATGTCCAAAATTCAATTTTGAGTGGTTGAGGGGTTATAGTCATATCAGATTCTCCATGACCCCATTCGAGGTTTTCCTGGCAAAGATCCATTTCCTTCTCTAGTTCATTTTATAAATGAGGAACTGAGGCAAATAGGGTTAAGTGACTTGCCCAGGGTTACACAGCCTAAGTGTCTGAAATTGGATTTGAACTCAGGATCTCCTCATTTCAGGGACACACACATACACACACACATTGTATACAAACAATTCTGTACCTCGAATCCTTCACATATATCAGAAAATAGGCAGTATGTTTCACTTTTGGTCTCAAATAATCATTATAGTGATAGGTTATTGAGTTGATTAGAATTCTGAAGTATTTCAAAATTATTTTTACAATATTGGTATTTTTAAAAAATTGATCTCTTTATATTATCTGTGTATCATTTCATACAAGTCTTCCCAGATTTTTCTAATAAGAATCCATTTTATCATTTCTTAAGGCACAATAATATTGCATTATCATTTAGTATTGCAGTATCATTTAGCATACACTATGATTTATTCAGCAATTTCTTAATTGATGAGCATCCTCTTAGTCTCCAGTTATTTGCTACTACAAAAAATACTTGCTACAAATATTTCTGTAATTATGGATATTTTCCTCCTTCTTTGAAATCTTTGGAGAATAGACCTTATATTGATTTTGTTGGTCAAAGGATATGCACAGTTTAGTGACTTTGGAGATATTTTCTTTCCATAATGAGTGGATTAATTCATTGATCCATCCATCTACATTAATGCTCCTGTTTTTCTGTAGTCCTTTTCAGTTTTGTCATTTTCTTTTTTTTTAAACTTTGTCAATCTGTTGGGTATGAGATGGAACCTCAAAGTTGTTTGAAATGTACATTTCTCTAATTATGAATGGGAGCAGCTAGGTGGTACAGTGTATAGAGCACTGGGTCTGGAGTCAGGAAAACTACTTCCAGAATTCAAATCTAACCTCAGACACCTACTAGCTGTGTGACCCTGGGCAAGTCACTTAACCCTTTTTGCCTCAGTTTCCTCATCTGTAAAATGAGTTGGAGAAGGAAATTTCAGAGAGTCAGACATGACTGAAAACAACTAAACCATGATAACAATAATGAATGACTTGGGACATTTCTTCATATTTCTATTGATATTTTGGACATTGCCCTTAGATAACTTCCTATTCATATCCTTTGACGATTTATCCATTCCCTCTTCACTTGTATTCACACGTTGACCAGCTGGGAATTCCCTTTTTCCTTTCTGATTTTCTAAGTCTTGCTTTCATTCTAAGGCCTATTTTAAACTCTATGCTTTCTCCCAATAGCCTTCTGAAACTGCATCAATTTCCTCCTCCGAATTCCTGCACTTTTTAATTCTTTGCTTTGCTTCATTTGGAAAATGCCAGGATCATTGTATTTTTTTTTTAATTTTATCTTCTAACAGCAGTAGGAGAATGACTTCAATGGAATACTCAGGGTGCTATATCAGAGAAAGCCATTAGGTGGAAATCTAGGTTCAAGTAGTGGCAGCTCAGTGGGCATATTCAAATGAAATTCCTACCCTGTCCAGGCTGCTGTATAGATAGCATTCAGAACTTAAATACTATCAGCTCAATCCTGGCATATGCATGAGACACCAGTTTTTGCCAGTCTCAGCTTTCCCCATTACTTTCCAAGGCTCCTCTATTTAAGGATCTGAATAACTCAAATAATAACTCCAAAATCTCTTATGCTTTGGAATCCATATCAACAATATTCTGATCTCTTTTCTTCTATCACCTGAAAAGGATTACTTACACAAATAGATTAAAGTACATATACTAAAATGGAATTGAAATGAGCAAAATGCAGGGTTAGAATCCTAGACCAGCTGAGCCTGAAATCTCATCTCTGCCTACTAAGTCTTTTGTGCCTCCTTTTCCATAGGCTCCCCATAGTGGTTTAAAAACAACAAAACTCAACAAAATAAACAACCAAAAAAGATCTTCTCCTGAACACTTTGGTTTCAAAAATAAAAGGTGTGAGGTGTTCTCTCTCCTTACTCATCACATTTACCTCCTTTTTCCTGACTACTCCTATACTGATTATAACTCAATTTCTTCATATACTTCAGTGACCTTTTGATGCCTAAAAGATCCAGAAAATGTCAGGGGTGGTGAGGACAATAGCTACCACTGGAAATAAGTATTTCATCTGTCATTCTCAGCACAGAGAAAAGGAACCATAGGAAGATACAGTAGTAATGGCAATGGTAAAAATAGTGACTGCATGATAATGATGAAGCTGTGTATTGAATCTTAAACCAGATGCAAGAATTTAAGTGTTGGCTCTGGAGAGATAAGTTCAATGACCCACTATTGGTGGAGCTATGAAATGGTCCAACATTTCTGGAAAGGAATTTGGAATTATTCAAAGAAAGTGACAAAGATGCTTGTATTCTTTAATCCAGAGAATTCACTGCTAAGGTCAATTATCAATAAACATTTATTTAGCACCTAGTTTGTACTAAGCACTTGTGATACACAAACAGGAAAAAGAGAATCCCTGCCTTTTAAGAGCTTATGATTTGATGGAAGAGTGGGGAGAATATATAAACAACTGTATACAAAGCAGGTGAATATATACAAAGAGGCAAAGCCAAGATAACAGGATTAGGGGAAGCTACCCAGTTGGAACTCTCTTAACATTTCCCTCCAATTTTAAAATAACATCACAAATCACATTTTGTCATTGGAGAATCAACAAAAAGGTTGAAGTGAAACATTTTTTCCAGCCTAAGAAAACTTAAGAGGTTGGCAGAGGAAGTCTGCCATCAGTGTGGAAGCCTGTCCACAACCTACACATATGACAGTAGCCATAGTAGTGATGGAAGCAACAGTTTTGGGAGCTCTCAGCCTAGAATCAGTAAGGGGATAGGACAAATGATCAGAAAAAGATTACTTAATGACTAGTACAAATTGGCAACTCTATCACCCATGTTTGGGGTTGAAGTTCAAGGTAAAAAGGAGCACTGATGATTAGTCACAAGAGAGTAGATTGCCCTGGTCACAGTTCTAAGGCTGGGTATTTCGATTTGAGAATCATTAGCATAGAGAAGGCAAATAAATCCATGGGAGCTGATGAGATCCCAAGTGAAGTATTGTAGAGAGAGAAAATAAAAGGGCCAGAAGGAACACCTATAATTATAGGGCATGATTTGGATAAAAATACAACAAAAGAGACAAAGAAGGAGCCATTAAATTAGCAGGACAAAAAACAGGAAAGTGTCCCAAAAACCCAGGAGAAAATAATCAACAATGTTCAAGGCTGGGGAGAAGTCAAAGAGAGTAAGGACTGAGAAAAGACCATTGGATTTGGCAACTAAACAATCATCAGTAACTTTGGAGAGAGGAGTTTTGGTGGAGACAGATTGTATGGAGTTAAAAAGAGAGTTAGAGGAGAGAAAGTGGAGACACCTATTATATTATATATTATATCAAGGGGGTTAGCTACAAAGGGCAAAAGGGGTATAGAACAATAGATAGGAATGAAAGGATCATGTGAGTATTTTTCAATATAGGGGAGACTTGGGAATGTTTGTAGAAAGTAAGAAATGAGCTAGTAAAGGTGAAAACTTAAAATAATAAAAACAGAGTTTCCCTAGACACCAAAATATTTCTAGCAGCACCCTTTGAGTAGTGAAGAATTGAAAAAAAAAGTATTGCAGAAACTCATCAATAGAGGACTGACTAAACAAATCATGATTTGTGAATGTAATGTAATATTTTTGTAGTATTATTGTTATTCAGTCATTTTTCAGTTGTGTCCAACTCTGTGTGATCCCATTTGGGATTTTCTTGACAAAGTTACTAGAGTGGGTTGCCACTTCCTTCTCCAGCTCATTTTACAGATGAGGAAACTGAGGCAAACAGAGTTATGTGATTTGTCCAGAATCACACTGTTAATAAGTGTCTGAGGCTAGATTTGAACTCAGAAAGATGAGTCTTCTTGACTCCCGATGAGTCTATCCCCTGCATAACCTAATAGCCCATAGGTGCTCATATTAGGCACATAGTTGGGGTTTGCTAAATGCTAGTTGATTGTTGACTGGCTGGGTATTCCTTACAATGATGTAGACCATAACCCATTCATGAATGTCCCTACTGTGCAAGTCTTATCCATTTCTTCCCATAGATTTCCATGGCGTTTATTCAATGTGGAGGGAACCTTCCTTTAATGTAAGCTGACTCTTTAGTGCTTATATATCTAATTTAAGAGGTTCTGTAAAAATTGTCGCAATAAAGTTATATCAAACCAGAACTTATGAAAGTCTCTATCTATAGAAAAAGGATTCTTCCCATCTTCAATTTGGCTGCAAGTCCACCTTGACAGGGATGAATGAATACTTCTGAAAAGCATACAGACTCCTTCTATATAGTATGCTCCCCCTTGATATGAATGCTCACATTACTGAACAAAATTCGGTCAATTGTTACATCTTTCAAATAACCTTGTGTAATTTTAACATATGTGCAGTAGACATTGTTAAAGGATAAACTTTAAGGCAAAGTTTTACTCTAGTGTATCAAATACTTTTTAAAAAATGTGTTATAAATTGTTAATAAAAATTTATAAATTTAAATAATAAATTACTTAAATTTTTATTTTAATATGCTTATATTAATAATTAATTGTTAGTTAAATTAATAAATTTTAAATAATAAAGTAAATGTTTGAAAAATGTTAAAAGAAAAGATAGATATGATAAGTTTAGAGAAGCCTGAAAGATCTATGTTAACTGATGCAAAATGAAGTAAGTAAATCCAGAAAAACAATTTACACAATAATTGCAACAATGTGAATAGAAAGGACATCCAAAAAATCAAAAGTGAATGTAACAAAATTACAAAAAGAAGTGTTATGCCCAGAATAAAAATTATTATGGCCACCCTACCCCATTCCCCTATTCCTTGCCATTAGGACTGGAAATTGAGTTTTAGAAAAGAAAAACAATATCCAAGTACCCGCCACTCTGACTTGCCCAAAACTACCCTGGAATAGAATTGTTATCTTGACTCCTGCCTAAAAACATAAGTTATAGTCCTTATCTACCCAAGAATGGTCCTACTCCCTTCTCTGACAGGAACTGAGCTACACTCCAAGGCTGTAAATACCAAGTTAACTCCTCTCTCTCTGAAGTAAAGAGAATAACAACTGCAAAATGTTAGATTAATTGCATTCTCGGTTTCTGTATTCTGCTTAGCTAAAACCCTGTATAAGTTCCCTGCCTCAGTTCCTTGCTGCAGAATGATTTTAAACATGAGTTCCATTTGGTTGGCTAGTCTAAACTCTCTGCATTAAAAGATTAAAAACCAATCTCTGTCTTGCCTCACTTTCTCTGGCATTATAGAAGCATGGTAGAAGAGACCCTAACCATGGTCTTTTGAAAAGGTGGAAAGTATACAAGAATGTACATTGCATATATTTTCAGATTTTTATGATATGCTAATTAGTTTTTTGCTGAATTATTTCCTCTAATTTTCTTTTTTTTGGAGGGGTCTTTAAAATATTATTTGTTATATGACAGTTCTTGGCAAGAGAAAAGGAAGAAAAATATGAAGGGGAATTATGGGGCTATAAAACAAAAACAGCAATAAAAACTTATTTTAAAAATAAGTAGCAAGCATAGAAGGATCTTATATTCTTCTATATTTTTTAGTCATCTGTGTGATGGTACAAGATAGTCTTCTGTGGAACATCTTTTATCTCTATGAAGGCAAATGTCATTCAAAAGCAACAAAGAGGGACAGAGAAGCATGGCAGGCACTCATGTAAGGAAATCCAAGAATCAGAGGAGGAAGACTTGGTCAGATTTATGATAGTGAAATAAAAGAAAGTCAAACATGGCTTGACATATAATCTATATTTCAGGAAAGTATATTTCAAAAGCTTCAGAAAAAGGATAGGGTACCATAGGATAACATTCTACAGGGGAAGTCAGGAAGAATAAAAAGAAGAATGATATTTTGAAGATACAAATAAAAAATTCCACTGAGAATAAATAGCGGAAATGCCCAAGACCGATGTGAAAATCCAGGGAAATCACAAACCAGTCCAGGTTTTTCAGATTTGCACAGAAGATGGAAGTAAGAGCAGCTTCAGAATGAATACAAAATGTGACAGCCGTATAAAAATATTGTTGGGAATGCTTAAACTCACAATGAACTGAGGCTGATAAAAAGAAAGGCACATTTCTTTTATCCTTTCCAGACCAAAAGAAGGAAATAAAAGAATGGGATCCTACCTATCTGTCCTCTAAAACCCTTTGAGATAGGCAAATAATATGGTGAAAACAGAAAAGCATATAAAGTCTTATATGATCCTAAGTGGAGTAAGAAGAACCAGGAAAACAATATACACAATTGCTCTGACAATTTACATAGGAAGAACAACAAAAGAAGAGAAACTAAGTGCTACGAAATTATAATGATCAAATTTGACCCCAAACTGGGGAACAATGGAAACGGATGATTTTAAGAGAAGAAAGATAAAGGATCTGGAAGGGGGAAAGGAATTCATTAGAAAAGAAAAAGGGAAAAATAATTTACAATCTTACAAAGTGGGGTGCACAATTAGAAGACTGTGAAAACCTTAAGAGAAGCATAGGGGAAAATAAATATCAATTGAATATCACTTTCATCTAAAGTAGACAAAGAGAGGAAGAAACCTCAAAGAGAACTTGGTGTAGAAATACATTCAGCTCATATGGAAACAGGAGGGAGCTGGAAGAAGGAAAGATGGAAGAATGAGGATAGTAGATTAAGAGACAGATTAGACATAAACAAAACAAATTCCAACCTCAGAGGTTAAGAACTTGTCATCTAGGTTGGGAGGAGAGGAAGAGATGAGGAAGCCGAATAGAATAAAAATACTTGCATGAAGTATAAATCACAAATGCTGAGAATACTCTTCTCTTACTAACTTCTTCCTCATAAAGAGTGAAGTGTGAATCAGTGCAAAACAGTTTGGAAAGCAATTTTGAATTATGTCAATGAGGTGATTAAAATATCCATATTCTTTGATCTAGAGATTCTACTACTAGGCATATACTCTCAAGGAGTAATGGATAAGAGAAAAGTCCATATATACACCAAAATATTTATAACAGCACTTTTTTTGGTAACAAAGAATTGGAACTAAAGTAGACACCCATTGACTGGAGAATGGATAAACAAATTGTGCTGCTCAGTGGAATGGAATATTACTGTGCTTTCAAAAACAATGAATAAAATATATTCAGAGAAACATGGAAAGATTTCTATAGAAATATCTTCATGCCTATGAGAAAAGAACAGAAAGAAGCTGAAGGGAGTTTTACTGTTCAGAATATGAAACAAAATCTCAAGCAACTTCACCCATGAAAGGATATTCTTGAGACAGGAATCATATAGTTTTAATTAGATTAATTAGAATAAATAATTAAAGGATGAAGTAACACAGGAACATTGAAGAGTGTGTCTCTCTGAGAAGCCTTCTAACTCCCAAATTAGAAGATTCAAAATAATATATTTAGGATTAAAGAATACTAGAGATAATAATAATTCAGTTTAATGAAAGATTGGACTTAACCTTGTACCTAAACTTGTTAGATTTGCTTTTGTTATGCAAATAACCCATATTGAAACATTTACACTATTTTAATATTTTTATTGATGTCTTCTGATTTTTAAATCATACTCATTTTCTAATCAATCCCTCTCCACCTTACCTTTCCCAACTACCTCTAGAGTTCTCCCTCATATAAAAGAAAAATAGGCTAACTGTCAAGACTCTCAGCTATACTTTGTGAAAAAACCAGAGTGATTCTGAAAGACTAGGGACAGTACCTCTGAGAAATTAATCAGACTGCAGAAAAACAGAATAACCAAGCCCATCTACTTATCACCAAAATCTTAGCTTCAATGGGGCTGGATGCTCTGTTTCAATGGTTGAAGCCTGCAAAAGAGACTCAGATTCATTAGTGATCTGTTCTTGAACAAGTAGACTCACCTCTCTCACTCTCAGCAGGGCTACATAGAGGGAAAGAGGCAATTATGGTCTAAGACTAAGGCCAGGATTAGGAGAAATTCATGGGTATAGGACTGGTGGAAGATACACAGCAAGAATTAGATGATATCTTCAAAGGCATTGTGAAAACAAATCCAACTTCAGATTTTATTTAGCCTGAAATGTGACTATCCTCTTCTAAACTCCCCCATTTTTTTCATCGAAGTTCAGATCCTTGTTGCAATTTTTCCAGTGCAGTAGTTGAAAAAGGACTATAATCAAAAGTCTCAAGATAAGGATGATAAATCTGGTTCTACTATTAATTAGCAGTATGTTTGGCAGGATACTTCACTTGGCTTCAGTTCCCTCATATAGTATTGGTGATGAAATGGTTAGATAAGATGTAGTGTAAGGTCATATCAAGCTCTAATTTTTTTTTCATATTGCTACTGGGAATGTCCTTTCTCCTAGCTACATGTGATCAATAGACTACTTGAGGAACTCAATGAGTATTAAGGCTTCCTATCATTCAAATATCCCTTATTGCTCAAGATGAAACTCAGCTTCAGAGCCTCAGCTTTATGCAATTCCATTCAATAAGCATTAAATATCTGGGCCAGGTGCTGTTTGAGGAATTGAGGATGCAAAGACAAAAACAAAACAGTCCCTGACCTCAGGGAGTTTATATCCTATTGGAAGGAAACAACATGTGCACAGATAAATAAGTACAGCTTATGGGCAGCTAAATTATTCAGTGGGTAGAGCACCAAGCTTGGAGTCAGGAAAACCTGAGTTCAAATTTGGCTCCAGACATTTACTAGCTGTATGACCCTAGCAAATTACTTAACCCTCTTTGCCTAAATATTCACATTGTAAAATGAGCTGGAGAAGGACATAAACCACTCCAGTATCTTTGCCAAGAAAGTCCCAAATGGGATCACAAAGAATCAGACACAATTGAAATGACTGAAATACAAAGTCATTTCAGGGGATAGAGGTAAAGGAAGCACTACAAAATTAGAAGTATCAGGAAAGGCTTTGTGTAGGAGATGGTATGCTATCTGAGCTTCAAAGGACCATAGAGATTTCAAGAAGCAGAAGTAAGAAGGGAAAGTTTTCTAGGGATTGCAGACAGCCTATGTAAAGATATACATCTCTTTACCTTTACCTCTCTGTCTCTAATGGTGTCAGGCCAGGTCCCCAATTTACCCTACTTCTGAGTAACAGAACCTATTACCTGATTATTTTGCTTTGTTTTTTGTTTGTTTATTTAATCTGCATTGATTTCTCAGGATGGAAACTCTCTGTAAATTTGTCAAGTCCTACAAGTTAAGTCTTTGAGAACTTAGATCTAGAGCAGTGGTTCCCAATATTTTTGTCTCCCCCTTCCCCAAACAACAATTTAAAATGTCTTGTAAGATCCTAGGTTAATTTAATATACTACTCATAATATTCTACAACTTTTGATGCTTTAGATGTCCTTAATTTTTAGCACAAACCCCTTGGATCATTGTCATAAACTCTTAAGGTATTTGAGAGCCACTAAATGGGGCCCACAGGCTTAGATCATTAAGAGATTATGTAATGAATGATTATCCCATGGTAATATATTAGGTACACTTCAAACCAAGGTTTCCTGACCTCAAGGTTAGCCCTTTATCTACCTCATATCTGTAATATTAGCCTAGATAGAGTACCATTAGACTCCCAAAAAAGGCAAAAGAGAATTCATAGTGTCTAGTAGCTATCAACTTCCTCAAATACATTGGAACTCTCTTAACACAAGAGTATTCCCTATTTCTGTTATGACAATTGGTTTTGTTTTGCTTTTTTTTAGACTGAGAATCTTCTTGTGATGGCATTTAACTAATAATTTAGGGTTTGATAAGGCTTTTTTTCCCTTCTGCAATTCCTAGTCCTGTCATTTGTGCCATGGGCTACGTACTGCTGTTTTCCACTTGAACTGCCATATACTCTTTCTCTCTACATATGTATGGAGTCAAAATCCTTCTGAGTGATCCAAGGTGGATGTGATTATATAACAGCATGGAATTTGAGTATCCTAGGTCACTAAAAGAGAGAGCTGCATTAGGACAGAATTGTGGAAGGACTGAGGACTTTTCCAAAACTGAAGGAGGTAGGCTAATAACAAATAAAATCAGTAGCAGAAGTAGGGTAGAGATGCTGTTAAAGTATATGATGAATTTAGGTTAAGGCAAGCAGATAAGGAATATGTATTCCTATGTCCCCGACAGGTAATTAATCAACAAGAATTACATAAGTGCTTACACGTTGCCTAGCAATAAAGTAGGTATTCATCAAGCTACATAATAAAGAATAAACATGATCTATCCTGAATATTCAGTGCAGAAAAGTGACTAATAAAGGGAATTTCTGCAAAGCAGATGAACAAAGCCTCCTTAAAGTCAGAAACTGTTTTGTTTTTGTCTTTGTGTCTCTGGCACCTAGGATAGTTCCTGGCACATAATAGGCAACTTAATAATTGCTTGTTGAATTGAATTTAATTGAGCTGAGGTTCTGTAGTCTACTGATCACGTGGCCCTAGATTATAGCAATAGCCACTTGCCTTGACAATTGCCACTCATTTCAGTCACTAAGTATTTATTTACCTTCTATGATTCATTAGGCACTGTTCTAATCCCTGAATGTTGTTACTGTTGCTGTTTTTGTTGTAGTCAATCCATGATGATGATGATGATGATGATAATGAGTAGTTTCAGTTGGGTCTGAGTCTTCATGATTCCATTTGGGGTTTTCTTGTCAAAGATACTGGAGTGGTTTGTCTTTACCTTCTCCTGTTCATTTTACAGATGAGGAAACTGAGGTAGATGGAGTTAAGTGACTTGCCTAGGGTCACAGTGTCTGAGGCCAGATATGAACTCATGAAGATGAGTCTTTCCTGATTTTAAACCCAGAGCTCTATCTACTCCTCCATCCAGTTGTCCCAGACACCAACTATAAAAAATTTTAAAAATAAAATAAAATTAGGTAGTCTTTGCTCTCAAGGAGCTTATATTCCACTGATCACTTTTAAATTTAATGGGAGAATAGCTCTGTGTTTAACAGCTCAAAATGTTCATTCCTAAAATTAGAATCTGAAAAGGTTTCTGGACTCAGTAATCCTTGTGCTTGATTCATTTCTGCACATATTTCTGTTGATATATGACTTTCTACCAAGACAGGGATTTACAGTTAAACTTTCCTTAAGGTTGATAAAAGGGCCGTGATTACTGAATGTACAAGTCTATCTCCCTTCTGAGGACCCTGATTAATTTTTGGAGACTTCTGACATATGGTTCCTTGTATTGACAAAGCACTTATCTCTAGCTCTTTGATTCTGTCAACAAAGCCGTGACATCCCTTTATGAACCTCCTCCTTCCTGGGAGGGCAGCTAGGTCTTTCCAGCAGGATCCATACCAAAGTAGAATAAGTTTCTACAAGAACAATTTTGACTAGAAATGGAGAGGCTGACCTAAAGTTCAGAAAAGGATCTTATTTCTTTTTTAAGCAGAGGGCTAAGGGAAATGACACAATTTGGGACTGGAGTTAGAAAGGTCAGAAGTAAGGGAGAACTAGCAAGAGTAAGATGACCCAAAAGATTATGTAAATGAAGAGTCAGAAAAAGCTTGGAGACCTGAAAGAAATTGTAGATCAGTCAATGAGCACTAATTAAGTGCCGAATATGTGCCAGGTACTGTAATGCTCAGGGAGAAACTGAGGCAGTATCACACATTGGAAATTAGGTAATGTTTTATTGATGTTAATTGAAAGTTCAGAATCCATAGCTATGGATCAGGACTGATGGGACTCTTGTCTTAAAGCACGAAGTCCAGCCCAGAGAGTTAGACTGACAGCTATGTCAGCCGACTGAATAAGACAAAGTATTCAGTACCTCATTGGGGGGGAACACGATTTTTATAATCTCCGTAGCCCAGGGAGACAAAGAACTCATGGGAACAGCTGAGCAGATCTGGTGTCCAAGGAAACCATAAATTCAATTCTGGCAGGTAGGGAGTAAGAAGCCGTGAGACAGAAACTGGGCAAAGAAGACTACTAGTCTGGGTCATAAAGATAAGGGGTATGTCCAGGCTGGCCATCTGGGAGGTTTTATAACTCCTTTGGAATGTGAGTCCAATTATTTCTGAAGGTCAGGAAGTGGGGATTACTATTTTTGGGCAGAACAATTAAGGGAAACTGAAACAGCAACTGAGGGAAACTGAGACAGGGAAACTGTGGCACAACAGTACTTTGCTAAGAGTTGAGGATACATAGAAAGACAAAAGACAGCTCTTGGAGCTCACAAACTATATATAGGATGAAAAGGAAATCATCAATTCAGAGAAAGCACTAGAATTAAGGAGCATTGGGAGAGGGTTCTATAGAAGGTAGGATTTTAGCTGGAATTTGAAGGAATCCAAGAAAGTCAGGAGTCATAGGAAAAGAGAAAATTCCACGCAGGAAGATGGCCAGAGAAAATGTGTAGAACTAAGTGATGGAGCATCTTGTTAGTGGAAGAGTAAAGAGATCAGTGTCATTGGATCAAAGAATGCTTTGAGCAAGTGACATTATCATGGAAAGACTGGAAAGATTGGGGTCAAGAGGAAATAGATTATGAATTTGAATGCCAAATGAAGAATGTTGTATTTGATCTTAGAGGGATACAGAGCAATGGAACTATCTGAGGGTGATCTAGTTGGATGAGTACTATAGGAAAATCACTTTTTGGCTTAATGGAGGGTATTTGAAGTGGTGAGAGATCATCAGCCAATAAGTTATTGCAAGAGTTTAGACATGGGGTGATGGAGGCCAGCACCAGGATAGTGGCAGATCAGAGGAGAGAAGAGGCATATATGAGAAATACTGCAAAGGTGAAAGGACAGACTGTATATGAGGGGTAGGAGACAATGAGAAGTGAGGAAGATTGAGCTTTATTTCAGTTAACTCAAGCTAAGTGATATGAAACAGGGCAAAGGCAAATCCAATACAGCTGCTCCAGACAATACAGTTTCTCCACATCATGAATTATAACCAAATGACTTCACAAAGCCAATGAAACAAAATCTAGTGTACATTGATAGATCATTCACAAAATTTTCCCACAACATTTGATTTTCTTAGAATCATTTAATAAAGTTAGTCCTAGTATTACCAAATAAGCATTATACTCTTCCTGGTTCCCATTGCCCATGCTAGTCAAGAAGAAGTTTTGGAAGTTCTACAAGGTCAAAATGCTTTGAGTATGGTTCTGATGAGAGATTATGTCTGCCATTTGTGGACATAGAGACCTATGGCCCATTCTTCTATTTTGATGATTCAACAAAGAGGGGAGATGGGAAGAGACAAGGAGACTTAAAGCATGTACTTTTAAAGAGGAGGGGAAACAGTGATGAATTTTATTCCTAAAGAACAGAGATTACACAAGAAAGCATTTGGGGGTATCAATGTCTCATGTCAACTCTGAGGTTCCTCTCTTCAAAAAAAAAATAACCAAGATCCATCTCCTAAGTAAGTGTATTCCCTCAAGGATTCCACTTGTTCCACACAGACTTTCTATCTCCTTTGAAGTGAAGAGTAATAAAGTAAGTATTCACCTTGAGGTCGTGTATCTGTAGGTTAGACATGCTTCCCAATTTCTAATGCATCCAAGACAAGAAGTTGCTGCTGAGAAAAATCTATTGATCATCTTTACCATTCACCCATATTGGTCTTCTTTAACAATACCCAAGATATAATGAAGGAGAGATTCATAGGCCAGATAATAGTAGGGAGGAAGTAGAGGGTTCAGAAAGGACTAGGGATAGATTGCTGATACACAAGGAAAGATGTGACATGCAAACATTACTCCTGGTTTTTTTTTCCCTGAGGCAATTGGGGGTTAAGTGACTTGCCCAGAGTCACATAGCTGGGAAATGTTAAGTGTCTGAGGCTAGATTTGAATTCAGGTCCTCCTGACTTCAGGGCTGGTTCTCTATCCATGGTACCACCTAGCTGTCCCACACTCCTGCTTTCTTCTGAAACCTCTAGGCTCCAGTTCTTCAAAGGAAAGGCAGCATGGTGTAGTGGATATGGCATTGGACTTGGAATCAGGAAAACTCCAAATAAATCCCATCTCAACCACTTATTAGCTGGGTGATCCAGGGCAGTCACTTAACATCACTGTATCTCAGTTTTCTCAGCTGACCCCTGTGGACTCTTCTAGCTCTGATGCTATGATCTCACTCCTATATTTAGATACTTTTGGATGAAAGGGACAGCAGCTCCTTTAGCACTCACCTAGACTTCCCAGACTTTGATGGCATCATCAGTTCCCTTTCAGAGATCCCTCAACGTTCCTCTTCACACATTATATGCTTCAATTGACCTTGAGGCTATACTTGGAGTTGAAAATGGAAGATATTATGGGGATGACATAGTATGTCTACCTCAACCTCTGATTAATAGTAGAATCTCTCCATAGACTCTCCCTCTCTTTTCATTCCCCCTTCACTTTCTACCAAGAGCTTGGAGAATAGTGAGAAGACCTCCATGTAAGATCTGGGAATCATTCAGTGAATCTAAGAAAAATTCAGTTTTCAGCAACTCAATTTCCATATGAAGACCTTATTAATCATAGTATCATAGAATATATAGTTAAAATGGACTTTGCAGCCTCTCTTATCCAAGCCCCTTCATTTCACAGATGAGAAAACTGAGACGAAATGACTTGCCCAAGTAAAAGCATGGGATCAGAGCTGAAGAGATCTTAGAGGCCATCAAGCACAACTGCCCCATTTTACAAATGAAGAAACTGAAGCACAGTGATTAAGTGATCTGCTCAGGATCACACAACTTACAGGTAGTAAGTGATAGGCATTATGAGTACAATCTAAGATTAAGGGACCTTAAGGATTATCCAGGTCAAACCATTATTTTATCACTGAGAAACGAGTCCCAGGGAATTTAGTTCTTGTCTAAGATCATATAGGTAAGTAGATATAAGACCTACTTATATAAGACCCAGATTTCAAATACAAGTCCTCCAGTTCCGAATCAAATGCTTCCTTTTTAATGCTGCTGATATACAATATTAAATGGCTGAGACACAGAATCTTTACATTGTCTATGATATATATCTGAAACATATTTTAATTGTCTACAATAACATTTTTATATCAGATATTTGGGCAAAAATTGGACTCTTCCTCACAAAATTTCATCCCAGAACAAAACAAAATGATCTTTGAATTATCCATTTGTGATCTACTGCAGAGAAATTTACTAGGGAGCAGAGGCTGAATGGATAAAAAAATCTGTCTTTCCATATGACTCAGTGATGAGCAAAGGTTCCAAAGACCACATTGCCTAGGATCATAGCATCATACACACATAGCTGAGACAGACCTCAAACAAAATCTAGTCCAACTTCTTTTTTTACAGATGAAGAAATTAAGGCCCAGAAAAATTAAATTGCTAATCCAAGGCTAATCAATCACAACCTCAATCATAAACAATTAATCAATATATCAGAAACATTAGAAGTGAGACTTGAATTCACAAAATAGAAACTCTGAGCATGGGGGTCAATCAAAGAAACACATGAATGTCCTCATTACAGTTCTGCTGCTATATTTGTAAATACTATATATAAGTTCCTATTATATGTTAAATATCTGTGTGCATGTTCTTGTGACAGCAATGTTATTATGTATTATACTGAATAGATTCTTTGTTCTTTTTAAAAAAACTTTTGTAAACACCAAGAGCAGACCTATATTAGGAGAGAGTGAGATTAGGGATCATTTAGTGAACCTAAGAAAAACTCAATTTTCATACTGTATGCATAAAATGAAGCCTGTATTAATTATAGGATCATGAATCTAGAGCTGGGAGGGAACTCAATCTAATCCCCTCATTTTATAGATCTAGAAACTGAAGGTTAAAGGACTAAGTGAGTGACTTGTCCAACATCACACAGGTAGTAAATTACTTTAACATGTACCATCTTCCCACTTTTTTCAACTACATGGGGATGGGAAACCCAGCCCAGTGATCTTGTTAGATCTTATTCACCATAAAACCTAGTTGTCTTCATATTGTTTTATTTTCTCTTGCCAAAAAACATCACATTCATTTTCTGATAGCATTAATCCCCAGGGCTGATCTCCAGTCTCTTTCTTTGTCCTCAAAGGTATTGACAGGAAATCCTACGGTCTGGGGGGAAGATTTGTATTTCATAGTTTCTAATATTCATTGCTTCTTATTTTCTGGTGTGGCTGCAGGTTGTCACTTCTTTCAGAAGTCCTAATTATTAAATGAATTGAATCCATAGGAAGAGAAGTCCTAATTATTAAGTAAATCCATAGGAGCAGATGGCATTGATGCTAAGCTTTATAATACCATATATAATACCAATTCTAAGTCACATCTCCCTTGTTAGAATGAAAACTGGCAAGTGATTAAGACTATTTAGTCTATCCAGGTGACTTTATATAATCCATCAAATCAATGAAACTTCTGAGTTTTTGACAATCACAGAACTAAGATTTTTAAAAGGTCAATGACAACATTCTAGTTTTGGACCTATAAGTATGGAAACACTTCCTAAATACCCTCCAGTCCATGTTTCCACAGCAGAAACCTCACTGAGACTTTCCTGCTCAGGTAGTTATCAGATTCTAAAGAGCACTGAAAAACAGAGGAAAGAAATAGGCATTTTTGTCTTGGCAACATTGTTCTGTGTTCATTTATTGGATGGGAACTAAAGAATCAATCTCCTAGGAAGGGAAAGTATGGCTGGTATTAAGGATCTAAATATATAGCACATTGTGCTGGAAAGAGGACTGTGTGTAACAGTTAATTAGTTTCTTTCCTTTAAATTAAAAAAATAATAACTAGTTCTAGGAGTATGAAACATAGAGACAAGAGAATAAAATAAGGTTTCTAAGCCTGAAGTCTATGAACTTTAAATATATGTATAGCTACTTCAATATAATTGGTCTCCTTTGTAATCCTGTTTTGTATTAATTTTATTTATTCATTAAAAACATTATTTTGAGAAGGGATCCATAGATTTCAGACAAAGGATTCTATGATACAAAAAAGTTTTAAAATTCCAGAAATAGATTGATATATTCAACAGAATCTTGGATGTCAGGACTGAATGTTCATATACAAGTTCTAGCTCTTCTACTGACTATCTATATGATGTTAGGTAAGTGATTTTAACCTCTCTGGGCTTCAGTTTCTCTATTGGTAAAAAGGGGATAATAATAGCACACGCACACCACCTTTATCATAGACCAGGCAATAAGCATTTATTAGACACTAATTATATGCCAGACACTATACTGAAGCAAAAGGAAAGACAGCCCTTGCCCTCAAGGAACTTACATTCTAATAAGGAAAAGTCAGTCCATAAAAAGGAGCTAAAATTGGGGTGAGGAGTAGATGGGCAATAAAGGTACTTATCCATTAGGACATGGATTTAAAGTCTGGAAAATTAGGAGCCTCTCTAGGAGAAAAATCAAGGTTGGCCAGTCTAGGCCCCTCCACAATAAAAGAAGGGAGCTGGATCCAGAAGGAGAAGGCAGCAAGAATAGTTTAATATTCCAGCTCAAGAAGAACTCAGAGTGGGGCAGCTAAGTGGGGCAGTAGATAGAGCACCAGCCCTGAAGTCAGGAGGGTCTGAGTTCAAATTTGACCTTAAACACTTTCTAGCTGTGTGATCCTGAGCAAGTTACTTAACCCCAATTGCCTCAGCAAACTAAATAAATAAATAAATAAAGACCTCAGGGCTATTTTGAGGATCAAATGAGAAAACACATGAATACAAAATCATTTTTTGAATTACAAAGAACTATATTAACATAGTCTATTTTTATTACTGTGCCACTTGAACTTTCTGTAAACAGGGTACATTGATTGGAAACATCATTAAATATAGTACTGTTTGAAAATCTGTTATGAGGAAGTCATTTATTAGCTTGACTCAGGTCCTGGATTTTCTAAGAATTATTAGTCTATAACAATGTAAAAGATACTTTGCTTCTAAAATACCTGTCATGGCTCTTTATTCCCTGCAAGATAATATCCAAAGTTCTCAGCCTGTCTTTCAAAGTCCTTCTTACTTATTCAATTCTTCCTCCCACTTTCCACTCTAGTCAGCATAGGCTCATCATTATTCTTATAAATGAGTCATGTTCCTATCACACCCCAGACCTCTGATTGTGCTTAGAACAATCGACTTTCTCTTTTTCACCTGTCTCAGGTCTATCTGCACCTCATGACCCCTCCCCCAAACTTCCTTAAACACAAAGCATTTCCTAATTCTCTAGTGCTTCCTGATCCCTTTTCAATTGTCCCTATTGCTTGCTACAGAAGTCACCCAAATGTTCATAGGGACAATTTGTATCCAACTTGTGGCAGAGCGTTCCAAGCTCATGTGGGTCTGATCAGCCACAGCTGGACACATTGTAACTCAACTCTAACACAGTGTTGCCATTTTGGTCCTCTTTGAGAACAAAGGACAACAACCAACCAACCAGGTCTCCCACTGTATCCAGGGCCATCTCTACACGTCCTGATCTATGTCTTGCCACTGGACTCAGATGGCTCTGGAGGGGAGAGTGAGGCAGGTGACTTTGCACATTACTTAAATCCAATTCACTTGACTGCCATGGCATCATTACCTACCTGATGCCATGGTCTTCAAGAACACAGGACAAACAACAACAATAGCTCGAACCTATCACATGAGTGAGTGGTAGCTGTGGAAATATAGAATAAAGAAGAAGACCTAGGAAGCATTTGAGTTAGAACAAAGGGTTGCATGATTTGGAAAATGGATGTAAGCTGAAGTTCAAAGATGAATAAATATTTTTATGAGTTTTATACTTGAGATATAAGAAAGATAAGTCAACCAACCAAGGGCTGGGCCCTTTCTGGTGAGATCATGGTATATTAAGCTGTGTGGCCAGTAAATTAACATATAGGAGAGTTCTGTCTTGGATGATGGGAAATCCAGATGAGATGGTTGGTTGATTGAACATAATGATACAACTACTAAACATTCACATAGAATTTTAAGGTTTGTAAAGCACTTTACATATGCTATCTCATTTAAACCTTACACTGACCTTGTTTTATTATCCCTTTTTTTTACAAATGAGGAAACTGAGGCTGGGGATAGAGGAGTTGCTTAACCAAAATCAAATAGCAACTGTCCAAGGCTGCATTTGAACTTGGATCTTATTTAATCCAAGTAATAGCAATAGTAACAATATCTAACAGTTGTGTTTTCTTGCACTGTGCTAAACTCTTCACAATCATCTCATCTGTACCTTACAACAATCTTGAGAAGTAGGTGCTGTTGAACTTGGAATCAGGAAGACTGAGTTCAAATCCTACCTCAGACATTTACAAGTTTTTTGACTCTGAGCATGTCCCTTGGTCTCTCTGAGCCTCACTTTCTCCATCTGTAAACTGGGGATGATAATAACATGTAGCACACAGAGTTGATGAAAATATGTAATAAAATAGTATATGTTAATCACTCTGCAAAACCAGGTTCTATATAAATGTTAGCCATCAGGTGATAGAATTTTACAAGGCTAAGGTACAGGCAAGATAGCTCTCAGGAAAATGCAAGTCGTTTGATAAGTAACACATGTTTGCTGTTTCAACCAGTCTAATGGTGCTGATCTGTCCTTGGTTTTAGGAATTCTGAAACTTCCATTACATATACACTGGGCAGTTAGGTGACATCATTGTGCACAGAGTGCTAGTCAAGACGACTGATCTTCCTGACCTCAGATACTTATTAGCTGTGTGACCCTGAGCAAGTCAGCTCTTCCTAGCCCCATTTGGGGTTTTCTTAGCAAACATGCTGGTGCGGTTTACCATTTCCTTCTCCAGCTCATTTCTACAGATGAAGAAACTGAGGCACCTAGAGTTAAATGACTTGCCCAAAGTCTATAGCTAGAGTGTCTGAAGTCAAATTTGAATTTAGAAAGATGAATCTTTTTGACTCTACAATCTATCCACTGTCCCAGTTTCAATGAAGATGACTGGTGAGTGAGAGTCAGGAGTGTCCCAGTTTTCCCATATCCCCTCCAAAATCCATTTTCCTTTTTTTGTTCATTTTCTAGACAGGACTCCATCACCTACCTAAGTCATGGGTAATCTTAATTTCAGAAATTACCCTAACATTTCTCCAAGGGAAAAGCAGAGCCAGAGAAAGAAAACCAGACCTTTGAGATCAGGCTTTGTATTATCAGATATAGTCCATGTGAAATCTTTTATTTGGGACCTCCTGAGTCACTGATTTCATCAATATAAGGAAATCTCTAATTAGGAAATTTCTAACAATGACAACAATTGTTCTGCAACTTAATATTAAAATGTTGTTTGGAGTATTAAACTATTAAATGACTTGCATAGAGTCATGTGGTCAGTTTATCAGAACCGGGGCTTTCTTATTCTGAGGTCAAATGTTTATTTACTAGGCTGCATTGCTCTGGGTACACATTAGAGGCTCATAATAGAGAATAAACATGGTCACTAAGGATAACTAAGTGGCACAATGAATAGAATTTGAGAGCTAGAGTCAGGAATACCTGAGTTCAAATCTGGCCTAAGACACTTATTAGCTATATGACTTTGGGCAAGTCACTTAACTCTGTTTGCCTGAGTGTTATAATCTGTAAAATGAGCTGGAAAAGAAAATGGCAAACTATTCCAGTATCTTTGCCAAGAAAACACTTAATGGAGTTACAAATAGTCAAATATAATTAAAACAACTGAACAACAAAATCCTGCATAACTAAGATAAAGATGTGGCCAATTCAAGAAATATCTGTAGGGAGAGGAAGGGTCTAGATTATAGTGCAACGTATATTATCAGCTGATATTCATCAATATGAGTTAAGGGATGGAAAAGCATAGCTAGTGTAGTTCATATCTAAGTTCAAAATTTTGCCCCTTTCTGGAGACAAATCCAAAAATCAAGGTGACAAATAGTCTCCTGGAGGAGATTGTGGAGAAAGGAATTCATTTGGAATATCAAGATGTTGACCTGGCAACTTCAAGTTAACTAAACCAAAGTGGCACTGAGTGGAAATCTTTAGGGTCCTACTAGGAAAAAAAGAAACGCAAAATAGGGATGCAATGATTATGAACAGGCTATTGTGATTCCCTATATATATTTTCTATATTTTTTCATTAGTTTTTGTGAGCCCTTCAAATTTTGTGTATTTTCTTTGGAGTAAAGTAAAATCTGTTACTCTGAGACCTTGTATTTGTTTTTTATATTTATTCATAATTTCTCTGTTCCTTTTTTTATTAATAACGATGATTTTTTTTTAATTTTCAAAGTACATGGAAAGATAGTTTTCAACACTCACCCTTGCAAAACCTTGTGTTCCAAATTTTTCTTCCTTCCTCCCCTTCTCCCCTCCTCCCCTCCTCTCTTCTTCCCTTAGATAACAGGTAATCCAATATAGGTTAAATATGTGCAATTCTTCTAAACATATTTTCACATTTATCATACTACACAAGAAAAATCAGATCAAAAGGAAAAAATGAGAGAAAAAAAGCAAGCAAACAAACAAATAAACAACAACAAAAATGTTGTGATCTATATTCAGTCTCCATAGTCTTCTCTCTGGATGTGGATGGCTACATTTATCACAAGTTAAATAGACTATTTTTAAAAAGGTACTATGATCACATTAAAATATGTAAATTCTTTAGTGTTCTCATTCAAAAGATGCATTAAATCTTTCAGCACCAAAATCTGTTTGTTCAATTCTATATTTTCCTTATTATTTATCTTTCTGTTGGATTTTTTCTTTCTTTCTTTTTTTTCTTTTTTTTTTTTGCTGAGGCAATTGGGGGTTAAGTGACTTACCCACGGTCACACAGCTAGGATGTGTTAAGTGTCTGAGACCAGATTTGAACTCAGGTCCTCCTGAATTCAGGGCTGATGCTCTATCCACTGCGCTACCTAGCTGCCCCTTTCTGTTGGATTTTTTTCAGTTCTGAGAGTAAAATATTAAAATTTACTACTATTATTGCTTTACCATTAGTATTTTTTAAATTTCAGTTACCTTTTACTAATTTAAATTTTATGTCATTTGAATCAAATAAGAAAACACTATATAAATTTTAGTTGTTTTTGGTGTGTATGTGTTTAGTAGCAATATTGATGTATTGTCTAGAATTCTTTTATGTGTAATATAATTTTCTTTATCTCCCTTGATTTTATGAATTTTTATTTTTGCTCTATTTGATAGCATAACTGCAACTTCTATTTAAAAAAATTTACTTGACAATAGTAAATTTTGTTCCAGTCTCTCATTTTGATTCTGTGTCTTTGCTTTTTGAGATGATTCTTATTTACAAAAAAGTACAGAAGTTTGTTTTCTTGTCCAGTATACTATTCTCTTTCATTCTGTTGGGTTTTTTTTTACTCCATTCCCATTTAAAATTATAGGTGGTAAGCTTGTATTTCCCTCCACATTTTTGCTGTTTAAATTTCTTTACTTACTTCCTAGTTTTTATAGTAACTTGTCCCTGAAATAAATTTTGCTTAAACTACTTAGATGCTAAACATATTTCCACTGACCACCTTGAGTTTATAAGATGATCCAATTTCCCATATCATTTGAATATTATATACAATTTCTTCATTATTTATATTCATAGGTTCTCAGAGTAAACTTTGAAAAATGACATAATAAAACAAAAAGAGACTGATTTTTTCAAAAAGCTCCAAGACTGGACCCCAAGTTATGTCTAAAAAATGAGGCAA
Organism: Myrmecobius fasciatus; assembly: GCA_023553655.1. Taxonomy (NCBI): domain Eukaryota; kingdom Metazoa; phylum Chordata; class Mammalia; order Dasyuromorphia; family Myrmecobiidae; genus Myrmecobius; species Myrmecobius fasciatus. Next base: position 232,256 of record JAJPUD010002236.1, read on the forward strand.
TTAGAATGTATGAGGTCAAAGATTTCTCATGGTTCTGAAATACTGTGAAGATCAGGATATACATCACTTTCCCTTTTATGGACCAGCCTTTAGAACCAGAACCAGTATTGACTTTGAAACAGAGGTTTCAAAATACTCCAAGTGGTTCCTATTTTGCAATATTTTATGAACCAATAACTATTTGGTACTTCTATGTTAAACTGTCAGACTCTCAGTTATGAAATATTAGGAATTGCCTTATAAAATTTAAATTACTATGAAAATGAGGCTATTATTATTTTGTAATGTGATATAGCACAAAGATTTCTCTCAGGCTTCATTCACACAGCCCTTGGGATACTAGTGGCCAAGGATAGTAGGAGAAAGGTATGGATAGAATATGGGGGAGAAGGAAAAAGGATGACATGCTTCAGAGAGCCAGCTCCTTGTCTTCTCAGCTGGCCCAGACTTTGATAGTCTGGCACCATGCCTGCGACTACTAGGGTAGAAATACATATTAAGCAAATGCACCTGTTAGTGCTGAAGATTGACACAAGACTAGAACCTGAGGCCAAGAACTTGTGGAGTCTATACTATGACTAATAAAAATACCCTGAATTCATGAGTCACCTCCATAGGCTAGATACTGACCTACTTACTAAAAAGGTCTTGCCTTGAGTAGAAAAGTATTGGGCATACATGTTTATTCACCCCCTATTGGGAATGAGAAGCAGTAAGCAGATTTTCCAGGATATTTGTTCTGTCTGTCAAGGGGGTAGGGTGAGAGATTAATACCTTGCCTAAGGACAATCACACTGGGTGAATTTATTTCACTTGCCTTTATTATTTATGTTACTCTGCTTAAAGAGTCACAATGAAATATGTCTATACACACACACACACATATATATATATATATATATATGTACATATACATACATATATATATGTATATATATAAAACTTCAAATAAAAAGTGAAAAGGATTGGTCTAGTTAGGATAGAGGTACATTGAAATGGGATAATCCAATAAGGATAATCCTTAACTCAAGTAAAAATTTGGGACACTACTCATAAAGAAGTGGACGCAAGAAGTACCTGCTAGAGAGACTGATGGAAGGCCAAAGATCTGGGCTGATACTCCAGAGAACCCTCTCATGTGATGTACACAAAACAGATTATAAAAATATAAGAGGGGAATAGAGGACCAGGTAACATGATTGTATGCTCCCACCTGTCACAGTAATATTTTAGGATTATCAAAGCAAATCATAACACTAGAAATAACTGTCTTGGTCAAATTATGTTTTTTTGAAGTTGAAAAACCTGAAGTATATAGAAAAGTTAAACGAGTTACTTAGGAACATATAAGTGGTAAGTAGCAAAGCAAGGAGCACTTCCATGATTCCTAACGTCTGACCCCATAATTTTTCTGCCATAATACATTGCCTCTCTATATGAGTAGATTTTATGGGGCAATGTAAGGACAAAGTCCATTGATCATGGGCTAATCTAATTATTCCCAACACTACTATGTCAAAGATTACAAATAGAGTATGTGTGCTTCTGGCTACAAGTAGCCAACCAATAAGAATTTTTGACCACCCATGAATATATATTAACCTACTAATATTTATTGCTATGTAATAAGAGGTATTCCCAAAGTTGTCAAGACAAAGAAAAATCCAAAATGATTCCCCTAGAATTAAAAGGACATTAGAGAAACTTCTGGGCATAATAAAGAATCCATCAGCTAGGCTGTTTGCAGACATTCAGAAGAACTTAGTTTGCTTAAGGATGCCATTTACCTTGAGAAAGGGACTTCTACCTGAATTTGGGGGTTCCAAAGGAAGCAAACAGGTGAAAGAAACAGAGACAGAAATATGAGCAGATAAAAGTGATAAATGGAAATGGAGAAACATATATACAGTATAAAAGAGGACTGGAGCTGAAACTGAGTCAAAATGGAATTTGTAGTAGTTGTGGCAATTGCTGAATGAAATCTCCTTTTCCCCAGAGCACAGAGATTGGGAACCATTCTCCTTTACTCTGCCCTCAGTTCAAATTTCAATCACTTCTCCCATACAGGAAGGAAGTAGGGTAAAGAATAGAATAAAGACTTAACCCTAACCATAGTCTGAAATATACAGCCTTTTATACTTTGTTTGAATGTCTATGCAAGCAATATGAATTATAGGACTAATGCTCACATATAGCCTAGTTAATCACTTCTCTCCCCACCTGCTACTAGTCCATTTTCCTTATTCATTTTTTTTTGGCAAGGCAATGTAGTTAAGCTACTTGCCCAGGGTCATATAGTTAGTAAGCATCAAGTGTTTGAAACTGGATTTGAACTCAGTCCTTTTGACTCTCCAGTTGGTGCTCTGTCCACTCATCCCCTAGCTACTCCTCACCATTCCTAATTTGTGTTCTAAGTATGTTTTTGTATTTTCTTTATTATTTGCCAAAACTGCAACACCAAATTAATTAATCAATTAGATCCAAGTCCCCATCTCAGTTTGTTAATATTATCAATGTAATAAATTTGAGAAACCTTTATTCCAAAGTATTTCTCTCTCTCTCTCTCTCTCTCTCTCTCTCTCTCTCTCTCTCTCTCTCTCTCTCTCTC